>WAAF01016265.1:106688-119700 GCA_013400475.1 Tricholaema leucomelas
ACCCTACCCTAGAGCAGGCTGCCCACAGCCTCAGCCAGCCTGGCCTGAAACACCTCCAGCCGTGGGGCCTCAACCCCCTCCCTGGGCAACCCATTCCAGCCTCTCACCACTCTCCTGCTCAACAACTTCCTCCTCACCCCCAGCCTCACTCTCCCCACCTCCAGCTTTGCTCCATCCCCCCCAGTCCTGTCACTCCCTGACAGCCTCAAAAGTCCCTCTCCAGCTTTTCTGTAGTCTCTTTACACCACCTCTAGAGCATCAAGCTTCACTCCAAAGCATTACACCTGCAATAGAACAAGGGGATACAGTCTCAAGCTGTGGCAGGGCAGGTTCAGGCTGAATGGTAGGAGGAAATTGTTGGCAGAGAGAGTGATTGGCATTGGAATGGGCTGCCCAGGGAGGTGGTGGAGTTGCCTTGCCTGGAGGTGTTGAAGCCAAGCCTGGCTGGGGCACTTAGTGCCATGGTCTGGTTGGTTGGCCAGGGCTGGGTGCTAGGTTGTGCTGGCTGAGCTTGGAGCTCTCTTCCAACCTGCTTGATTCTATGATCAGCTTCTCATTCCTACCAGGGTCTTCGATTCCAACCTCTCCTCCTCCTCTCCCTGCCTGGGAGCTGGGGGGCAGCTGCTGCTGTTTGCCAATGATCTGCACCACTGCTTGTAAAGAAACCTCCAGCAGCAGAACGTGCAGCAGGCAAAGCTCAGCAGAGGGCCTGGACAGCTGTCCTTGGGATGTGTTGTTACTGAGGATGCTCTAAAACATCATTAGTTTAATTGCATCTATATTGAAATGGGGGTGTTGGCTGCTGGTGCTGAATGTACAGCTAGTTGGAGAAAATCAACACCATCCATTTCCTCCCAAAGCCTTTGCAATGAGTAAATCAACATCATTTACAAATCACATTACAGCACTTGTAACAATTTCTGTCATTGAATTCACAAGAGCTGCAGGGAGCACTTTGGTTGTAAAATGGTGTTTTTTTTTTGGTGGGGAAAGAGCTGGCTTAGGGCTGTGGGAGCTGAGTGAGGGCTGTGCAAGTCCTCACAGCAGCTCCAGCCCCAGCTTGTCCCCTCTCCAAATCACATCCCTGCCCCCCACCCTCCCCAGGGCTTGTGGGCTCACACTTTAAATGACATTCAGCTTCTTGAAGGGCTTTACAGGCTGCTCAGAGGGGTTGTGGAGTCTTCATTTCTGGAGGCAGCTAAAGTTCACCTGGATGTGGAGAAGAGGAGGCTCCCAGGGGACCTTCTTGTGGCTTTCCAGGATCTGAAGGGGGCTACAAAAAAAGCTGGGGAGGGACTTCTGAGGCTGTGAGGGAGTGACAGGACTGGGGGGAATGGAGCAAAGGTGGAGGTGGGGAGAGTGAGGCTGGAGGTGAGGAGGAAGTTGTTGAGCAGGAGAGTGGTGAGAGGCTGGAATGGGTTGCCCAGGGAGGTGGTTGAGGCCCCATGGCTGGAGGTGTTTGAGGCCAGGCTGGCTGAGGCTGTGGGCAGCCTGCTCTAGGGTAGGGTGTCCCTGGGCATGGAACTGGCTGCTCCTTGTGGTCCCTTCCAACCCTGCCTGATTCTGTGGTTCTATGTGCTCCTGGGTGATCTGCTCCAGCTGACCTTACCCTGGCAGGGGGTTGGACTAGCAGGAAAGAACTCTTGATGGGGATGCTGCCACTGCAGTCAATAATGGCAAGGGCACAATTCCAGCACTGGGTTCAGTTTTGGGGCCCCTACTCCAAGGAGGACACTGAGGGAATGGAACAGGTCCAGAGAAGACCAATGAAGCTGAAGAAGGGTCTGGAGAACAGGGCTGAGGAAGAGCAGATGAGGGAGCTGGGGGTGTTCAGCTTGGAGAAGAGGAGGCTGAGAGGAGACCTCATTGCTCTCTGCAGCTCCCTGATAGGAGCCAGGTGAGGGGTTGGGCTCTGCTCCTAAAGAAGAAGTGAATGGATGAGAGGAAGTGGCCTCAAGTTGCACCAGGGCAGGTTTAGCTTGGATGGTAGAAAGAATTTCTTCCCTGCAGGATTGGTCAGGCAGTGGAACAGGCTGCCCAGGCAGGAGGTGGGACAGAGAATGGTTGGTCTGGATGACTTTAAAGAGCTTTTGCAACCCAAACCATTCCACCTGTATGGGCTTCACCAATCAAGCCCAGGTAAGAAGCTGAAGTGTGGAGGCTTGACAGGACCTGCTGACACCAGTCTCAGTTCTGGAGATAGCCACTGGACCCTGGTGACAGCCAGCAGCAAGGCAGCAGAGCTCAGCACAGGAAGGTCTCCACTAGGACACAGAGCTGCTGTGCTCAGGGTGAGGCTACATCTGCAGCAAATGGCTCTCAAGATGTAGCCTGATGGATATCTTATTTTACATCCCTCAGCATCCCTAATGGCTTGTGAAACAAGAGTAAACAACATCATGGATCAAAGCTGGGATCAGCTACTCTCCAGGGATTTGATTTAGATAATAAGAGGAAATAAGCTCCAGCAATCTAAACATAAGGGGTGCAAAAGCAAGACAGATGTCTGCCAAAAAAGGGCTGCCAAAGGCATCAAGAAGACCTCCTCTGCTGCTCCAGTGTCAGTAGTGATCCATCTCAAACCTCAGTGCCTCTCATTAGCTGGAGGCCAACCTGAATCAAAGGTGTTGTGAGCTCTTACACCGCGCAGCTGTGAGCTTGAGTCACGGAATCACTCAGGGTGGAAATGACCTTTAGGATCATCAGGTCCAGCTGCTGACCCAACACCTCCAGCTGGCCTGGGGAAAGGGCAGGAAACTGCTCCAAAAGCCACCTGAATGAGGCAGTTGGAGGAGGAAGAAAGCAAGGCAACTAAAGACCTGAACAGCAAGCACAGGACCAGCTCCAGCTGGAGCAGCAACAGTGCCCGTGTGTGGGCATCCCTTCAAGCAGGCACTGACTCTCTTCTGTACAGCAGGAAACACCCCAGGTCCATGAAGCTCACCCATTTATACACCCAGCTGCCAGCAGGGGCCAGTTTCACTCGAGGACCCCAGCAGAAACTTCCCACTAGCCAGAAAGATCTCAGCTGGTGACAAAGCTCAGACAGTGACAATGCAGAGACCAGGCAGAAGAGAAGGGAGGATCCAGAGCCCGTGGAAATGGTCACAGATCACAGGATGAAGTGGGTGGGAGAGAACCTCTGGAGATCATCCACTCCAACACCTCTGCCAGAGCAGGATCACCCAGAGCAGGTTGCACAGGATAGCATCTGGGTGGGTTTTGAAAGCCCCCAGAGATGGAGGCTCCATCACCTCTCTGCTCATCTGCATGTCCCTGCTTCACCCCTCCCTGTCAGAGCAACTCAGCTGGACCCTGCCTGTGCATTGCCTGCCAGCAGCATGGCCAGAGAAAGCCTCTGGCCAGAAGCAGAAGGGATTAGCATAAACTGCTGCCTGAAGCTGGCTTCTCAACAGGTGGCAGGGAAAGAAGAGAGCAGCTGCTCAGCTACCAGCTACTGCAGGCCAGAGCCCAGCAGCTGCTTCACTGCACTTCAGCATTGCCATAGGTGGAGTGCCCTGGGACCAGGCCATTACCATCCTAAGCATCAGAGTCCTGCCAGGTGCCAGGCTGCAGTGCCTCATGGAGCCTCCCTGCCTGCACCAGTCCCTGCTGGGCAACAGCAACTGAACAGCTGGCCCAGGAACAGCCATGGGTGGAGAGAGACTCAGTGCCAGCTCAGCAGCACAGCTGGGGAAGGGTTTGGAGAACAGCTCTGGTGAGGGTGCCTGAGGGAACCTTTGCTGCAGGAGTGGTCAGGATTGGCACAGGCTGCCCAGGGAGGTGGTGCAGTCCCCATCCCTGGAGCTGTTCAGGAAACCTGTGGCCACTTGGGGCCATGGTTTAGTGGCCCTGGTAGTGCTGGTTGGCCTGGATGGTCTCAGAGGGCTTTTCCAAACAAACAGTTCTATGATTCTCAGCCAAGCAAGCAGCTGCTAACTGCTGGTGCCTAAGTGAGCTTCAAGGTGGGGCTGATGACAGCTAACAGGTTCCAGAAGGACCTGAACAGGCTGCAGAGGTGGGCACAAGCCAAGCTCAGGAAGTTCAACGAGACCAAGGGCAAGGTCCTGCAGCTGGGTCGAGGCAATGCCAAGCACCACTCCAGGCTGGGCAGTGAGTGGCTGCAGAGCAGCCCTGAGGAGAGGGACTTGGGGGTGCTGCTGGAAGAGAAGCTCAACAGGAGCCAGCAGTGTGCACTTGCAGCCCAGAAAGCCAAGCAGAGCCTGGGCTGCAGCAGCAGAAGTGTGGCCAGCAGGGCCAGGGAGGTGATTCTCCCCCTCTGCTCTGCTCTGCTGAGACCCCACCTGGAGTACTGCATCCAGTTCTGGAGCCCCTGGGACAAGAGGGCTGTGGAGATGCTGGAGAGTGTCCAGAGCAGGGCCAGGAGGATGCTGAGAGGGCTGCAGCAGCTCTGCTGTGAGCACAGACTGAAAGAGTTGGGGCTGTGCAGGCTGGAGAAGAGGAGGCTCCCAGGTGACCTTCTTGTGGCCTTCCAGGATCTGAAGGGGGCTACAAAAAAGCTGGGGAGGGACTTTTGAGGCTGTGAGGGAGTGCCAGGACTGGGGGGAATGGAAAGCTGGAGATGGGGAGAGCCAGACTGGAAGTGAGGAGGAAGTTGTTGAGCATGAGAGTGGTGAGAGGCTGGAATGGGTTGCCCAGGGAGGTGGTTGAGGCCCCATGGCTGGAGGTGTTTCAGGCCAGGCTGGCTGAGGCTGTGTGCAGCCTGCTCTAGGGTAGGGTGTCCCTGGACATGGCAGGGGGTTGGCACTGGCTGCTCCTTGTGGTCCCTTCCAACCCTGCCTGATTCTATGATTCTATGAACTGGAGGAGACCCAGGGGAGAAGAGATTTATGTTTTGGAGGGTTGCTTAACACCCTGATGCAGTCGACTGAGTTGCTGCAAGCAGACTGCAGTGCTCAGTGCCCATCTGACTCCCTAACTCCAGAGGTTTTTGCAGGGGAGGAGCTGCTACCATCATTTGCTTGATTGCTGTGCTCAGGCAGCAACATTTGATCTATTATAAGCACTGCTCAGCAGACAGCTTCTGCTGCTGCACTGTTTTGTTCAAGTGCAGAGTGACTGATCCAGGGACTGCTCCTGGAGTGGTTGCCTGTCCCATCCTTATGATTTATTGCCCTGAGACGACGAGATTGAAATCTCTAAATGTTTGCATGACTCCAAGATTCTCATTAGGAGTTATCAAGAGGAACCCTGAGCAGGTGCCTTGTTTTGGTGCTGGGGACTCAGAAGACAGATCAGTGCTCAGCAGTGGCTCAGGTCTTTTGCCAGCTCTCTTAGGGGAAATGTGTTTCTTTTATCACAGACACTCCATCTAGAGCCATTCATAACTGTTTGGAGCATCAGCATAATATTCCCTTCTCTCCATTATCTTCTCTTAATAACTTTTCTTCTGCTCAGTGATTATTTTTTTTTTCCCAGGCAGTAGTTTAATATTCTCCTTGGATGGCAAGAAATATTAGCCCTGGCTAACAGCTGAGTTCCCAACTTTGTCCCTTTCTCCTTGACTCCCTTATCGCTCCTGCTGGCTTTGGACTCAATGCCTGTGTGGTTTGGGGGTGGTCTCACCACTCTCTCCTGGTTGCAGTGGCTGCTGATGAGGTGACCTCAGCTCTACATCTATCTCAAGCTGGGATTTCTCTAGAGATGGAACAGAATCCAATGGCAGAGTCAGACCTGGACTCAAGTACCTGGATTTAGTTGCTAGAGTCACTAAATGGGTTGGGTTGGATTGGAAAGGACCTTAAAGACCAACCAGCTCCAACCCCTCAGGGCTGGGTGAAGGTTTGAGTAATTCCCTGAGTGTAGTGCAGGCTGAGAGCATAGAATCATAGAATGGTTTAGCTTGGAAGAGAGCTCCAAGCTCAGCCAGCCCAACCTAGCACCCAGCCCTGGCCAAGCAACCAGACCATGGCACTAAGTGCCCCAGCCAGGCTTGGCTTCAACACCTCCAGCCACAGCAACTCCACCACCTCCCTGGGCACAAAATCACATTGGGTGCTTCTGTGCTCCACAACCTCCCTGGGCAACCTCTGCCAGTCTCTCACCACCCTCAACCTGTGCCAGTCTCTCACCACCCTCACTGTAAAGAACCTTTTCCTAACATCCAGTTTCAGTCTCCCCTCTGCCACTTCAAACCCATTCCTTCTCCTCCTGTCATTTGCAGACCTTGTCAATAGTCCCTCTCCAGCCCTCCTGCAGACCCTTTCAGATCCTGCAAGGCCACTCCAAGGTCTCCTCAAAACCTTCTCTTCTCCAGGCTGCACAGCCCCAACTCTCTCAGCCTGTGCTCAGAGCAGAGCTGCTGCAGCCCTCTCAGCATCTTGGTGGCCTCCTCTGGACTGGCTCCAACACTTCCATGTCCTGCTTGTGCTGGGGGCTCCAGAACTGCACACAGGACTGCAGGTGGGGTCTGAGGAGAGCAGAACCAAGGGGCAGAATCCCCTCCCTTGCCCTGCTGCCCACACTGCTCCTGCTGCAGCCCAGCACAGGGTTGGCTGAGGTTTCACCTCTGAAGATCTTCCAGGAGGGAGCAGACTTTCCTCTGCTGGCTGCTGCCATGCAAATTTCAATTGCCAGGTTTTAGTTGCCTGCTGCCATGAAGCTGGAAGCAGCAGAAACACCACCAAGGGAAGCAGTTAAGGGCATATTTTGGTATGCATGAGCTGCACATCAGCAAGTGACATCAGCCCCAGCTTTGCATCTCTTTCCAATTCACTGCCAGTAACCCTAGCAGCCTCCCACACCATGACTCTCCTGAGAGCCAGAGATGTGCACACCTTACAAAGAGGAAAATAAACCTGCCTGTTTGAAGTCACTTTTCACCCCAAAATGACACCTTTCTGGGGAAGGAAGCAGAAGAGAGCAAATAGCATGTTCAGGTACTCAAAGGAGTGGAGGTTTGTAGGGAATGCAACAGCAATGTGTCAGTGGCCTCCTGGGGGGGCACTGAGAAAAGTGAAGCCTGTAAGACAAGGGAGGTTCTTCTCCCCCTCTGCACTGCCTTGGTGAGGCCATACCTGAAGTACTGGATCCAGTTCTGGGCTCCCCAGTTCAAGACACAGGGAATTGCTGGAGGAGAGGCCAATGGAGGCCACAAAGATGAAGGGACCGAAGGATCTCTAATTCAAGGAGAACCTGAGAGCCCTGGGGCTGGGCAGCATGGAGAAGAGCAGTCCCAGAAGGGAACTGATCAATGCTCAGCAAGAGGAGGTTTCACTTCAGCTTAAGGAGAAACTTGTTTGGTGAGAGGGTCCTGGAGCAGGCTGTCCAGAGAGGTTGTGGAGTCTCCTTCTCTAGAGAATTTCAAACCCTGTCTGGCCACTGTGGTCCAGGGCAAGCTGCCCTGGGTGAACCTGCTTCAGCAGGGGGGTTGGGCTGGATGATCTCCAGAGGTCCCTTCCAACTCCAACCATCACAGAATCAAGCAGGTTGGAAGGGACCTCAAGAATCATCAAGTCCAACCTATCTGTTAACCCTCCTGATGAACTAAACTATGGCACTGAGTGCCATGACAGGCTGGATGGGTGGGCAGAGGCCAAGAGGATGAGATTGAAGAAGGCCAAGTGCAGGGTTCTACACTTTGGCCACAACAACCCCAAGCAGCGCTACAGGCTGGGGACAGAGTGGCTGAGAGCAGCCAGGCAGAGAGGGAGCTGGGGGTGCTGGCAGAGAGGAGCTGGAGATGAGGCAGCAGTGCCCAGGTGGGCAGCAGAGCCAATGGCATCCTGGGCTGGCTCAGGAGCAGTGTGGGCAGCAGGACAAGGGAGGTTCTTCTGCCCCTGTGCTCAGCACTGCTCAGGCCACCCCTGGAGTGCTGTGTCCAGTTCTGGGCTCCTCCATTGCAGAGAGATGTTGAGGTGCTGGAAGGTGTTGAGAGAAGGGCAGCAAGGCTGGGGAGGGGCCTGGAGCACAGCCCTGTGAGGAGAGGCTGAGGGAGCTGGGGGTGTGCAGCCTGCAGCAGAGGAGGCTCAGGGCAGAGCTCATTGCTGTCTGCAGCTGCCTGCAGGGAGGCTGTAGCCAGGTGGGGTTGGGCTCTGCTGCCAGGCAGCCAGGGACAGAAGAAGGGGACACAGCCTCAAGCTGTGCCAGGGCAGGTCTAGGCTGGATGTGATGAGGAAGTTCCTGGCAGAGAGAGTGATTGGCATTGGAATGGGCTGCCCAGGGAGGTGGTGGAGTGCCCATGGCTGGAGGTGTTGAAGGCAAGCCTGGCTGGGGCACTTAGTGCCATGGTCTGGTTGATTGGCCAGGGCTGGGTGCTAGGTTGGGCTGGCTGAGCTTGGAGCTCTCTTCCAACCTGCTTGATTCTAGGATTCATTCAACCTCCTCTTAAACACCTCCAGGGATGGTGACTCCACCACCTCCCTGGGCAGCCTGTTCCAATGGGCAGTCACTCTGTGACTAGTGCCTGGCATGGGCTATCCCCAGAGTGAGGAGAGCTGCAGACCAACTGCTCAGCCCTGTGCTGCTTTAGCACTTCTGTAGATCCTGCTAGCAAAAAACCCAAGGATTTGAACCCTGCTAGAACCAACAGCTCCATGGGGACACACACAAGGCTCTCAGGATGTGGTGCTCAAGCAGTGCTGGTTGAGCTGTGATGACAACAGACATGGCAGAGAGGTGACCTCTGTGACCCATCCAGCCACAGCCCAAGTAAAGCCACTGCTGGCAGACAGCTGAGGGCCAGCAGCTCTCTGCAATCTCTGCAAGTCCTACCCAGCACTGGTGCAGAGCAGACCCAGGCTGTTAGGAGGAAGTGAGATGGGCAAAGCTACAAGGTCTGACTGAGAACAAAGCCTTTTGGAAGGAAGCATGGGAAGGTTTGCTGTGCCCCTGCTCCCCTGGAGAGTGGAAGTGCAGGTGGGAATTCAGCTCAGTCTTGTCTGAGGGTGAGGGAGGGAGGAAGGGAAATAAAGAGAAAAGAAAAATGTCTTTTCTTCCAGCACAGCTTCCACTTACCCAGATGGGATGAGAGCTGAAGTGAATCCAGTCTGACTGTCCAGAGATGTCAGAAGCTGAGCTGGGAGTAGATGAGAAAATAGCTACTGGCCAAAACATAACAGCTCGGGAAGGAGATGTCGCAACAGCTAAGGACAAGCTGCAAGACTGAGCAGAAGCAATGGCACAGAAGATCTTTAAACATCTTCCTTGGCCCCAGCACAATGCAATTCCCTCAGGGGGGACAAAAATACTTCTGTTTTTCACCAACATATTCTTCAGGGCAGCAGCGCTCAGAGAGAGGGTGGGATGGAAAGGATAAAAGTTTAATGCCAGGAGAAAGGCAGCAAAGAGCAGTTGGTGGCTACCTGCAATATTTATGATAAAGCCATCTGAGAAAGAAGCCTGCAGAGCAGAGCTGGTGGGGCACAGGTCACCCCTCAGGACTCAGAGGCACAAACAAGAGCAGGATACTCTCATTCACCTCCCTGTCCTTGCTCTTGCTCCTTCAGAGTTTTAGCAGAGCCCAAGCAGCCCATGCTAGCTAACCTAATTACTGTAATTAACTTCTGCTAATGGGGCTGATTAACCTTAAGAGAAGAAGGTTAGAAATCTCTTCAGAGCAAAGCAGGGAGAGCTGCTTCTTGTGCCCTGCATAGGTAGGGCCAAGGGGCAGACAGCTCAGGGTCGAGGCTTGGTGAAGGAGGCTGCACTCAGTGCAGAGTGGAAGAGCTCTGCTGTGTCATTGAGAGGGCACAGGAAAAGGGCTGAAGGACTCTTGTCAGCTGTGCCCAGTGACAGAGCAAGGGGCACAAACTGGAACCCAGAGTGTTCCAGATGAACACGAGGAGAAGCTTCTTTGGTATGAGAATCATAGAATCAAGCAGNCTGCCTGGCAGCAGAGCCCAACCCCACCTGGCTACAGCCTCCCTGCAGGCAGCTGCAGACAGCAATGAGCTCTGCCCTGAGCCTCCTCTGCTGCAGGCTGCACACCCCCAGCTCCCTCAGCCTCTCCTTACAGGGTTTGTGCTCCAGGCCCCTCCTCAGCCTTGCTGCCCTTCTCCAAACACCTTCCACTATCTCAACATCTCTCTTGACTTGAGGGGCCCTGAACTGGACACTGGACACAGGGTGCTGGAGGCCAGGAGCAAGCTGCCCAGAGAGGTTGTGGAGTCTGCTTCTCTGGAGAGATTCCAAACCCACCTGGATATTGTGCTCCTGGGCAAGCTGCTGTGGGTGTCCTGCTGGAGCAGGGGGGTTGGACTGGATGATCTTGAATGTCTTTTCCATCTGAAACTGCTCTGTGACTTAACTGCTGCAAGAGAAAATGACCAGATCAGAGAGCAGCCTTCAAGTAATGCAGCTCAGCACTAACTAACCCTGAACAGGAACAGAGCAAGCCAGACAGAACAAAGGTGTTTGTGCCTGCTGCTTCTATCCCAGCACCGAGGAGATGCCTTTGAACATCCTTCTCTGTCTGTGGAGCAACAAGGATTGGGAAGCTTTTTCATTTCTAAAGCTTCCTCAGCCTTATCTCTTGCCACTTTAATTGCACTTATTATTTATTAAAGCCCCCAATTCTAAAGTCAGGCAACGATGGCAAAAGCATCACATTTTTAAGCCTCCCAGCTATAAAGAATGAAAAGTGGGGAAAAAAAAAATATCTCCTAAAGGGCTCCACATTTATTTTTCATGATTTCTGGGGGGACAAGGGAAAGGGAAGATGATTTATGATTCCTTAATGCTTAAGTTGTCACAGCTGCTTCACTTTCCACTGTTATTTGGGTACAAAATAGAGTGATCCATTCTTAACGCGTGAGCAGAGCAAGGATTGCCTCATGTCCTGCCACAGAGCACATGGGGACAGGCACAGACAAGGGACCAAAAGGCTTCTCCTGGACATTGAAGGTGCTCCAACCTCACTCATGTCCTGCCACATGGGGACAGGGACAGAAAAGGGACCAAAAGGCTTCTCCTGGACATTGAAGGTGCTCCAACCTCACTCATGTCCTGCCACATGGGGACAGGCACAGACAAGGGACCAAAAGGCTTCTCTTGGACATTGAAGGTGCTCCAACCTCACTCATGTCCTGCCACAGGGAGACAGACACAGAAAAGGAACCAAAAAGGTTCCCCTGGACATTTATGGTGCCCAACCTGCCTGTCTGTTGTAGTGTGAAGGGGGAGCTCCTGCAGTCTGGGCACCAGGCTGCCAGTTAAGAATCCAGCAGAGAGAGAGAAGCCTTTCCAGACTCCTCCAGCTGAGCTCCTGGCTGCTGGTGGAAAAGCAGATCTGGCTCTGGAAGAACAATCCAGCTCCAAGTGTCGCTGTGGAGGATTCTGTTTCCCCTCCCTGCCACTGGCTGGTGGTGGCAGCTGTCCTGCACTCACCTTCCTGCCCTCACCCCAGTGGCATCTGTGACTGAGCCCAGAGGGGCAGTGCCCTCCAGACCTCCTGCTCAGAGCTGTAAGCCAGCACAAGCTGAAGCAGTGACACAGAGAGAGTCCCTGCAGAGCTGCTGTGAGGTCTGCACAAGGAGCAGAGATTTCTATGACTCTATCTAGGGTAGGATGTCCCTGCCCATGGCAAGGGGTCAGAACTGGCTGATCCTTGTGGGTCCTTCCAACTCTGATTCTATCTAGGGTAGGGTGTCCCTGCCCATGGCAAGGGGTCAGAACTGGCTGATCCTTGTGGCCCCTTCCAACTTTGACTGATTCTATCTAGGGTAGGGTGTCCCTGCCCATGGCAAGGGGTTAGAACTGGATGATCCTTGTGGCCCCTTCCAACTCTGACTGATTCTATTTCAAGTTCCATTTCCCCAGCTCTCAGCTGTCCTCATTCATGGCTACATCCTTGTCTCCACTCCATGGCCTTGAATGTCCCCAAGGATGAGGCCTCCACCACATCTCTGGGCAGCCTGCTCCAGGGCTCCACCACCCTCCTAGCACAGAGCTTCCTCCTCATGGCATCACAGAACTGCTTGGGCTGGTGAAGACCTCCAAGATCTTGACTCCAACCAACAACCCAAGACCAGCAGTTCCTATGCACCAACAGGTACTGCACAGCTCCTTCTTGAGAAGCTTCCTGCGCCCTTTGCTGAGGTATTTGATGCTTGTTGCTTTCAGAAATGGGACAGAGGTCCCTGGTCCATCAGGTTGGGGTCTGACTGCCATAGCAACCTGGCTGCTGCTGACTGCAGAAGCCCAGGCACAGCCCAGATGCAAAGAAGGGCTGAAGGAACAGTTTCCAACACAATTTCACATCATCTGCAGCTCTGGCAACCTGCACAGACATCTTTTTGGACCTGTTAGCAGAGCAAATTTGATCTGGGAGTTTTGGACAGAGCAAGCAAGAAATTTATGGCAGTCCCCAGGTCATTTATTTTTCATTGCATCGTTTTTCTGACCATAACTGGGCCTTAAACAGCAACAGCAGAGAGCCAGAGAGGACTCTAAATTAAAATGAAAAAGCCCCATGGTTTCTTTCTCCTTCACTGAATAAACAGAGTGGAAGAACCGAGCTAGAAATCACTCAGGAACAAAGGATTTTCACCCAGACTTATCCATGGTTGCCACCATCTGTACTTCTCCAGCCTCAGACAGCAGCAATGAGTAACAGCATTTGATGGTCTGGAGGAGCCAGGAGGAGGAGGGCTGAACACCACCCCACCACTGAACTCAGTTCTACAGAGGAGCCTCATCCTGATCCTGCTTGCACCCCAGGATAAACTGACTCCCAGCAGGAGCTCTGCTTGCACTGCAGCAGCTGTGGGCACCCAGGAGCTGTGCAGCCTCCCCAGCAGCAGCTCTTGCAGCTTCAGGATGTCAGCCCTGCTGTTTGGGAGGGAGGGGAAGGCACCAGGGTTGCACCTTGAGGAGCAGTCCACGTTTCAAGGCTGCAGAAGGGACTACCACAGGGAGGGAGCACCTGAGCTGCTGACTGAGCAAGCAACGCAGCCTCCCTCTGTCACTTCTCCCCCCCCAGAGAAACCACAACACAACCAACCCCCCCCCAAAGAAACCACAACTCAGCCAACCCCCCCAAAGAAACCACAAC
>WAAF01016267.1:5241-26696 GCA_013400475.1 Tricholaema leucomelas
TTGGGTGCTTCTGTGCTCCACAACCTCCCTGAAGGTGTTCAGGACCAGGCTGGATGAGGCCTTGAGCAACCTGTTCTAGTGGGAGGTGTCCCTGCCTATGGCACAGGGGGGTTGGAACTGGCTGAGCTTTGAGCTCCCTTCCAACCTAAACCATTCTGTGACTCTGCTGGGAGGGTCTGCCCTGCTCTTTGGCTGCTGTCCCCCTGCCTCAGCACTGCTGCTGCCCACCCCAGGGCTGCTGGCTGGAACTCTGGCTCTGTGTTTGGAAGAATATGAAATGCAAAAGGGTTTGCTGAGGAGAGGTGCAGGTAGAGAGGGGTCTTCTTTAAACTTTGGGCCTTCTGATGCTTGTCTTTAAGTCCAGTCCTTGCTGGTGATCAGCCAGCTGAGGTGCTCCAAAGCTTGCAAATGAGGGCCCAGGTGTCTTAATGCTGCTGGTACCTGAGGGCAGGCTTGCAGTGGAGTGCAGGATTTGCCCCTTCTGATGGCAGCAGAGATGTGCTGGGAAGGTCAGTGCCAAGCTGCTGGGACTCCAGGACCTCAAGGTGTTTTCCTTGGGCTGTGTGACTTTAGGATGATTCCTTCTTGCTTCCCTGTGGTGGATTTCTGCTCTGTGGTGTCCTGCTTTTGTTTCCAAGTGAGCCTGCTGTGGCCTGAGCCGGAGGCACTGATTTTGCCTGTGTTCATTTGCAGTCCCACCCAGCCGAGGAGGACGACACAGATGTCATGTTAGGGCAGAGGCCCAAAAATCCAATCCATAACATCCCTTCTACGCTGGATAAGCAAACCAACTGGAGCAAAGCACTACCTCTGCCCACTCCAGAGGAGAAAATGAAACAGGATGCCCAAGTGATCTCTTCTTGCATTATCCCCATCAATGTCACCGGTACCGATCTCGTCTGCTTCTTTCTTCTTCATCCACTTGTTTGCTTATTGCATGGCTCAGGGGGGGTCAGGTGCTGAGCTTTGTTTCATTTATTGGGGGTCAAAGGCTTGTTTTTTTAATTAGTTTAGTGGAAGTGCTCATTTTGTTTAGTTTATTGGAAGTCAAGGACCTCTTTCTGGTTTGTTTCCTGGAAGTCAAGGGCTTATCTGTTCCTTAATGTATTGGAAGTCAAGTACTTGGTTTTGGGTTGATTTATTGGAAGCCAAACACTTTGATTTATTGGAAGTCAAACACTTTGATTTATTGGAAATCAAACACTTTGATTTATTGGAAGCCAAACACTTTGATTTATTGGAAGTCAAACACTTTGATTTATTGGAAGTCAAACACTAATTTATTGGAAGTGAAATACTTTAATTTATTGGAAGCCAAATACTTTTATTTATTGGAAGTCAAATACTCATTTTTGTTTAATTTATTGGAAGTCAAACACTAATTTATTGGAAGTCAAACATTAATTTATTGGAAGTCAAACATTAATTTAGTGGAAGCCAAGTACTTATATTTTGTTTAATATATTGGAAATCAGGCACTCATTTTTGTTTGATTTATTGGAAGTGAAACACTTTGTTTTATTGGAAGTCAAATACTTCTTTTTGGTTTGTTTGTTGCAATCCAGGTGCTTATATTTTGTTTAATGTAGTGGAAATCAGGTACTCATTTTTGTTTAATTTATTGGAAGTCAAACACTAATTTATTGGAAGTCAAATACTTTATTGGAAGTCAAGTACTCATTTTTCATTTATTGGAAGTCAAACACTTTGATTTATTGGAGGTCAAGTACTCATTTTTGTTTAATTTATTGGAAGCCAAACATTAATTTATTGGAAGTGAAACACTTTGATTTATTGGAAGTCAAATACTCCTTTTTGTTTAATTTATTGGAAGCCAAATACTTTGACTTATTGGAAGTGAAACACTTTGATTTATTGGAAGTCAAATACTCATTTTTGTTTAATTTATTGGAAGTCAAACATTAATTTATTGGAAGTGAAATACTTTGATTTGTTGGAAGTCAAATACTCATTTTTTGTTTAATTTTTTGGAAGTCAAACACTGATTTATTGGAAGCCAAATACTTTATTGGAATTCAAGTGCTTATATTTTGTTTAATGTATTGAAAATCAGGCACTCATTTTTGTTTGATTTATTGGAAGTCAAACACTTTGATTTATTGGAAGTCAAATACTCATTTTTGTTTAATTTATTGGAAGTCAAACATTAATTTATTGGAAGTGAAATACTTTGATTTGTTGGAAGTCAAATACTCATTTTTTGTTTAATTTTTTGGAAGTCAAACACTGATTTATTGGAAGCCAAATACTTTATTGGAATTCAAGTGCTTATATTTTGTTTAATGTATTGAAAATCAGGCACTCATTTTTGTTTGATTTATTGGAAGTCAAACACTTTGATTTATTGGAAGCCAAGTACTCATTTTTGATGAATTTATTGGAAGTCAAACACTTTATTGGAATTTAAGTACTTCTATTTTGTTTAATGTACTGGAAATCAAGTGCTCATTTTTGTTTAGTTTATTGGAAGCCAAACACTTTAATTTATTGGAAGTCAAACACTTTGATTTGTTGGAAGTCAAATACTCATTGTTGTTTAATTGGAAGTCAAACACTAATAATTTATTGGAAGTCAAACACTTTGGTTTAGTGGAAGCCAAGTACTTCTTTTTGATTAATTTATTGGAAGTAATGACTTAATTATTTTATTGGAAGTCAAGTACTTATTTTGTTTCATTTACAGGAAGTCAAATATTTAGTTTAATTTATTGCAAGTCAATTACTTTTGTTTCATTTATTGCAAGTCAGGCACTTGTTTTTGTTTCATTTATTGCAAGTCAGGTACTTGTTTTTGTTTCATTTATTGCAAGTCAGGTACTCATTTTTGTTTCATTTATTAGAAGTGCTTCTTTTGTCTAATTTCTAGGCAGTCAAGTACTCATTTTTGTTTTATTTATTAGAGGTACCTCTGTTGTGTAATTTACAGGCAGTCAAGTGCTCATTTTTGTTTCCTTTATTGGAAGTCAAACACTTTACTGTATTGGAGCTCAGACACTTTTGATTAATTTATTGGAAGTACTTGTTCAATGTGTTGGAAGTAACCATTCAGTCATTTAATTGGAAGTCAAGTACTGCTTTAGGAGTTGTTTGCTTTGGGTTTGGTTTTTAACCCTGAGAAACCTTCACCTCTTGTTTTGGGAGGGGAGGTGGTGCTCGAATGGGAGTTTATGGCGCTTTGTGATGCCCTACTAAAGAAAGTTCTTCCTCTGCTTGTTCCAGGGTGCTTGCAGGACATCTGTCTGGAGCCTCCTTATTTCACTCTAGTAGATTTCAAGAAGAACTTTTACAAGACAGTTACTTTTTCATGTTTGACATTGTTCTGTAGTGTTAACCTGTATGTGTATGTCTCTGTATAATTATGGCCTCTATAATTATACACTCCTGAACCAGAGCCTCTTAGCAGGACCTCTTCTTCTTCTCCTCTCTTCTCTTTTTTTTGGTTGTTTTCCTTTGGTTTGGTTTAGTTTTGTTTGTTTTTCCTTAAGATTCCAAACCACTGTGCCAGAGATCCTCCTGTTCCTGGTTTTTTTAGGCCCTGGTGGAGGGCTGAGAGAATTTGGAGTCGTTCAAGCCTGGAGGAGGGAAGGCTTCAGGGAGACTTTATTGAAGCCTTTCAATACGTAAAAGGGGCCCCTAGGAAAGATGTGGACAGTCTTTTTTTAGCAGGGTCTGATGGGAAAGGACAAGGAGTAATGGGTTTAAGCTAAAAGGTGTTTCAGGCCAGGCTGGCTGAGGCTGTGGGCAGCCTGCTCTAGGGTAGGGTGTCCCTGCCCATGGCAGGGTGGGTTGGATCTGGATGATCCTTGTGGTGCCTTCCAACCCTGACTGATTCTGTGACTCTGTGATTGGTTCTGTGATTCTAAAAGATGGCAGATTTGGACCAGATGAAAGGAAGAAATGGTTTTACAATGAGGGTGGTGAAGCACTGGCACAGATCTCACAGTGAGATGTAGAAGCTTCATCTCAGCAAACATCCAAAGTCAGTTTGGAAGGGGATCTGAGCAACCTGATCTTCGAGGTCCCTTCCAACCTAAACTATTCTGGGAGTCTATGCCCCTTGCTTCCTGCAGAGGGTTGGATGAGATGACCTTTAAAGGTCCCTTCCCACCCAAAACATTCTGTGATTTGATGATGTTTTCGGACCTGTCCCCCATCAGCTTTGGCGAGTGTGAGCGTGCAGCTCTGCAGGCAGCCAGGGAAGGTGGCTGCTGCTTCTGGCAGGCCTCCTTTGGACTTCATTTGGACAACACAGTGTGGAAAAAACCCAACAAAACCAAAGTTGTTGTGCTCTTCCCACGGAATTGTAAAGGACACCTAACCTGACTCCTCTGTGACTGTGGTCATAGAACAGAATCACAGAATCAGTCAGGGTTGGAAGGGACCACAAGGATCATCCATTTCCAACCCTCCTGCCATAGACAAGGACACCTCACACTAGATCAGGTTGTCCAGATCCTCATCCAGCCTGGCCTTAAACACCTCCAGGGATGAGGCTTCCACCAGCTCCCTGGGCAACCCCTGCCAGAGTCAAAAATCGATGTGCCTGTGAAGCTGGGCTCTGAAATCCAAAGCAGCTGTGTGAGCCCACGCACGCCCAGAACAGACTCCCCTGCACTTGCTGCTCAGCTGAGCCCCTGTGAGCATCGGGATGCAGACAAAGAGCAGCTGCCCGTTGGTGCCACCCTTGGCCATGTGTCCTCTTCACAAAGAACGCTCTAAACCTGCACCAGGACTTGGCCCCATTTTAGCTGTCTGCTTCCTTTGTGCAACGCTACCCCCCTGGCCACACTGGTGTCCTAAGAAGCCCTCAGCTACTGCAGTGTGCCTTTAGGCCTTTAAACTGGTTCCTTACTCTTAGTTGCTTAAAAACCAGTCAGGCCACAGCTGAAGAGATTACTCTTTGCAGATGAGTTCCTCTCATTGCTCCAATGACAGCTGCATAAACCGCTGCAAGAAAGATGCCCTCTTACCAACAGCTCTCAACTCTTCTTTTCCCTTCCCTTTCCCCTCTCTCCTTTTTTTTCCCTTCTCCTTTTTTTTCCCCTTCTCCTTTTTTTTCCCCTTCTCCTTTTTTTTCCCCTTCTCCTCTTTTTTTTCCCTCTCCTCTTTTTTTTCCTTCTCCTCTTTTTTTTCCTTCTCCTCTTTTTTTTCCTTCTCCTCTTTTTTTTCCTTCTCCTCTTTTTTTTCCTTCTCCTCTTTTTTTTCCTTCTCCTCTTTTTTTTCCTTCTCCTCTTTTTTTTCCTTCTCCTCTTTTTTTTCCTTCTCCTCTTTTTTTTCCTTCTCCTCTTTTTTTTCCTTCTCCTCTTTTTTTTCCTTCTCCTCTTTTTTTTCCTTCTCCTCTTTTTTTTCCTTCTCCTCTTTTTTTTCCTTCTCCTCTTTTTTTTCCTTCTCCTCTTTTTTTTCCTTCTCCTCTTTTTTTTCCTTCTCCTCTTTTTTTTCCTTCTCCTCTTTTTTTTCCTTCTCCTCTNCTCTTCCTTCCCCTCTCCTCTTCCTTCCCCTCTCCTCTTCCTTCCCCTCTCCTCTTCCTTCCCCTCTCCTCTTCCTTCCCCTCTCCTCTTCCTTCCCCTCTCCTCTTCCTTCCCCTCTCCTCTTCCTTCCCCTCTCCTCTTCCTTCCCCTCTCCTCTTCCTTCCCCTCTCCTCTTCCTTCCCCTCTCCTCTTCCTTCCCCTCTCCTCTTCCTTCCCCTCTCCTCTTCCTTCCCCTCTCCTCTTCCTTCCCCTCTCCTCTTCCTTCCCCTCTCCTCTTCCTTCCCCTCTCCTCTTCCTTCCCCTCTCCTCTTCCTTCCCCTCTCCTCTTCCTTCCCCTCTCCTCTTCCTTCCCCTCTCCTCTTCCTTCCCCTCTCCCCTTCCTTCCCCTCTCCCTCTTTATTTATGTGGTTTCTTTTCTGATGCCTTCTGTTATTTTTTTTTTGGCAGACCAGGCTGCAGAGGAGGGGGGGAGCTGGAATCAGACGTTAAAACCAAACCCCAAACTGTGATGCACCCTGATACCATTTTACCTAAGAGCTCCATAAGGGCTTCCCTTATGTTTATTCACAGGCTCCTTCATCCAAGCTCCCCCTGCCTCCACCGTGTTCCAGCCATGACAGTTTGTTTGCTATCTCTAAAGGCTAATGAGACCTCTTTATGGGTTGCAGGAGTTGGTTTTGACAGAGAGGCCAGCATACGCTGCTCTCTTGTTCACTCCCAATCTGTCCTACAACGGAGGCGAAAGTTGAGGAGGAGGAAAACCATCTCTGGCATCCCCAGAAGAGTGCAACAAGAAATAGGTGTAGTATCAATACGACTCTTCCGTTAGACAGCTCTCTCTAACCCACTTAAATTGCAGGGCCACCAACCTTCCACAGACATCAGACCTGGGGGGGGAGGGGGGGTGTGGGAGGGGAAACCAACATGTAAATGCTTTGTGTGAGTTTGGGAATGATGTGGTGTGGTTTGGCTGTTTGTTTTGTTTGTTGGTTTGGTTTAACTGCAGTGAGCAAAGCTATATTACCCCAAGTGGCCTTGGTGGATGGGAGGCCTTACTGAGTAATATAGATGTGTGTCTGTAAATGTTAATCAGTTCTTTCCTTTCCTTTTTCATTGCCCCCCCCCCATTTTATTTGTTATGAACTCATAGTTATGTGCATAAAAAGTAACTAGATGAAGTGAAAGTTTTTTCTTGAGGGAGGGGAGCTTAAGGTCAAGAACTGACAGATGTTGCTCAGCAAAGTGGTGATGAGCTGCGGCCACAGCTGGATAACTCAACTCAGGACGAGGAGCTGGGGGGGTCTGCCTTAAGAGAGAGAGCTGCTGGGACTCTGTGGGAAGCTTTGCTAAGTGTCCCTTTTGTTTAGCACACCTGTCCTTAATTCCTTCTTTATTGCCAAGAACATTTGCCCAAATGGAGAGGCTGAGGGAGCTGGGGGGGTGCAGCCTGCAGAAGAGGAGGCTCAGGGCAGAGCTCATTGCTGTCTGCAGCTCCCTGCAGGGAGGCTGTAGCCAGCTGGGGTTGGGCTCTGCTGCCAGGCAGCCAGCACCAGAAGAAGGGGACACAGCCTGAAGCTGTGCCAGGGCAGGTCTAGGCTGGATGTGAGGAGGAAGTTGTTGGCAGAGAGAGTGATTGGCATTGGAATGGGCTGCCCAGGGAGGTGGTGGAGTGGCCGTGGCTGGAGGTGTTGAAGCCAAGCCTGGCTGGGGCACTTAGTGCCATGGTCTGGTTGGTTGGGCAGGGCTGGGGGCTAGGTTGG
Source organism: Tricholaema leucomelas (assembly GCA_013400475.1). NCBI lineage: Eukaryota > Metazoa > Chordata > Aves > Piciformes > Lybiidae > Tricholaema lacrymosa > Tricholaema leucomelas. Next base: position 12,491 of record WAAF01016267.1, read on the forward strand.
GCTGGGGGAGCTTGGAGCTCTCTGCCAGCCTGCTTGGTTCTGTGATTGTGTGGATCAGTGCAGGTTTATGTGCTGGAGAAGTTACTGGCTCTTGCCATTGGCACTTCACCTGCACAGAGGCTTTCTGGTGAGCTGACCTTTGTTCTCAGCTGCCCAGATGTGAAACTGCTTTTCACCTGCAGAGTAGCAGCTCCAGTGTACCGTGCACAGCAGTGCAGAAGGGGAGCACAAGTTGACCAGGCAACCTGGAGACTATAGTTCTGAGCTTGGAGCTCTTTTCCAACCTGGTTGCTTCTGTGATTCAGTTTTGGCCCAGGTAAATCAGAAGCAACTCCATTGATGGCAAATCCGGTGCAAGATCTGGTATTGGCCCAAAGCAGGACCAAGAGGATCATTATTTCTTAATGCACATCTGTAGCTGCAGGTGGCTCTGGTGTCTTGCTCCCTTGCCACCAAACTCGACTGGAAGCAGAAGGAATGTTTATCACAAGGAATAAGCAACCAGGGGACCTATGAAAGAAAGATCCTCCTGTGGCCTGGCAAATGTTCTTGGTAGTAAAGGAGCAGGTAATGGAAATTCTGGACAGGCAGGTAACCAAAAGAGCCTTTTTAGAAGCTCATGGAGTGTTTCGCCCAGCAGCCACTCGCAGAAGTGGCTTTAACTCGTTGAAACAGAGCGATAAAACTTAGTCATTGTCTCAGTATTTACCGCAGCTCCACCTGAGATCCCGTTGCAGACACAGGAGAGCCGAGCTCACGTTGCAGGACTAGGAGAATTCCGCCCCCCCGCCCCTTGCAGCGGGCCGAGCGCTGCCTTCCGCGCCCTTGGCAGCAAAGCTCAGCTTGGCACAGCGCTCGGCAAAAGCAAGCAGGCAGCGGCGAGAGCTGCCGGGGGTTGCTCGGCGGGCGGTCTGGCGCCGGCGGCTCCCGGGCTGTCCGCCGCTCACCAGGCTCTCCGTGTGTCCCAGATTCAGACGAGTCGCCGGTGGCGAGGGAGCGCAACGTGATCGTGCACACCAACCCGGACTTCCCCGGCTGCGGCGGCAGGCGGTCGGGCACCCGCGACTCCGAGTGCCAGACGGAGGAGATCCTGATCGCCGCTCCCTCCCGGCGGCGGATCCGGGCCCAGAGAGGGCAGAGCGTCGTCGCCTCTCTCTCCCACTCGGCCGGCAACATCTTGGTGCTGGCGGACAACGGCGATGCCATCTTCGCCGCCACCGTCAGCAGCCGCATCCGTTCGCGCAGCCTGCCTCGCGAGGGCGCCCGGGCCGGCGAGGGCCATCAGGATGGCACCGCCAAGAACGCGGGGTACGAAGCGGAGCGCTTCCTAGCTGGCCAGGAAAGGATCCAAGCAAAGGGCAAGGAGGTCTTGAGCAAGCAGGGCTCCCAAGAGCGCCAGCCCGTGGGTTTAACTTGTCCTCAGCACCTGCACAGCCCCGAGCACGGCATCGGCGAGCGGGGCAGGTCGCGGCTGTCGCGGCTGGCGGATTCGGGCAGCTGCGAGATTTCGTCCAACTCGGACACCTTTGGCAGCCCCATTCACTCCATCTCCACAGCAGGCGTCCTGCTCAGCAGCCACATGGACCAGAAAGATGACCACCAGTCCTCCAGCGGCAACTGGAGCGGGAGCAGCTCCACGTGTCCCTCCCAGACGTCTGAAACCCTTCCTCCTGCCGCCTCTCCTCCGCTGACAGGCTCTTCGCACTGCGACTCCGAGCTGTCGCTCAACACCGCTCCCAACGCCAACGAGGACTCCAGCGTCTCCATCACGGAGCAGTTCGGTGACCCTGCAGACAAGGTCAGGGGCCACAGGGCAAGCTCCTTCACCTCCACCGTGGCGGATTTGCTGGACGACCCCAACAACAGCAACACCAGCGACAGCGAGTGGAACTACCTGCACCACCACCACGACGCCTCCTGTCGCCAGGACTTCAGCCCCGAGCGCCCGAAGGCGGACAGCCTGGGCTGCCCCAGCTTCACCAGCATGGCCACCTACGACAGCTTCCTGGAGAAGACCCCCTCCGACAAGGCAGACACCAGCTCCCACTTCTCCGTGGATACCGAAGGATACTATACCTCCATGCACTTTGACTGCGGTCTGAAGGGTACTAAAAGCTATACTTGCAACTATGCAGCTCCAGGCCCCGAGAACGGCCAGGCCGGGAGCGCCACCTCCAGCCTGGCTGACTGCGCCTGGCAGGAGTGCGCCAGCCACAGGAGGCAGGGGCGGCAGAGCATCTCGCTGAAGAAACCAAAGGCAAAGCCAGCCCCACCAAAACGCAGCTCGTCCTTGAGGAACTCGGAGGGCAGCACTGACCTCCCCGACACGAGAGAACCAAAGATGGGCGGGGGCCAGCACGTCTCGCTCGCCGCCAGGGAGATGAAGCTGCCCCTTGAGTTTGCGAACACACCTTCCCGAGCGGAAGGCCCCAGCCTGCCAGCCAAGCAGGAGCTCCCTTGGGCAAAGCAGGGTGACAGTGGGTTAAAGGACCCTCCGTTCGAGACCGCAGACATCCCCTCCTTTAAAGATGAAGGTGCTGAACAACCTCACTATGCAGACCTCTGGCTTCTGAACGACTTGAAATCCAGTGACCCTTACAGGTCCCTGTCCAATTCGAGCACCGCTACGGGTACCACAGTCATAGAGTGCATCAAGTCTCCGGAGAGCTCCGAGTCCCAGACCTCCCAGTCCGGATCACGAGCCACCACCCCCTCCCTCCCCTCCGTCGACAACGAGTTTAAACTGGCCTCCCCTGAGAAGCTGGCAGGGTTGGCCTCCCCCTCCAGCGGGTACTCCAGCCAGTCAGAGACGCCCACCTCTTCTTTCCCGACTGCTTTCTTTTCGGGACCCCTGTCCCCTGGGGGCAGCAAGAGGAAGCCAAAAGTCCCGGAGAGGAAGTCATCGCTGCAGCAGCCGCTCTCGAAAGATGGCACCGCCTCAGTCAGCAAAGACCTCGAGCTTCCAATTATACCTCCTACTCACCTCGACCTAAGTGCTCTTCACAACGTCTTGAGCAAGCCCTTCTCTCACAGGCACCAGCTGCATGCCTTCAGCCACAGCAAGCAGAGCGCAGTCGGGGAAGCCCTGACCCCCAGCCCTCCCTCTGCCCTCGCCATCACACCCTCTGTCCTCAAGTCTGTCCACCTCCGGGCAGTCAACAAGCCTGAAGGGGGCAAACAGAAATGCAGTGCCCCAGACCTGCTCTGCGTACAGGAGACTGCCCTGCTGGCCACTGATGTTTCTCCAGGCAAAGTGAGGCCTCTGTTAGCTAAGAAACCCATGTCGCGACAGTACTCCACAGAGGAGGCGATAATGTCCTACCTTAATGCTTCCCCAGCAGAAGCTGGCCCTGGAAAGCCTCCTTTAGAGAAGAGCTCCTCCTTCGGTGGGCAGAGCAGCTGCGAGCAAGAAGCTGTAGCTTCGGCAAGCCTGAGCCTGGTGGAAATCAAAGCCGGGGAGGACCAAGCGCTGGCGGTCAGCGAGCCCTCACCAGAAGGTACTCTGATTCAGACGGGCGCTGCCCCCGCGGATGAGTTTCAGAAGGGCTCGGCTGTCCTCGCAGGTGATGATGAAGATCAGAGACCTGACCAGGGAGCAGAAACGGAGCATGACCTGCAGCAGGCATGGGCTCAGCAGAAGCTGTCTGCAGGTGGCGAGGGGAGGCTGGAAGCTGGGCCCCTGGGTGATGAAAGCCCAGCTCAGGCTGAGGAGATGGCGGCCGTCAGCGAGCAGCTGAAGCAGCCACCCGAAGTAAGCCAGCCCGTGCCTGGCAGCGAGGGCTGCGAAGCTGAGGTGGCAGCGGTGAATCCACCCGGAGAAGCGAGTGGCAAGCAGGAAAACGATCTCACATCAGGAATCCCAACCAAAAGTGCCTCTGATGACGGCAGGGCGGACGAGACTGCGGGTGGCACCGGCGAGCCTGCGCTGAAAGGTCAGTTGGAAACTCTTTCTGCCCCATGCCAGGTCGGGCAGCTTCAGAGGTGACTGGGAGAGGAGGCAAAACACAGGCTGGAGTTGTAGATCAGCCTGACTCGGGAGGGTTTAAGCTCAGAGCCCTCCTTGAGCTGTTAAATAGCAGGAGAGGCAAAAATACTTCATTTTGTTCTGCTACAAAGACAGGCTGAGGGAGCTGAGGGTGCTCAGCCTGGAGGAAAAAAGGCTCCAGGCAGACCTAAGAGCAGTCTGCTAGGACCTGTAGGGGGCTACCAGAAGGATGGAGAGAGAGAAACTATTTCCGAAGGCCTGTACTGATAGGATAGGGGGCAGTGGCTTCAAACCAGAGCAAAGAGTGTGCCCAGCAGATCAAGATCTCCTCCCCATCTCCTCTGCCCTGGTGAGACCTCATCTTGAGCACTGCCTTCAGCTCAGGGCTCCCCAGTTGAAGAGGGACAGGATTCTGCTGGAGAGGGTCCAGCAGAGGGCTATGAGGGTGATGAGGGGACTGGAGCAGTGCCTGGTGAGGAGAGGCTGAGGGCCCTGGGGCTGTTTAGTCTGGAGGAGACTGAGAGGGGATTTAATCAATAACTGTTTGAGGGCTGGGGGTCAGGAGGGGGGGACAGGCTCTGCTCACTGCTCCCTGGGATAGGACAAGCAGCAATGGATGGAAGCTGCAGCACAGGAGGTTCCAGCTCAGCACAAGGGGGAACTTCTTGACTGTAAGGGTGCCAGAGTCCTGGCACAGGCTGCCCAGAGAGGCTGTGGAGTCTCCTTCTCTGGAGCCTTTCCAGGCCTCTCTGGACGTGTTCCTGTGTGCCCTGAGCTAGACTGTGTGGTCCTGCTCTGGCAGGGGGGTTGGACTGGATGATCTCTTTGGATCCCTTCCAACCCCTGACATCCTGTGAGGCTGTGAAAGCAGATTTAGATTGGATGTTAGGAACAAGTTCTGCACCATGTGGGTAGTGCTGGGTGCTAGGTTGGACTGGATGATCTCAGAGGTCTCTTCCAACCTGGTTGATTCTGTGGTTCTGTGCAACACTGCAAGAGGTTGCCCAGGGAGGGAGTTGAGACCCCACCACTGGAGATGCTCAAGGTGAGGCTCAACAGGGCTGTGGGCAGCACGATCTATTTGAGGATATCCCTGCTGAGTGCAGAGGGGGTTGGACTGGATGACCTTTGGAGGTCCCTTCCAACCCAGACCAGTCTGTGATGCTATGATTCTATCTCAAGCTTACTTCTGTCCTCCCTTGTGCTGTGTTTCAGCTGAAAAGGGAGCAGCTTTAGCCCTGGGTACAGAGGAACCTTTTTGTTCCCAGCTGCACAGCAGATAGGAGCTCCCAGTTCTGACCACTAGCAGTGCCCCCTTTATGGCCTACACCGTGCCCCATCCATGCTGCTTAGCTCAGAGGATCTAAAGAAGGGTCTGACTCACAGCACAACCTCTTTCCTTGTTCAAGAGTCTTCTCCAAGCGATGAGTCCCTCCTGTCTCCGCTGAGCGAGGAGTCGCAGGCCGACACCGAGGAGCTCTTCGTGTCTCCGAACAAGCCGCGCACCACCGAGGATCTCTTTGCAGTCATTCACAGGTGACCTCATGCCTCAGCTTCTCATGTCAGAGCCCGGCAGACTGAGGTTACCTTGCTTTGCCCTTTCCCTAAGGACAAAGGGCAGTAAGATAATGAGGCTCTCACTGAAGTGCAGGGGAAAGTATGGACAGGTTGCATTTAAAAACGGGGAGGAAAAGATCTGGCACACATCAGCCCTTAACACCTAGCACAGGTGTAGGGTACAGAGGAATTCACTCTTCTTCCCATCTTCTTGGTGATGCCCAGTGACATGGAGCCAGCCTTTTCTCTCTGATGCCCAGTGGCATAGAGCCAGCCCTTTCTTGATGATGCCCAGTGACAGGACAAGAGCCAATGGGTGGAAGTTGAGGCATAGAAGATTCCATGTGAACCTGAGGAGGAATTTTTTCCCTGTGAGGGTGACGGAGCACTGGAACGGGCTGCCCAGGGGGGTTGTGGAGTCTCCCTCCCTGGAGGTGTTGAAGCCAAGCCTGGCTGGGGCACTTAGTGCCATGGTCTGGTTGGTTGGGCAGGGCTGGGTGCTAGGTTGGGCTGGATGAGCTTGGAGCTCTCTTCCAACCTGCTTGATTCTATGATAACCTGGAACCCCTCAAACTACCACACCTAACCTGGTGGGAACGTGCAGCTTTGCTCGGTCGCCCACTAGTGATAGCTGCAGGAGGCTTGTTGAAGTCCTGTTCCTGGAACTATTTCCTGCAGTTTGAGTTTAGTTTGCAAAATAAGGCAGCATTTAAAGAGAGCTTTGTTATGGTCTGGTGGGCAAGTGAGTCTCCATGGCACGTGTAGGATGCTTCAGAGATAACAACACCAAGCTGTTGCCTCTACACAAATGCACATCTCCAAGGAAAACCACCTGCAGTGCTTCCTGCCTCCCACCCACCAGCTGGAGTTGTTTTAGTGAGAATCATAGAATCAAGCAGGCTGCAGGGTGTGCAGCCTGCAGAAAAGGAGGCTCAGGGCAGAGCTCATTGCTGTCTGCAGCTCCCTGCAGGGAGGCTGTAGTCAGCTGGGGTTGGGCTCTGCTGCCAGGCAGCCAGGGACAGAAGAAGGGGACACAGCCTGAAGCTGTGCCAGGGCAGGTCTAGGCTGGATGTGAGGAGGAAGTTGTTGGCAGAGAGAGTGATTGGCATTGGAATGGGCTGCCCAGGGAGGTGGTGGAGTGGCCGTGGCTGGAGGTGTTGAAGCCAAGCCTGGCTGGGGCACTTAGTGCCATGGTCTGGTTGGTTGGGCAGGGCTGGGTGCTAGGTTGGGCTGGGGGAGCTTGGAGCTCTCTGCCAGCCTGCTTGGTTCTGTGATTCTATGGCAAGGAGGTTGGAGAAGATGATCTCTGAGGTCCCTTCTAAGCTGAGCCATTCTATGATTCAACATACATAGGTTTGGAAGAGCTGGGTGGTGTTGAGAGGGACTCTGTGACTCAGTACTTCATTCACTACAGAGCAGCTGTCATGGCTTAAAGTGCCATCAATGTCTGCTAGCCCCCAGTAGTTGCCACAAGGAGAGCTCTGGCTGATGTGACAGTGCAGTCAGCCTGTCAAGCTCTGGAGCAGCCTGATGTGTTACTCCACAAGGACCACACCTAACAGAGTGTTCCTCTGTGTTTTTACAGATCCAAAAGGAAAGTTCTTGGGAGAAAGGATTCTGGAGACCTTTCTGTAAGGAACAGGTTGAGAGCCTCATCTGCAATGAGCAGCCAGCCCCCGGCCAGCAACACACTGCCTGCCAGCAACGTGCCGGCAGCCAGCAGCGTGGGCACTGCCCTCAGCAGCCAGAGGTCCCCTGGGCTCATCTACAGGAACGCCAAAAAATCCAACACGTCCAACGAGGAGTTCAAACTGCTGCTCCTGAAGAAGGGCAGCCGATCTGACTCCAGCTACAGGATGTCTGCCACCGAAATCCTCAAGAGTCCTATTCTGCCCAAGTCTCCCGGAGAGCTGGCCACAGATACCCCCCCGAGCCTGGAGGAGCCTCCTGCCTCGGCGGCGAGCCCCGACGCGGCGTCCCCGCTCTCCCCTTGCTCCCCCAGAGTCAACGCGGAAGGATTCTCCTCCAAGAGCTTCCCCATGTCGGCATCTTCGCGGGTGGGGCGGTCGCGGGCGCCGCCGGCCGCCAGCAGCAGCCGCTACAGCGTGCGCTGCAGGCTCTACAACACCCCCATGCAGGCCATCTCGGAGGGGGAGACGGAGAACTCGGACGGTAGCCCCCACGACGACCGATCCTCTCAGAGCTCCACGTAGGCAGCGCAGGCAGCGACCAGCACCGGCTGGGCTCTGGGAAGACGAGGTGTGAATAGAAGAGGCCAGTGCTGTGCTGTAGCACTCGAAAGGAGAGAGAAACGGGAGAGAGGAGGAAAAAAGGTTCTACCCTTTGGCCACAACAACCCCAAGCAGCACTACAGGCTGGGGACAGAGTGGCTGAGAGCAGCCAGGCAGAGAAGGAGCTGGGGGTGCTGGGAGAAAGGAGCTGAAGAGGAGGCAGCAGAGCCAATGGCATCCTGGGCTGGCTCAGGAGCAGTGTGGGCAGCAGGACAAGGGAGGTTCTTCTGCCCACCCCTGTGCTCAGCACTGCTCAGGACACCCCTGGAGTGCTGTGTCCAGTTGTGGGCTCCTCCATTGCAGAGAGATGTTGAGGTGCTGGAAGGTGTTTGGAGAAGGGCAGCAAGGCTGGGGAGGGGCCTGGAGCACAGCCCTGTGAGGAGAGGCTGAGGGAGCTGGGGGTGTGCAGCCTGCAGCAGAGGAGGCTCAGGGCAGAGCTCATTGCTGTCTGCAGCTCCCTGCAGGGAGGTTGTAGCCAGCTGGGGTTGGGCTCTGCCGCCAGGCAGCCAGCAGCAGAAGAAGGGGACAGAGGCTGAAGCTGTGGCAGGGCAGGTCTAGGCTGGATGTGAGGAGGAAGTTGTTGGCAGAGAGAGTGATTGGCATTGGAATGGGCTGCCCAGGGAGGTGGTGGAGTGGCCGTGGCTGGAGGTGTTGAAGCCAAGCCTGGCTGGGGCACTTAGTGCCATGGTCTGGTTGGTTGGGCAGGGCTGGGGGCTAGGTTGGGCTGGGGGAGCTTGGAGCTCTCTGCCAGCCTGCTTGGTTCTATGATTCAATGTGTTTTTGTGTGTAAGCAGCTGGGAAGCAGAGGAGTACAGCTGGAGCATTTTCTTACCCTGCATTTTGCACCAGGAGGAAGTTCCACTCTTGCCTGTTTTCTTTTTGCCATCATTTGGTTGATCTCACTCCTGAGTTTTGTCGCAGCTGTGTAGACTTCACTCTCCCTAAGAGTTCCAAAGTGACTTTGGGGTTGGTTTATTTCCAGCAGCTGCCCCATCCAGAAACAGATCCTTTTTACTGTTGTGCTTCCCTAGGGAGAAAAAACCAGAACAATACAAACCAAGCTCCTGAGGATTGGTATTTTTCTACTCTAAAACAGGCTGAAACAGAATTGAGAAGAGTTTAGAAGTTAAGCCTCTGTAAATACCATATTTTTGATAAGAAAAAATAACCCCAGACATGTAAATAGAATTACCCAGAAGTGGAAGTAGCAAATAGTAGCTGACTGCATTAAGAACTTTTGTTGATGGAAGCCAAAATTAAGGCCAGTGTAAGAAGTGTATTCTGTGAATACCATTTCCATACCCAAGGCGAGGACAAATCCACGCGGCCACCGGTGACCGCCTTCGGCACGACCAGCCTGCAGGGCCACGTTCAGCAGTGGAGAGAAGGAGTTCTCCTCCTTAGGTAAGGGGGTGGAAAAGCTGACAGCAATGGGATTGAAGTCACCATTTGTCCTTCTAGGGCAGCTGGGAAGAAGCTAAGTGGAAGGAGCGGCTGGGAGGGTCAGTGGGGAAGGCCAAGCGTGCTTACGACAGAGCAAAGTAATGCCTGATGCAAAGCCCTGAAGGGTCCCACAGCCTCCCTCCCCCCAGGACCTTTATTCTTGCAGGGATCACTTCAGGGAGGATAGGTGAGAGAAGAAGAAGCACAAAAAAGCTGGGAAGGGCTTTTTTTAGGCTCTCAGGGAGAGACAGGACTGGGGGGAATGGGGCGAAGCTGGAGATGGGTAGGTTCAGCCTGGAGGTGAGGAGGAAGTTGTTGAGCAGGAGAGTGGTGAGAGGCTGGCAGGGGTTGCCCAGGGAGGTGGTTGAGGCCCCATGGCTGGAGGTGTTTCAGGCCAGGCTGGCTGAGGCTGTGGGCAGCCTGCTCTAGGGTAGGGTGTCCCTGGGCATGGCAGGGGGGTTGGAACTGCCTGATCTGTGTGGTCCCTTCCAACCCTGACTGATTCTGTGATTCTAGTGTTTAACTTTCATCTTACTAGGCTGTTGGGATACATAACTTGGTCATAACCTGGTCACTATATTTCACCATGACCACTCAGCACAAGAAGGACATGGAACTGTTAGAATGAGTCCAGAGAAGGGCCATGAGGATGCTGAGAGGGCTGCAGCAGCTGTGTTATGAGAACAGGCTACAAGAGCTGGGACTGTGCAGCCTGCAGAAGAGAAAGCTTGGAGGAGAGCTTGGAGTGACCTTCCAGGATCTGAAGGGGGTTGCAGGAGGGCTGGGGAGGGACTAGTGACAAGGTCTGGGAATGAGAGGANGCTTCCTGTTTCATGAAGGACACAAAGCAATGCTGAGTGCTTCCCATTTGTCAGCATCTAAGCGTGGTGAGTTTTCAGTGAAGGTTTCTCTTTGTGCTGATGAGATTCATGCTACCTAAATACTGACAGAACTGACACTGACGGAAGGAGCTGGGAAATGAATATGTGCAGGCATTATTTGTAGTCAGCGTAGAGCTGGGATGGGGAAAGCTCTGCTTCTGCTGGCCTTGGATGGTTAGGATCTTGCCTGGCTTAACCAGAAACATGGAACAGGGCTGGGGACTGGGGTGGGAAACTTAGGCCAGGTTGGATGAGGCCTTGAGTAACTTGGACTTGGGGAGGGGGGAGGCAGGAGTGTCCCTGCCCAGGGCTGCCCAAGGAGGTGGTGGAGTCATCATCCCTGAAGGTGTTCAAGAAAAGACTGGATGAGGCACTTAGTGCCAAGGTCTGGTTGATTGGATAGGGCTGGGGGATAGGTTGGGCTGGATGAGCTTGGAGCTCTCTTCCAACCTGGTTAATTCTGTGTCCCATGGCAAGGGGAGGTTGGAGCACAATGATCTGTAAGATCACTTCCAACCTAAACCTCCCATCCCTGGAGGTGTTTAAGGCCAGGCTAGATGGGGCTGTGGGCATCCTGCTCTAGGGTAGGGTGTCCCTGGGCATGGCAGGGGGGTTGGAACTGGCTGATCCTTGTGGTCCCTTCCAACCCTGACTGATTCTATGATTCTAAACTGTTCTGTGAATCTAGGAGCAGAGATAGCTCAAAGCAGCTGCTTTGATACAAATGAAGCAGGGAAATAAAAGCTGAACTACTTGAAGTGAATGAATTTTCTGCTCTTAGGACTGCAAGAACCTGTACTTTTCATTAACTGATACTGGTAGTTTTTAGAGAGAATCAAACCACCAGGCCTGGTTCTCCTTTGGGCCACCAGAGTTTCCACTGGTGCAACCCCATCCATACTAGTCAGAGAACAAGACCCTCTTGGTCCAGAACTTGATGCAGTTGGTGTTGGTTGCCGTAGGATATGGTTTGGAGTAGAGGAGAGGTTAGTACAGAGAAAATAGCGCGAGGAGGAATGTGGTGTTCAAGTAGCATGGCAGAAAGAGTGTACTCTGGGACTAAAGCAAGCCACTAGAAGCTGGCTTTAAGCATAAGTAAATGCCAGGGAAGTGGTGGGTGTGAAATCAGGTTTGACCGTTTTTGTCTGGCTTTTAAGGATGAAGAAGCTGTGAGCAGAGCATGTTTGAAAGAGGAAAGCTCTGCCTAAAACTGTTAACGAGTTTTGAAGAGCCTGAGCCAGTCAGAATGATCTGACAGATGCCAAATGTTAGGCTTCTGTCTGGCGCTTGCCAGGGCGCAGAGATCAGTCAGGGTGTCTGACCATTGACCTATCCAGCCTGGTTGTGTTTGGGCTGTGAGGTAGAGTCGCTGTGCCTGTGGTGTGTGTGGTGCAGAAAAGAGGTGGTCCAGCAGCCCACCAAGGGCTTGCAAAAGCAGGAAGGCTTAAATCATCTGAAAGCATGAGGTAGATTGTAGAAAGGTGGGGGGGAGCCAAGGCTGATCACATCAGTAGCTTAGTTACAGAAAGGATCTGAACGACCCTGAAGCAAATGGAGGAGAATGTTTAAGGAGGAAACGTTTAGCAGCTAAGAAACCACTTTCTGGAGCGGGTGAGCAGTGGATGTGGGGCAGAAAAGCCTTAGTTTGTCATCTTCATCATCTCCCTTAAACAAATTCTACCAGGAGCAACTTTGACAGGGTGTTCATTGGTCCCGGCTGAAAGAGCCATTCCCAAGTGCAAAGAGAATACAGCAAAATTGCCTTTGATTGAGATCACCTTTTATTACCCATCTACAATTCCATAGGGACCTGAAACAAACAAACAGGCAGTAAGACTCTGCTTTAGTCTGGAATGCTGAGGCAGTGTCCCCTGCACAGAACAGCCACAGGACAATCCCACTCAATCAGTCTCTTTTACTTTGTTTTGTTTCCTACTTTATTCTTAGATTGAAACTCGAAAGAGATTCTGAAGCCACTGTGAAGAAAAGATTTGTAATAAATGTGGGAGTCAGAGGAACAGGAATGGCAGAGAGACTGCGGGGGGCACCTCAGCTGCCTGCCAAGAGCTGAAGGCATCCTGCGGGAAGGCTGCAGAGGGACTTGTGCTGAGGGGGTCTGCAGACAGGCCAAGGGGCAATGGTTTGGAGCTGAGGCAGAGCAGGGGGAGAGTGGAGCTGAGCAAGAAGCTGTTGAGTGTGAGGGTGCTGAGAGCCTGGCACAGGCTGCCCAGGGAGGCTGTGGCTGCCTCCTGCTTGGAGATGTTCAATGCCAGCAGCTGAGTCTAGTTGAAAGGTGTCCCTGGGCATGGTGGGGAGCTTGGAGCAGCTGAGCTCTGAGGTCTCTTCACGGTTGAGCCATTCTGTGATTGTATAACATAACGATCTGTAAGTAGCTGTGGTGGATTAGGAACTTTCCCTCCACTATTTGAAATTCCCCAGACTAACTCAGACGGTTTGGAAGTAAGATGAAGCTATGAGGGTGCTGAGACTCTGCAACAGGGAAGCTGTGGCTGCCTCCTGCTTGGAGATGTTCAATGCCAGCAGCTGAGTCTAGTTGAAAGGTGTCCCTGGGCATGGCAGGGAGGTTGGAGCAGATGAGCTCTGAGCTCCCTTCCTGCCTGAGCCTTTACCACACTGCTGCAGTGTCACAGGTGTGCCATTAGGACACCAGAGGACAAGCTGTAGAGCCAGGGGCACATCACTCACCTCTTGAGACAGGGCCCCCTACTTAGAATCATGAATCAGTCAGGGTTGGAAGGGACCACAAGGATAATCTAGTTCCAACCCCCCTGCCTTGGGGAGGGACACTCTACCCTAGATCAGGCTGGCCAGAGCCTGTTCCAGCCTAGCCTTAAACACCCAGAATCACAGAATCAGTAAGGGGTGGAAGGGACCACAAGGATCAGCCAGTGCCAACCCCCCTGCCATGCCCAGGGACACCCTACCCTAGAGCAGGCTGCCCACAGCCTCAGCCAGCCTGGCCTGAAACACCTCCAGCCATGGGGCCTCAACCACCTCCCTGGGCAACTTGCATCAGGTACCCACTGAACCACCCTTTCACCCTGCTGCTCCACTCTTTGCACTGATGCTGTGGAAGTGAATTCCGAAGGTACACAGCTGCGCGATGCGAAAAACAGCAGATCTTTGCCCCTTTCCTTTTTCCCCTTCCCTTTCTCTTTTCCTTGTCCTTTCCTTTTGTCGTGGCAGCATAGAGGAGGTTGGAATAGCAGGCAGCAAAGCAAGCAGGTGTTTGCTGTTGCCAAAGCTCAGTGATTTGAGTGCGTTTGCTGCGATGGTGGCAGATAGAGACCCGCTCTGGGTGACGACTTTGAGAGAAGGGAAACTAAACCAAGCGAGTAAGAGAAATAAACAACCCCCAATTAAGAAGGTTACAGTGTAACTGTTTTTGGTACTAGCACCAAGTTCGTGCTGGCAGAAGAGGCAGTGGTTTATGGACTTGCATCCGTTTTGTATTTTTGTAATATTTGTAAATAAGGAAACTTTTATATATATATAAAAAAAAAGACAACAAAAAAAAACCAAAACAAAAAAAAACCAAAAGCATTGCAGAGTTGGTTTCTTTTGTAAGGGAAAAAAGAGAACAAAACCACCAACCGGTTTTCGAAGTTTACATTTAAATCCAGGCCTTTGTGTATCTTAGAGCTGTGCAACACTTTCAGTCCTGTATTTATTTCTAGTCTAAACGGCGACAGCAGTTCCCTTCTGAGCCCCTCTGAAGGAACCCAGCGCCGACAGCAGCGCAGCCAGCCGGGAGAGTGCCGTCACCCGCGACCTCTGTACAGAAACTGCAAATAAACCTTGACTGCCGTTCCAGCGCTCCTCCTCTTGGCCTGCTTGCGAGCGGCTGGGAAGCCTTAACGCACGCGCACAGGCGGACATGCACGCGTGCACACGCAAGCTCGCACACGTGTGCGCACGCACGCGGACACGCACACCCGCACACAAGCGGACACGCACGCTCACATGCACGCGGACACGCACACCCGCACACAAGCGGACACGCACACTCACATGCACGCGGACACGCA
>WAAF01016269.1:0-19738 GCA_013400475.1 Tricholaema leucomelas
TCTTTCTTTCTTTCTTCTCAGAAGGTCTATGAAGGTTCAGCAGTTCTGAATATCAGCTAGCAGGGGAAGGGCTGCCAGTTACAGCAGTTAATAAGAAAGGACACTGCTTTGCCCCTCATACATTACAGCTTGCAAGTGATTCTTTGGAAAGGTCCCTTAATCCTCCTACCTTTTAAAGCACAATTGACTCTACACAGCAATTGAGAGGGGCTAAGAAGTCCTATGCAAGCATTCAGCTGTTTTATAAGACTCTGAAGTGCATACTCACCTTTGAACTTACTCCAAATGCAGAAATATCATGTTTAACTGCCAGCTCAGGATGTTTTGATAAGCCACAGAGCCCTTTCCTCTGGTATCATTCATGCAGAGAAAAAGTAATCATTATTTCCTAACCTCTGTGGAAGGGCAGTGTTGCTCAAGCGGAGGCCAGCTCTGACACCACTTACTGTCAGCTAGACACAGGGCCATGTGAGATTTCTCTCTGACGCTCTCCAAGTGTGTAACCTCTGCACATGTCCCTCAGACTAAAAGAAAGGTCTCAAGCTGAACTCGAGACCCTGAGATTTCATGTCCACTACTGTGGTTTTAGTTGTCTTGTTCTTTCAGGAGGATTCACATGGTATAGTATTGACATTGTGATTACTCCTTAGATCACAGAAACACAGAATTTCTTAGATTGGAAAAGACCTTCAAGATCCTCGAGTCCAATCATTAGTTTCACACTGACAAATCCTTGACTAAACCAAATCCCTAAGCACAACATCTAATCACTAGGAATTGCTATGGTTGGAAAGGACCACCAGGATCATCCAGTCCAACCTTCATCACAGCATCCTTCATCACTACACCATAGCCTCAAGCACCACATCCACTCTCCTTTTAAACACCTCCAGGGGTGGTGACTCCACCACCTCCCTGGGCAGCCTGTTCCAGTGCCTGACCACCTGCTCAGGAAAGAACTTATTCCCAGCAGCCAACCTAAACCTCCCCTGACACATCTTGTGGCCATTTCCTCTTGTCCTATCATTAGTTATTTGGGAGAAGAGACCAGCTGCAGCCTCACTACAACATCCCTTCAGGTAGCTGTAGAGGGCTATAAGGTCCCCTCTCAGCCTTCTCTTCTCCCGAATTCACCTCAGCTCCCTCAGCCACTCCTCACAGGTCATATATGCCAGATTTCTCCCCAGCCTCGTAGTCCTTCTCTGCACCCACTCCAGTACCTCAGTGTCCCTCCTATACTGTGGTGACCAAACTGGACACAGTACTCGAGCTGTGGTCTCACGAGTGCTGAGTACAGGGGCATAAGCACCTCTCTGCTCCTGCCGGTCACACCATTGCTGATACAGGCCAGGATGCTGTTGGCCTTCCTGGACACCTGGGCCAGGAAGATCACCTTCCTTTTCAGTATGCTCTGTTTGTGGATTAGTCTGATTCTTTATTACTACTGTTGCTGCTGTGGACAGAACTATTGAATTAGTTTTATTGAGCCTTCATCTCAAAGGTTCCGAGAATATCACAACAAACAAATAGCTCAGCAATAGTAAATCCATATGAGAAGTACATGATACACACATGGCTTATGTCAACATAAAGCAGTGTGAAACTAGCAACCATTAAATTCTAGGATTTTCTAGACTTTCCAACATATTAGCACTAGGGAGACTATTAAATATAGTACAATTGTCTCAGTCTGTGTATTCTTGTTGGTGCAAGTTACATCATGGAATCACAGAATCAGTCAGGTTGGAAGAGACCTCCAAGCTCATCCAGGCCAACCTAGCACCCAGCCCTGTCTAATCAACCAGACCGTGGTACTAAGTGCCCCATCCAGGCTTTGCTTCAACACCTTCAGGGACAGCAACTCCACCACCCCCCTGGGCAGCCCATTCCAATGCCAGTCACTCTCTCTGGCAACAAGTTCCTCCTAACATCCAGCCTAGACCTCTCCTGCCACAACTTGAGGCTGTATCCCCTTCTGTTGCTACTTGCCTGGCAGAAGAGACCAGCCCCACCTGGCTTCAGCCTCCCTTCAGGTAGCTGCAGACAGCAATAAGGTCTGCCCTGAGCCTCCTCTTCTGCAGACTACACACCCCCAGCTCCATCAGCCTCTCACAGGGCTGTGCTCCAGGCTCCTCACTAGCTTCACTGCCCTTCTCTGGACACCTTCCAGTACCTCAACATTTATTTGAATTGAGGAGCCCAGAACTGGACACAGTCACACTCAAGGTGTGACAGCTATGGATTTACTGGCGGAGGACTAGAAGAATACAGTCCCATTCTCAGCTCATTCCACCACTAGGCACTGTTTAAACCTGGTTATGAAACATGCTCAGGGAGTTCGAGATGAGAAAATGGTCTGGTCTTATGAAACCAAAGTTAATAAGATACTGACTAATTAATTTCATGAAATTTATGGGTTACTGTCTTCCCTTCTGGTTAAAATTCAGGACTCTTGAAAACCACTCCCGCTCCATAAAATTCAGATACCACCTCTGTCTCCCCCTTACATTCAGGCACAGAGGTTTGCAAATTCAGCACAGCATGTATTTATTAATCAATAATCCATATGGAAACTGTAAATTCTTCTACAGGCTTCTGGACAACAGTACAAGACATTTGGTAGAAGCCTGCAGCTATGTGAACTTTTCACCCTTCATTCACCTAACTTTTGAAGGAGTATGTATCAACTGGAACAAAACATATTTTCCATGTTAACTCTCCTATAGAACCCTTGGGTGCTCTGTACTGAAGCTTCATGCTCACTCCAGTTTGCAACATACAGAGATTCCTTTCTCCTATCATCATACAATCTGAGGAGCATCATGCTGAGGGAACAGCGCTGAGGGAGATGAGCTTTGTAAGTCCCTCTGTTCTGATTCAGGGAAAAGTTCATCACCATGGCCAGTGAAGTCACTTAGAACCTGACCTAACAATCCAGTTGGGTATAGCATCATTTCTGCACTGAGGGTTTAGTTATGTTTCATTTCATGCTGACACACCTGAAACTCAGAAACAAAAAGTTTCAGCTGGGTACTGCCCAGATATGGCTACAGGTAGAGGAGTTTGGGCTGGATACTGCCCAGACGTGGCTACAGGTAGAGGAGTTTTGGCTGGATATTGCTCAGACATGACTAAAAGTAGAGGAATTTTGGCTGGATACTGCTCAGCCATGGCTAAAAGTTGAGGAGTTTCGGCTGGATACTGCTTAGACGTGGCTACAACTAGAGGAGTTTTGGCTGGATACTGCTTAGACATGGCTACAAGTAGAGGAGTTTCGGCTGGCTACTGCTTAGACGTGGCTACAACTAGAGGAGTTTTGGCTGGGTACTGCCCAGATGTGGCTAAAAGTAGAGGAGTTTTGGCTGGATACTGCTCAGACATGGCTACAAGTAAAGGAGTTTCAGATGGATACTGCTTAGACATGGCTAGAAGTAGAGGAGTTTCAGCTGGGTACTGCTCAGACATGGCTACAAGTAGGCTTTTTTTATAGCCACATAGCTAGGTGGACTTGAGGAAAAATCATTCCAAGATTGAAGCTAGGAAGTCACTGGGATAAATCTGCCTGAGTTTTTGGGGGGAAGGAGGGAGGGGACATTGTTTTTTATCCCTTATGGAATCTTAATGGTATGACAGCAAGTTAAATGTAACTCAGGAGTGAAACACTGAGGGAGATGAGCTCTGTAAGTCCCAGTGTTCTAATTCAGTAAGCTTTCCCATCAAAATGAGAAGTTATTTGAGGACAATCCACAACTACCTAGGAAGAATAAAAATAGGTCCAATCTGCAAAACTCAGATCCGTCATTTACAGGTTAAGATAGACAAAAGATTCAAGAAATCTGGATTCAGGGACCCGACCTGGGGAAAAAAAACTCAACAACTTTGTTTTTCTATAATATTAAGTTCTAAACCCACTAGTATCAGTCAAATGAAGAAAACTGAAATTTGCAGGCAATAGATGTATTTTTATGGCCTAAAACCAAGGAGGTAGAAAATGAAAGTGTTCCCACTGGCACTAGATATAAACGATGAATGAGCTGTGCTAAATTAGCTTTAACTTACAAGTGCACATCAGGTTAATTAAAAATAAACTTTACTACCTTACACCACCGAACACATCCCCTTTCCTTAATTCAAGTACAGATGAATGGATACAGCAAATTTGATCTGTCTGCCTTCACTGGGTTAATTAAAAGTCAGGCATTCATCTGCAGAACCAGATGGAATGTTTTAGTTCTCTAAGGGCGGTTGGTGACTTGGGAGCTAGAAAAAGATGATGAAGAAGAAAAAGAAGCATCTGATCTCTCCTGAAGTTAAAAGGAAATTGTGATGGTTTAAAAAGACAAAAAGCATCTGATCTTTCCTGAAGTTAAAAGGAAATTGTGATGGTTTGGGAGTTAACCTGCCCCAGCCCCCATACTTCAGAAAATCACCCAGACTAGCCTCAGCTGGATGGATGTTAAGGAGTGAAGCTATACTTACAGCTCAGCACAATTTGCAAGCAGATACATCTACAATTGTGCTAGTCTGAGCCTAGCTGGGATATTTTACTGAGAAGAATTAGACTATAGGCTGTGAAAAGGACACAATGGTGATGTCTGCTGCACTCATAGGCTTGCTGAGATGGATAAAAACAAGAACGTAAACATAGATAGAGTCTCTCTCTGGGCTTTGGGCTGCACTTTTCTCTCTAACTTACTGCCTGACTAATCCTTCTGCTTCCTAATCCCGCTGGCCAACCCCTCCAAACTCACCTTGAACATGAGGCAAAGTCTGGGGTAAGGTAGAGGGGTGGGAAGAAGGTGGAAGTCTGTTTGGGAGCCCCTCCTGAGGACTCTAGTTTCTGGGAGGGCTGTTGTGTTTCTCTATTACTTTTTAACTTGTATATTTCTGTCTATAGTTGTAAATATCTGCTTGGATATTGTGCTAAGCTGTGAATACAAAGCTTCATTCTTCAATTTCCAAGTCAGCTGAGTCCAGTCTGGGTGATCTTCTTAAGTGTGTGTGTGGGGCAGGTAACACCCAAACCATCACCACAATACTTACAGTGATATACATGTTACAAGTAATACAGAAACACAGTACCCCCTCCCAGAACAATCAGATTGCCAGGAGGGTCCCCCACCCAAACCCCCTCCCCCCTCCCTTTTTCTCTCCCTTCAAAAATAACCAGATCAACCCATGTATATCTCACATGATGTATCTGAAGAGATCTGAGGTGAGATGCCAAAAAGATAGTGAGGAGTTTAGAAGAAAAAGGGTTAGGTGGGATTAGAGAGTTAAGGCAGAGGCAGCCACAGAGACCAGCCCACCAGAGTGAAGAGAAAAGAAGTGAGAGCTGAGCGGTGTGTGAGAAGTGAATATCTTCTCTCTGTTGTGACTAGTTGTGTTTCTCAGCAGAAGAATGAGGGATATAGATTACTGTGTTGTTTTTTTTCTTTCTTCTCACAGCTCAGGATTTAATTGCTCTCTAGTAAAATATTCCAATTAGCCTCAAACCAGCACNATACTTACAGTGATATACATGTTACAAGTAATACAGAAACACAGTACCCCCTCCCAGAACAATCAGATTGCCAGGAGGGTCCCCCACCCAAACCCCCTCCCCCCTCCCTTTTTCTCTCCCTTCAAAAATAACCAGATCAACCCATGTATATCTCACATGATGTATCTGAAGAGATCTGAGGTGAGATGCCAAAAAGATAGTGAGGAGTTTAGAAGAAAAAGGGTTAGGTGGGATTAGAGAGTTAAGGCAGAGGCAGCCACAGAGACCAGCCCACCAGAGTGAAGAGAAAAGAAGTGAGAGCTGAGCGGTGTGTGAGAAGTGAATATCTTCTCTCTGTTGTGACTAGTTGTGTTTCTCAGCAGAAGAATGAGGGATATAGATTACTGTGTTGTTTTTTTTCTTTCTTCTCACAGCTCAGGATTTAATTGCTCTCTAGTAAAATATTCCAATTAGCCTCAAACCAGCACAGAAATATAAACCACTGCTGATGTGAGAGATGTTGACTCACAAGCAAAGGAGTGTGGAAGCCTTGGCCTCTGCACTGCCTTTTCTCAGTGTGGAGACCAGTGCGATTTTACCTTTAACACACTGAACTACAAACTGCAGAGTTTCAGCTGCAGTTAAGACATCCTCATCACAGTTTGCTCAGGCCACAGCTGGGTCTGACTGCCAGACAATGTCCTCACCAGCCCCGCTGCCTTTATGGCTCTTACTGAGACACATTGCTATCACTCACATGAGGAAAACCTGTGCCCAAAACTCAGCCTTTCTGCATCTTGCCTTTGTGGAGACTCCAGTATCCATGAATCAGAACTCCACTTCTGATTCATAGAATCATAGAATCAGGCAGGTTGAAATAGACCTCTCAGCTCATCCAGTCCAACCTAGCACCCAGCCCTATCCAGTCAAACAAACCATGGCACTAAGTGTCCCATCCAGGCTTTTTTTGAACACCTCCAGGCACAGCAACTCCACCACCTCCCTGGGCAGCCCATTCACTCATAGCAGAGCTGCTGCAGCCCTCTGAGCATCTTGGTGGCCTCCTCTGGACTGGCTCTAACAGTTCCATGTCCTTCTTGTGTTGGGGGCTCCAGAACTGCACATAGGACTCCAGGTGGGGTCTGAGGAGAGCAGAGCCAAGGGACAGAATCCCGTCCCTTGCCCTGCTGCCCACACTGCTCTTGCTGCAGCCCAGCACAGGGTTGCTGTCTGGGCTGCACTCACACTGCAGGCTCCTGTTGAGCTTTTCATCAGCCCAGACCCCCAGGGCCTTTTCCTCAGGGCTGCTCTCAGCCATTCCCCACCCAACCTGGAGCTGTGCTTGGAATTGCACCCACCCAGGTGTAGGACCTTACACTTGGCCTTGTTGAATGTCATTAGATTGGCTTGGGCCCACCTCTGCAGCCTGTCCAGGTCCCTCTGGATGGGTGGATAATTTTTTCTGCTACCCCAGGGGGCCTCAATTGCCTTCAGTCCAAGCAACTTAATGCAACAGGCAAAATGACAAAGTTAACATCTGGAAGTGGACAAGGTCCAGTTTTGCTGGATTTCTGCCATGCCAGTGTGAAAGGATGCTCAAAGTACATGGGAACTGGCAACCCACATGAGGGGAACTGAGTGCAAGCACAAAGATGGCATCTGTGAACTCTGTCCCAGGTTTAATTATTCCAGTGGGTTATGACATGCAGGCAAGAATGATGAGGGCTGTGCTCTGACAGGGCAACAAAATCTATGTTGGTTCAGTCATAAAACTGAGATAATGAACCAATAGTTCCTTTTGTATTTCAGCCACTACCCTGCTTGCAAAACCAGTTGATTATCAGTTAACATTGCCTGGAATGCAGAAAAGCAGTGCAAAATATGCCTCTTGAAAGTCATTCCCTTCATTTAAAGGAAACCTGTTGGGGAGCAGAAAACTACCTTAGCACTAAGTAAAGTAAACACTCCCTTAAGTAAACAGGGAATGTTCACTCTGGAGACTGTTCAGTCTGGAGAAAAGGAGGCTGAGGAGAACTGTTGGGAAGTTTAGACAACACTGGAATCTAGACTGACATAGGAGGGGAAGAGAGGTGTGTGAAGCAGGAAAAGAGACATGGAAACCCTGAATCTGCTGGAGTTAAGGATGCCAGACACAGACTCTAAGAGCCTCTAGTTGGAAAGACATTGGAATATACAAAACATAGAAATACCTTTACAAAATGACATCTTCATCTGACTTTTTTCCCCCATATAAAGAGATCTCTGCTAAAAGTGAGGCAGCTCTGTGCAGCTCTCTAATGGTCTGCATTAATTATGCCCACTTAGAATCATAGAATCAGTCAGGGTTGGAAGGGACCACAAGGATCATCTAGTTCCAACCCCCATGCCATGGGCAGTGATACCCTACCCTAGAGCAGGCAATCAGATCAGATCACTTCTGTTTGAGCACCAGAGAAGAGTGTGACAGAGCACTGGCAATAGGTTTTTCCTGGTTTAAACAGCATTTAAAATGCACACACATGCACACATTTATTTCTGAAAGGATTGCCTTGCCAAGTTTTTCTTAATGAGGACTTCATGAAACAGTTACACAGTCTTTATGAATGCCTTAAGCAGAGGAGTAATGCCAGGAAAGGTAAAGTAATTAAGTCGTTGGTGTGAAATTAGCTGCCGTGGAACAAAGGGGAAAGTAAAAGTTCTACCCAGAATTAATTGTCTCTCATATTAAGGACATAAGTTTCATAGCACCAGGTGATAGAAAACTTCCAAGTTCATGGGAGCCAAAAAATGTAATGATCATAACTGCTAAAGACGTGCATCTCTGTATGGGAAACTGGAATCACAGAATCAACCAGGTTGGAAGAGACCTCCAAGCTCATCCAATCCAACCTAGCATCCAGGCCTGTCCAGGCAACTAGACCATGGCACTTAGTGCACCATTCAGGGTTTTCTTGAACACCTCTGGGGACAGTGACTCCACCACCTCCCTGGGAGTGGAGTAGAGGGGGAGAATCACCTCCTTGGCCCTTGAACACCTCCACGGAGGTTGTGGATCACAAAATCACCAAATGCGATCTTTGATCCCATTTGGTGATTCTGTGCTCCATAACCTCCCTAGGAAACCTTTGCCAGCGTCTCAGCACCCTCAACCTGTGCCAGTGTCTCACCACCCTCACTGCAAAGAACCCTTTCCTAACATCTAGTTTCAGTCTCCCCTTTGACAGTTTAAACCCATTACTTCTCATCCTCTCATTACAAGACCTTGTCAATAGTCCCTCCCCAGCCTTCCTGTAGCCCCCTTCAGATACTGGAAGGCCACTATAAGGTCTCCTCAAAGCCTTCTCTTCTCCAGGCTGCACAGCCCCAGCTCTTGTAGCCTGTCCTCATAGCAGAGCTGCTGCAACCCTCAGCATCTTGATGGCCTCCTCTGGACTGGCTCCAACAGTTCCATGTCCTTCTTGTGCTGGGGACTCCAGAATTGCACACAGTATAGCAGGTGGGGTCTGAGGAGAGCAGAGCAGAGGGGCAGAATCCCCTCCATTGCCCTTCTGGCAACAGTTCTGTTGATGCAGCCCAGAATTGCTAGAGGGAATTGATTTTATTTGGGATGGTTGCTAACACCCTGTGTTTACCTGGCAGTTTCCTTGGCATTCCCGTTCTTAGTGTTTAAATGACTAAGACATAGAGGTCATTAAAAGAGGCTTCTCAGAAGTGATGAGTTTTCACTATTTCCCTGACAGGCAGCAACCTTCAAAGAGTGAATCTCCTCATTTATCTTCCTTCCTGCAGCACAAAAGGAAGCCATTTTGGCAGAGTGCAGGCCAGAGGAGGCTTGGGGCAGCCAACCTGCTGCCATCTGTTTGAAAGCTCTGGCTTTTGGTAGCTGTACAGATGTGAGGACTGCCAACACATTTCTTGCTGGCACTACTGCAAATATTCTGTTATTGCCATGCAAGCCTAGGCAACTTCTTATGTTTCCTCAGGACTCAGAGAAGTAGGTCTCTGAGGAGAGGAATTCAGTATATGGTATTCAAGCTGCTGGTTTATTTGGCAGGTTAATCTCACAATTCAGGTGTTTAAAGCAGTGTGGCTGTCCAAGAATCACAGAATCAACCAGGTTGAAAGAGACCTCCAAGCTCATCCAGTACAACCTAGCACCCAGCCCTAGACAGTCAACCAGACCATGGCACTAAGTGCCCCATCCAGGCTTTGCTTCAACACCTCCAGGCACGGCAACTCCACCACCTCCCTGGGCAGCCCATTCCAATGCCAATCATTCTTTCTGCCAACAACTTCCTCCTAACATCCAGCCTAGAGCTCCCTTGGCACAACTTGAGACTGTGTCCCCTTCTTCTGTTGTTGGTTGCCTGGCAGAAGAGCCCAACCCCACCTGGCTACAGCCTCCCTTCAGGGAGTTGTAGACAGCAATGAGGTCTGCCCTGAGCCTCCTCTTCTGCAGGCTGCACACCCCCAGCTCCCTCAGCCTCTCCTCACAGGGCTGTGCTCCAGGCCCTTCACCAGCTTCATTGCCCTTCTCTGGACATGTTCCAGTATCTCAACCTCTCTGTTTGTTCTTGTTCTTAAATGGGGGTCTTGCAAGACCTCCTCTGGTAGTTGGAGGGTAATTGGAATATTTTAAGGAGAAAAATTAGATGATAGGCTGTGAAAGGGAAACAATGGTGATGGCTACTTCACTCATAGGCTTGCTAAGATGCATTAAAACAAGAACTCAAATATAGACAGGACAGTGTGAGAGTATCTGTTGGAGTTGGTGCCTGTGCTTTTCTCCCTGGGCCTTTGCTGTGTAACACAAGTAATTCTGCTTCTAATTCCCCTTGCCTATCCTTGCAGCTCACCTTGCGTGTAAGGCAGGCTCTGGGGTAGGGTAGAGGGGTGGAAAGAAGGTGGAAGGGTGTTTGGGAGCCCCTCCTGGGCACTCTGATTGCTGGAGGGCTGCTGTGTCTCTGTATTACCTTTTAACTTGTGTA
This sequence comes from Tricholaema leucomelas, assembly GCA_013400475.1. Taxonomy (NCBI): domain Eukaryota; kingdom Metazoa; phylum Chordata; class Aves; order Piciformes; family Lybiidae; genus Tricholaema lacrymosa; species Tricholaema leucomelas. The sequence continues at coordinate 10,471 of WAAF01016269.1, forward strand.
TTTCTGTGTAGAGCTGTAACTGTTGTCAATCTCTGCTTGGATCTTGTGCTAAGCTGTGAATATAAAGCTTCATTCCTTACCTGCCAGCTAGCTGAGTCTAGTCTGGGTGATTTCATAAGAGTGAGGAGTGGGGTGGGTAACTCCCAAACCATCACACCTCCCACTGCTGCCCAGGCTCACGAGGCTAGCAGGTGTCCAACTGATGGCCGTGCCTACTGCGCCATCCAAAAACCTTTCCATAACCATGGCTTTTAATCTTTACAGGTTAAAGAACTTGGTCTGCAGCTTGGCACACACACTGCTATTGAATTAGCACACAGGGAAGGAGCCAACAGACTCCCCAGATGAAAAATGCAGATTTTATTTACCTTTCATTTTGAAACTGCCTTGTGCTGAGTGAAAATTTAAAGTAGATAAGCAGTTTGACCAGCGGCCAGCTCTGAGTATTACTTTCTTGTCTGCAAATGGATTAAGGACCACAGTCATACCTTACTTATTTTCAGCATCCCTCTTGAATGAATGTTGTTGCTGGCTACATGCAAAAAAACCTGCTTCTTGATTATAAAAAAGGATTTTTGGTGCTGAATTATTGCAGACTGGCAACATAATGCATGCTTATCCAGCCAACCCCATGCCCGCTTCCTTCAAACAGTTTTTATCTTCCTTTTCCATACCTTGGGGATTTCTTACAATTCAGATATAGCTGAGGCCAATCCCTGCTTTAGCAACCTTTTTTTTTTTACTTGTCACATCTGAGCAACAGAATCATAGAATCAACCAGCTTGGAAGAGACCTCCATGCTCATCCAGTCCAACCTAGCACCCAGCCTTACTTATCTCAAGCATTTGAAGGAAGGTTTTCTATGGGGGAGAGACTGTCCAGATGTAATAAATCCCAGAAGGAGTGTAACTAAACCAAATAAATAGGATTGCTGAGTTCTTGTACCCTCCCCCAAAAATATTATCAGAGAATCATAGAATCAAAGAGGTTGAAAGAGACCTCCAAGCTCATCCAGTCCAACCTAGCACCCAGCCCTACACAATCAACCAGACCATGGCACTAAGTGCCCCAGCCAGGCTTTGCTTCCACACCTGCAGGCACAGCAACTCCACCACCTCCCTGGGCAGCCCATTCCAATGCCAATCATTCTCTCTGCCAACAACTTCCTCCTAACATCCAGCCTAGACCTCCCCTGGCACAACTTGAGACTGTGTCCTTTTGTTCTGTTGCTTCTTGCCTGGCAGAAGAGCCCAACCCCACCTGTCTACAACCTCCGTTCAGGGAGTTGTAGACAGCAATGAGGTCTGCCCTGAGCCTCCTCTTCTGCAGGCTGCACACTCCCAGCTCTCTCAGCCTCTCCTCACAGGGCTGTGCTCCAGGCCCCTGACCAGCTTCGTCTCACCACCCTTCTCTAGACATGAAAGCAACAACTGACAGACACTGTGGCTTCGATTTTCATCCACCCTAACTTTGGTCCAGGTGTATAATACAAATTACTTTTCGGAATCCTACGTCTACTGCCTTCCTCAATGGAGAGAGCTCAGCACCTTTAGAGGACAGCTCGCTAATTCTTCGATGAGTTGGCTTTAAGATGTTTTTGGCTGTGGCCATTTCTCTTCTAGGAATGTCAGTAACAATTAGACAAAAACTAGACAACATTAATTAGATGACATAAGCCCATGCCTCAGTCTCCTGACTCTGTTTGAACTTACTGGTCTTGAATTGCCCATCCTAAAACTAAGGACTACCTCATATAGACCTGAGCTGAGCTATGCCATGCAATACTTCTTCCTCTGCCCATAGACAGTGAAGCTTCAGCTTCAGTTTCTCATGCTAAATGGTTAGGATTCAGTAATCAATGCTGAATAAAATGAAATAACTATACCTGGTGAAGAAGATTATGTTAATTCAATGATTCAATTAATTCCATGACTTCAGCAATAAGTTACTGTGGAAGTGGTTTGATCATGGTACTGATTTTTGGTAACAGTAGAATGCCTTTGCAAATATGCTTTCTTGATGTTAGAATAGGATAGAATCAACCAGGTTAGAGGCCTCCAAGATCATCCAGCCCAGAACTGGACACAGTCAAGCAGAAGTTAATGGACTCAAGGGCAGAGGAATGCCTGTCTGCACTCAGCTATCTACTGCTGTGAGGGCTGTCACTTGGGAAGCAGACCGTGATGATCTCTGGTTTTGTCTCAGTGTGTCAGTGCTGTGGTTCCATTTGTGCCTGGCTCGGCCATACTGCACTCTTCAGAGCATCCTGGACATGTTTCTTGCACAGCATCCTGCCTTCCTGTCAGTGATTACTCTGAACCTGACCTGCCCTTAACTTCTTTTAGGCTAGTTCTTAATCTCTCTGCAACTACTCCTGTCCGACAATTTCAGGCACTCATCTTTTTCTAACACCCAGGTTGCTGGGTGCCTGGGAGAAGAAACCGACCCCCACCTGGCTACAACCTCCCTTCAGGTAGTTGTAGACAGTAATGAGGTTATAACTGCTTTATAGTCACCATCTCCTTGCAGAGAAGTATGTCTGGATTACAAGTACTTACTGTGAGCATCCCCACTTTTGGACAGAAGTAGGAAACTGTTGGGTTTGCTGAGTATACCTGGATACAAAAGCAAGATTAAACTGTTTGCCTTTAATTCCTACTCTTCTGCCAGTTGCGACAGGATCCGATGTGGCAGAACCCACGCTCAGCTTTTCCTCCTTTTCATTTATTTGCATTGTTGTTTGCCTTGCTCTCTCGGCTCTGATAAGTTCAAGTTTAACTAACCTGTTATAAAAATAGCTGCAGGGAAAAAAGAAACAGTGAATGAGTTACCATCTACCTACAGATATGGCTAATAAAATAAGGAAGCACCATAAAGATCCATCTCAAACAAACCATGCCATTGTATTTGATAGTCTTAATGATACCTAATTCAGCAATCAAACAAACTGAACACTTCTAATTTCCTCTGGGAAAACGTACATTGATGCCTGAAATTCATCACCATTCCTTCAGCTGATCAAACCAAATAAAGCAGCTTTAGATTTAGATTGCAGTCTTAGAACTGTGATGGCAGTGGATTAAATCTTCCATCATTTGCAGAATCCCAGTGCAGTTAGCAACTTGGAAAACTGTGTCTTGGCTGTGCATATCAGGAACAGTGTGGCCAGTAGGCTATTCTGCCCCTGCACTCAGCACTGCTCAGGCCACACCATGAGTGCTGTGTCCAGTTCTGAGCTCCTCAATTCAAGAGAGATGTTGAGGTACTGGAAGGTGTCCAGAGGAGGGCAGCAAGGCTGGTGAGGGGCCTGGAGCACAGCCCTGTGAGGAGAGGCTGAGGGAGCTGGGGGTGTGCAGCCTGCAGAAGAGGAGGCTCAGGGCAGACCTCACTGCTGTCTACAACTCCCTGAAGGGAGGCTGTAGCCAGGTGGGGTTGGTCTCTTCTGCCAGGCAAGCAGCAACAGAAGAAGGGGACAGAGTCTCAAGTTGTGGCAGGGGAGGTCTAGGCTGGATGTTAGGAGGAAGTTGTTGGCAGAGAGAATGATTGGCATTGGAATGGGCTGCCCAGGGAGGTGGTGGACTCACTGTCCCTGGAGGTGTTGAAGCAAAGCCTGTCTGGGGCACTTAGTGCCATGGTGTGGTTGATTGGCCAGGGCTGGGTGCTAGGTTGGACTGGATGAGCTTGGAGGTCTCTTCCAACCTGCTTGATTCTATGATTGGAAATGATAAATCAATAATCATTTTGAATTATGACTATTAATTTCTGTATAAATATTCATTTTTATTATTAATATTCCAAAAATCAGGGAAATTCCCTGAGATTCTTTGGGGTTTCAGCTGACAGGAAGTAACTGCACAGAATTAAACAGTTTAAACAACCAGAACTTGGAAAATAGTAACGTGAAAACAGGAAAAAATCTAACTTTGCATACAGAGTCTTGGCATTCATTCCAGCAGATATACTCACAGTGCTTTTTGTCCCCGAGTAATCTCCTGTATCAAAGATGCTTTCAAACTCGTGATCCTGGAGTAAAATACAACCTATTTCAGGCAGAGGGGAAGGAGTTGCTGCTAAGCTGGCGTGTGTGAGCTGCATACACAGAGGCCACCTTTAACCAGCCGCAAACAAGGAGAGGCAGGAAGGCTCCCTGCAGAGAAAGGCTGATGCAGAAAGGCAGGATACAGAAAGGCTCAAGTTCTAAATCATCCCCCTTTAAACACCTCAGTCTGAAAATCAAACTGGCCAACAGGAACCAGCACCACCGTTCTGGCCAATGAATTCAAAGCTTTGTGCCTCCTTTGCCCATGCAGGCAGGCCGAGGGCAGTGCCTGAGGCGCTAAGCCCCTCAGCCCCCAAGGCTTTGCTGGGGCCAAACCCCCAGTGTTTGCTCATCCGACTCACCCCCGGACCCCGCAACAGAAGGAAGAGAGCAAAGGCCAAGCTGGCCTGGTAGGATTCATGCCCCATCAGGACAGGCTGCATTTCCACTGCTGAAGCCATCTCAAGCTGAAGGATATATCACTGCAGTGATGGCAATTTGCTGTGCAGTCAGACACAGAAAAATGTGTGATGCCTTTCTGTTCCCACCGCTGCACAATGTATATCTATGCATAGTTATGAACAGAGAGATCTATTACTCTGCACTACACTGATCCCCTTATACTTTTTGCCCTTTTGCTTTGTCTCTTTTCCTAGACAGTGGAAGAGGAAGAAAGATGATCAGCCAATAAAACCTGTGGCTAGCACCAGGCAAAGCAATGAGGAGTTTAACGTACCGCCACCGCTCCAAGGTCAAGCTCCTGTGGCACATACTGCTTCAGAAAAGCAAAGGTGAGTATGAGGACAGACTGAAAGAGTTGGGGCTGTGCAGGCTGGAGAAGAGGAGGCTCCCAGGTGACCTTCTTGTGGCCTTCCAGTATCTGAAAGGGGCTACAAAAAAGCTGGGGAGGGATTTTTCAGGACATCAGGGAGTGCCAGGACTAGGGGGAATGGAGCAAAGCTGGAGGTGGGGAGATTCAGCCTGGAGGTGAGGAGGAAGTTGTTAAGCATGAGAGTGGTGAGAGGCTGGAATGGGTTGCCCAGGGAGGTGGTTGAGGCTCCATGCCTGGAGGTGTTTAAGGCCAGGCTGGATGAAGCTGTGGCCAGCCTGACCTAGCGTAGGGTGTCCCTGGCCATGGCAGGGGGGTTGGAACTGGATGATCCTTGTGGTCCCTTCCAACCCTGACTGATTCTATGAACATCCAGCTGCTTTAAAACGGGACTAGCTAAAACACACTTGTGCCTGCCTTGTGTGCTGAGCTAGAATTTAAGCTGTCTTAATTGCTACTCATCTTCATTTTCGTGTTTCAATAATACATTACATTAATAGCAGATATTATGACACATTTCCTTGTCAAACATAGTCATGTACTGAGCAGTGTTCTGGGAGAAAATGATTGAGGAAACTGTTGAAGTGGAAAAAAAAAAGTCTTGACTACCATGCAAGAGGGCTGAGCTTGCTATTCTAGTTTTTAAGTTTTAAGCACGATGTGCAAAAATGGCAACACCCAGGACACTTAAAAGTTCTCCTGGCAGATTTAGAATGATAGAATAGAATCACAGAATCAACCAGGTTGGAAGAGAACTCCAGGATCACCCAGGCCAAACTAGCACCCAGCCCTATCCAATCAACCAGACCATGGCACTAAGTGCCCCATCCAGTCTCCTCTTGAACACCTCCAGGGATGGCAACTCCACCACCTCCCTGGGCAGCTCTTTCCAATGCCAATCACTCTCTCTGCCAACAACTTCCTCCTGACTTCCAGCCTAGACCTCCCCTGCCACAACAAGACACTGTGTCCCCTTCTGTTGCTGGTTGCCTGGCAGAAGAGACCGACCTCACCTGGCTACAGCCTCTCTTCAGGGAGCTGCAGACAGCAATGAGGTCTGCCCTGAGCCTCCTCTTCTGCAGGCTGCACACCCCTAGCTCTGTCAGCCTCCTAGAGCCGATTCTATGATACACAGTAATAAGATCAATCATACCATAAATAATGACCACATGAAACATTTTACCAAAACTACCTGAAGGGAGGTTATAGCCAGGTGGGGTTGGTCTCTTCTACCAGGCAAGCAGCAACAGAAGAAGGGGACACAGTCTGAAGTTGTGCCAGGAGAGGTCTAGGCTGGATGTTTGGAGGAAAGTCTTGCCAGAGGGAGTGATTGGCATTGGAATGGGCTGCCCAGGGAGTTGGTGGAGTTGCCGTGCCTGGAGGTGTTCAAGAGGAGACTGGCTGGGGCGCTTAGTGCCATGGTCTGGCTGATTGTCTAGGACTGGGTGCTAGGTTGGACTGGATGAGCTTGGAGGTCTATTCCAATGTGGATAATTTTATGATTCTATGATACACAGAAATAACATCAATCATACCATAAATCATGACAACATGAAACACTTTACCAAACCCCAGGGTTGTTTGGTGTTACCAACAGCACTGTTAAAACCCCCCTTTCTTTTGAAGCACACAACTCTTGTTTCCCTGTTATATTTATTGCTCTATTTGTGTCCCCTCCGTCTTTGGGGGTGCACATTTGATCCTCACAGTATGTTCCTCTCCAAAACTTTACTGTAGGACTGGATGGCTTTCTGCTAAAGGATAAACAAAGTATGCCTCCACAACCCTGCAGTTTAGCCTCCCTCCTTGGATGCAAGCTGTGTGCCTGAGTTAAGGAAATGGAACAGAAGTCAGGACAAAATGTGCCCTATACCTGGGGAGATAAAACAAATGCGCATTTTAAAGGAGGTAAGTGGCAATTACAGCTGACATTTCCTGAACTGCATTTGATTATCCAGCAGAAGATTAGGTGGGTAGTTTCTGATCATTTTGGCTCATGTTTAGAATAATTTTGTTAGGGCTCCCAGGCTCTGTTTCTCTTGCTGGAATCCACCTCATAACTGTGCCTTCTTAACAAAGTTTCATGAAAACTCATTTTAAAACAGACATTTTTCAGGTCTTGGAGAAGCAGGTGTGCTACTTAACACACTCTACATCTTCAAAAGGCTCATCTGCCATTTTATCCTTGCTGTTGTAATGCAATCTGATCTGATTCAGAGAGCCACATTCTATTGAATGTCCTATATATCTGCAATTGGCTAGGCATATCAGAAGCAAAGCTGCCATGAAGAATTGCCTCTCTGATCCCTGCTGTGGAGATGTCATTTAGAAGCATGAATTGTACATAACAGCCACAGTGTAGGACGAGGGAGGTTCTTCAGCCCCTGGACTCGGCACTGCTCAGGCCACACCTTGAGTGCTGTGTCCAGTTCTGGGCTCCTCAAGTCAAGAGAGATGTTGAGGTACTGGAAGGTGTCCACAGGAGGGCGACAAAGCTGGTGAGGGGCCTGGAGCACAGCCCTGTGAGGAGAGGCTGAGGGAGCTGGGGGTGTGCAGCCTGCAGAAGAGGAGGCTCAGGGCAGACCTCATTGCTAACTGCAGCTACCTGAAGGGAGGCTGTAGCCAGCTGGGGTTGGTCTCTTCTGCCAGGCAAGCAGCAACAGAACAAGGGGACGCAGTCAAGTTGTGGCAGGGGAGGTTTAGGCTGGATGTTAGGAGGAAGTTGTTGGCAGAGAGAGCGATTGGCATTGGAATGGGCTGCCCAGGGAGGTGGTGGAGTTGCTATGCCTGGAGGTGTTGAAGCAAAGCCTGGATGGGGCACTTAGTGCCATGGTCTGGTTGATTGGCCAGGGCTGGGTGCTAGGTTGGACTGGATGAGCTTGGAGGTCTCTTCCAACCTGGTTGATTTCTATGATTCTAAGTCCTTAAGAGTACTGAGTGGTTCCACCAGAAACTCAAAGGCAAAGCTTATACAACTGATGTAAGCCTGTTCGCCAGGTTATCGCACAAACAAGGAACAAAGGAAAGAAGGTAGATTACAAAGGGTCTTGGCAGACAAAAGCCAGGAAGAATTCTTAAGTGGTGTCATATTTCTATAGTGCTGATAGTGCTTGGGATTTATGGTAAGATGGGAGATGCAGATCCAGACTTACCAGAGTAACTACTCCCAGAAGGCACTTCTCCTGTGTCTGGTTATCTTCTGCAATACCATCCATTCTGAAGAACAAATCCACATCTGCTCGAGTGGAGCATTAATTATTAACTCCTCAGACCGCACCTGGAGCACTGTGTGCAGTTCTGGAGCCCCCCAACAAAAGAAGGACATGGAACTGTTTCAGCCAGTCCAAAGGAGGGCCACAAAGATGCTCAGAGGGCTGCAGCAGCTCTGATATGAGGACAGGCTACAAGAGTTGGGGCTCTGCAGCCTGGAGAAGAGAAGGCTTTGATGAGACCTCATAGTGGCCTTCCAGTATCTGAAGAGGGCTGGGGAGGGACTATTGACAAGGTTGACTAATTGACAGTGACAATATGAGGAGGAATGGGTTTAAACTGGCAGAGGGGAGACTGAAACTGGATGTCAGGAAAGGGTTCTTTGTAGTGAGGGTGGTGAGACACTGGCACAGGTTGCCCAGGGAGGTTGTGGAGCACAGAAGCACCAAATGTGATAAAAAATCACATTGGGTGATTCTGTGCTCCACAACCTCCCTGGAGGTGTTCAAGGCCAGGCTGGATGAGGCCTTGAGTGACCTGTTCTAGTGGGAGGTGTCCCTGCCTATGTCAGGGGGTTGGAACTGGATGATCCTTGAGGTCCCTTCCAACCTAAACCATTCCATGAAATTCTATGAAAAGAGGCCAAAAGGGAGCAGAGCAAAACAAAACCCTCACAGGATTATGACATCTTTTATAATCCATGGAGGTGGAATCACAAACCATGAAAACATTCAAAGGTTACTGGATCCACACAGTTCCAGGCCCACCTAATTGGTCAACGGTCCCAGACCTACCTCTCTGGATGAGGAACTAAATAATCCCTGTCTGAGCAGGTGATTTTATTTACTGCTACTGTGGAGGCCCTGTGAAATCACTGACTCCAAGGGTCCTATGCAGACCATCAGCCTTTGGGGGCACTTCAGCCCTGGGTTGTCAAGCTGGTGAAAGGATCCAAACGTGGATCTGGCTGCTGCTGGTGGAGCACAGCTGTGAGAATGCAGATCTGTTCACAGGCACATCAGTAAGAGCATCCACCTACCAGTTTTCTACAACAACAACGTTGTATTTACTCACATAATCATAGCACAGTTTCATTGGCAATATAATAAATGTAAAATTCTCTTTATATTTAATAATATTTATTTATGTTTAAATCAGGGAATCACAGAATCAAACCAGGTTGGAAGAGA
>WAAF01016273.1:0-70536 GCA_013400475.1 Tricholaema leucomelas
GCCACCCTGTGTCCAAATCCCGGTGCTGCAGTCCCGTTCAGCGTACACCCCTGATGCTTCACTTTGTGCTCCCTTGAGGCTCGGTAAAAGATATGGCTCAAAATTAATAATGGCCAACTTCTTCACCAGGAAAAAGGCCAGCACTGAATGATGTTGTCCATTCCGTCTCTCTGTGGCCTCCTCTGCGCTCACTTCAACAGCTCTTTGTCATTATGCTGGGGGCACCAAAATTGGAGGCAGGATTGGAGGTGAGGCAGAGCAGAGTCAAGGGGCAGAATCCCATCTTGCCCTGCTGCCAGCACTCCTGTGGCTGCAGCCCAGAGCACAGCTGCCTTCTGGGCTGCATGAAGGCACTACTGGCTTCTGGGGAGCTTCTCAGCAGTCAACACCTTCAAGTCTGCTCAGAGCCACTCTCAACTCACTTTGTACTCACCCTGCACTTGTGCCTGGGACTGACCCAGCTCAGCTGCAGGTTATGGATTCCTTCCATCCAGCGAGTCCAGGGCACCCCACAGCTCCACATTAAAAGAGGCCCCTCAGGAAAGGCAGATCTCTGAGTGCCAGTCCAGTGGCTGGCCAGTTTCTATGGCAACATGTGAAACCACTGTCACAGCTTGTCAACAATGTGGGACAAGACTGAAGGCCAACCATCCAAACCAAACCTCAGCCCAACATGTCAGGCAGGCTGAGACTCTCTGGAGTACCTGGCAAATTGATTATGTTAGTCCCCTAAAGCCATCATACAGCAAGAGATACATTGTGGTAGGAGCAGAAGTGGTTTCAGGATTAGCCATGGCCACAGCTACCAGTGCTGCCACAGGAGCTCAAACAATTAAGGCTCAGTGGTTCAATGTCTTGCCTATGGCTGAGTGTATCCAGAGTGACAGTGGATCACATTTCACTGAGACCACAGTACGAGACTGGGGTCAAGGTGGAGGGGTGAGATAGGTGTTCCATGCCCTATATGCTGGCGTGGTGAGATGACAGCTGCCTGCTGCACAAGCTGCCTAAGCAGGGCAGATGCGTCCATCCAGATGCATCCAACCAGATGCAGCCCTCCAGATGCATCCATCTTGGAGAGGAGGACTGAAACCAGCCCCTCCAATTGCCCCACTGGCTTCTTATGGAATCACAGACTCTTAGAATGGTTTGGGTTGGAAAGCAGCATAATCAAGCTCTGTACATCTTAGTGTGTCTTCCAGGTGCTGCAGCCCATCAGAAGGTGCCCATCTGAGGTGCTCATCTGAGGTGCCCATCAGGCACCTCGGAATTTGCTGTAGGAAGGACCCAGTGTTTTCCTCTCAAGGCACCAGCCAAAATGCCTGTAAAAACATCACAGAATTGCAGTATGTTGGGTGTTGGAAGACACCTCCAGAGATCATCCAGTTCAACCCCCCTGCCAGAGCAGGATCTCCTAGGGCAGGTCACACAGGAGCACATCCAGGTGGGTTTTGAGCACCCCTGGAGAAGACTCTGCAGCCATCAGGGACTAATGAGGTTTGGTCAGGCATTGATCCTTCAGCAGCAAATCCCTTGCTTTCTGTGATTGCTTTGTCTGTTAGTTCATAAACATTCAGGCCCAGTGACAAAACCTGCAAAGCTAATTTCAGCTGCCCTGGACGTGGTTGGCCTCAGGCAGTGTTTGTGTTCATTCTCTCTGCCCCTCCTTTCCCCCCTAAATCGTGAGAAGGAGCTGAAAAAACCTCTCAGCTGCACCGACACTCCCAGCCTTGGGTTTAAACAAAAGGTCAATGTAGTTCTTGAGTGAGAAACTTTAGACTAAGGTATAAACAGAGGAGTGAGAAATGGTGCCAAGATTGGAAGAGTTAAAAGATTCAATGAAATACGAAACTTCAGAAGATGTTTGAGCCTGCTTCTTAATCCCTGAAACTCAAAGGCACAGAAGAGTAACCTCTGAATTGCTACACACCTGTGCATGTCCTTACCACTGCCTGCAAAGGCAGCTCACTCGTGTTTTAGGGACCAGAAAGATTGACTACTCTGCACTGGTGGGGCTCCACCTGGAATGTTGCATCCAGTTCTGGGCTTCCCAGTTCAAGAGGGACAGGGATCTACTGGAGAGAGTCCAACACAGGGCTACAAGGATGCTGAAGAAACTGGAGCACTGCCTGATGAGGGGAGGCTGAGAGCCCTGGGGCTGTTCAGTCTGCAAGGGAGAAGGCTGAGACGGGAGCTGAGCAATGTCCATCACTGGCTGCGGGTCAGGAAGGAAGGGACAGGGACAGCCTCTGCTAACTTGTGCCCTGCCATAGGACAAGGGGCAAGGGATGGAAACTGCAGCACAGGAAGCTCAAGATGAGAAAGAACTTCTTGACTGTAACACTGACAGAGCCCTGGCACAGGCTGCCCAGAGAGGTTGTGGAGTCTCCTTGGCTGGAGCCTTTCCAGCCCTGTCTGGATGTGTTCCTGTGCCACCTGTGCTGGATTCTCTGGTCCTGCTCTGGCAGGGGGTTTGGGCTGGAAGCTCTCCAGAGGTCCCTTCCAACCCCTAACATCCTCTGATCCTGTGATCCTGTGACATCTCTCAAGCACAGAGCTGTACACAGTTCTAGTTAAATAAACTCTTCCCTGCATGTCTCTATGAGAAACACAAACTTGTTCTTCCAAGTATAGGGTCTCTATCTTGGAGATGCTTGTGACCTGAGGCACAAGAATCAGAGAGTGAAAATACTCATGACAACCTTAGCTGGGAAACTTGATTATGAGCATCATTAGTTCCTTTAAAACCTCATGCTTATGAAGCATCTCTCATGGAGATTTGAAAAGGACTGGGACTGAGTAACAAGTTGGACTTCTGTGAAATGTTTTTCACCATCAGTGGTAGGATAAAGAAGGGCAAAATGTTCATTTAATCCTGACTGAAATTTGGCTGCAGGATACAGGCAGGAAAAGAGCAATGATTCTCCTACTTAGATGAGGCTTTCTGGATGGTGAGCCAGATAGTGAGGGCCTCCTTTCACTGGCAGAATTTCTTCTTTCTTAACCACTATACCCATATCCCTGCACACTACCACCTCGGCAGAGAGTGTTGCTGCCTTTCACAGAATCACAGACTGGTTTGGGTAGGGAGGGACCCTGAAGGTCTTCCAGTTCTAATCCCACACCAGAGGCCAGGGACACCTACAACTAGCTCAGGTTGCTGGCCTTGAACACCTCTAGGCAGAGGGCATCCACAACCTCCCTGGAATATGTCCAGAGAAGGGTAACAAAGCTGGTGAGAGGCCTGGAACACAGCCCTGTGAGGAGAGGCTGAGGGAGCTGGGGGTGTGCAACCTGGAAAAGAGGAGGCTCAGGGCAGACCTCATTGCTGTCTACAGCTACCTGAAGGGAGGCTGTAGCCAGGTGGGGTTGGTCTCNCTATCTCCCCATACCCCTAGGTCCCTGCTGCTCTCCAGCCACTCTGTCCCCAGCCTGTAGTGCTGCGTGGGGTTGCTGTGGCCGAAGTATAGGACCCTGCACTTGGCCTTGTTAAATCTCATCCCACTGGCTTCTGCTCACCCATCCAGCTTGTACAAGAGAAAATACTTAAAGCCTTTTGTAATTCCCTAATTGCCTTCTGCCATAAGCACAAAGGAGCTCCTTGAGTCCATCTAGAGGACAAGCAGTATAATTAACCAGAGGAACCTTCTCTTCCAGTTCAATTAATGTTCATTTTTGCTAGTTATTTCTTAAAAGTTCTGGATGCTATATTATTCCTCTGTATAGTATTTCCAGGGCCATTGCAGAAGAACCTAATTATTATTATTGTTATTAAAAAATAGTGGTTGGGGGTGGTGAGAGTTCAGATACCATCTTGCAATTAATTAATTACCCCTCCATTACAGTTAGGAAAAAGTTCTTCATTGTAAGGTTGGTGAGAGACTGGCACAGCTTGCCCAGGGAGGTAGTGGAAGCCTCATCCCTGAATGTTTTGAAGGCCAGGCTGGATGTGGCTCTGGGCAAGCTGATCTAATGTGAGGTGTCCCTACTCATGGCAGGGAGGTTGGAACTGGATGATCTTTGAGGTCCCTTTCCAACCCTGGCAACTCTGTGTGATTCTGTGTGAGTATTCTTACTGCTCAGGAATTTTTGAGTGAGGTGCAGAGGCAGGGAGCAGTGGGGAACTGCTGTCCTGCATGTATGTTAAACCCCTGGGAAAAGATAAACTTGTGCTGCTAGGCTTTGCAGTGGTGTTTTCAAAGCTGGTGGTGGACAAGGGAAGAGCTGTCGATGTTATCTTCCCTGGCTTTAATACAGCCTTTGATGCAGTTTCCCACAGCATCCTCCTGGAGGAACTGACTGCTCGTGCCTTGGACAGACACACACTTTGCTAGGTGAAAAAGTGGCTTATGGCTGGGCCCAGAGAGTGGTGAGGAATGGAGTGTTCAATCAAGTCTCTGGCTGGTCACATGTGGTGTTCTCCAGGGCTCAGTGGTGGTGCCTGTTGTGTTTAATATCTTCATCAGTGATCTGAGTGAGGGCATCAAGGCACCCGCAGCAAGTTTGCAGAAGACACCAATTGGGGTGGGTGTGTTGATCTCCTGGAGGGCTCTACTGAGAGATCTGGGCAGTCTGAATCTATGGCCTGGGGCCAACTGTATGACATTCAACAAGGCCAGGTGGTGAGTGCTGCACAACAACCCCACGAACACTCCAGGCTTGGGGCAGAGTGGCTGAAGAACTGCTTGTCAGAGAAGGACCTGGACATGTTGACTGACAGCTGGCTGAGCACGAGCCAGCAGTGTGCTCAGGTGGCCAAGAAGACCAGCAGCATCCTGGCTTGTATCAGGAACAATGTGGCCACCAGGTCTGGGATGTGACGGTCCACCTCCACTTGGCACTGGTGAGCCCACACCTTGAATGCTGTGTTCAGTCTTGGGCCCCTTACTCCAGAAAGGACATTGAGGGGCTGGAGTGTGTCCAAAGAAGAGCAACCAAGAGGTTCAAGAGCCTTGAACACAGGTCTTATGAGGAATGGCTGAGGGAGCTGGGGTTGTTTAGTCTTCGGAAGAAGAGGGAAGAGAGGGAACACTGTGGGCTGCTATGGAATTGCAACAGGTTGAATGTAGGCAGTTTGTATTTTTTTAATTAAACTTGGATTTTGTGCCTTTTTATTTTTTTTAAGGCATGCCATACCTGGCTTCTGCTCAGCAATTTAAATGAAAACCATCCTGAAACTCCAGGTTCCCCCAGACTCACAGACTCAGTTTTGTCTTCCGTGAGGAGCTGCACAGATTGCGTAAGCCGAGACAGATCTCATCTTCTGTGAGAAGAAAATCAGGGGGTTCCAGAGCTGTGTGATGTGAGTTAGAGGCGATAGTAATGCTCTTCATTCTTCACAAGAAAAAGTAGGTCAGTCACTGCGCTGGGTTTTGTCTGGCTCTCCACCAGATGGTGCTCCCTGCCTTGTCCTGAGCCATTCAACCCCAGACAACGACCTCCTCGGCCTCTCTGCACCTCCTTGTCTGTCTCTACCCACACTATGCACTGGATGACCTGGCCAGCCTCGCTTTCACAGGTCTGACCTGTAATAGTGCGTGACTGCTTCACAGAATGTTTGAAGTCTCCTTGGTTCTTCAAACCCCCTCTGCTTCATTGTGCAACCCTGATATTGCAACTGAATCCAGCCACGCTGCGTCAGGGCGGCCCAATGCTTTGTTACTACCGTACACAGTCACTGCTAGGGACCTGTCTGAGACAAGCAAACCAAGAGCAGAGGTGTCCTCTGTGCAGTGCCACACAGCAGCACAGCTCTTAGGGGTCATGTTGTAGTAGTGAAGCTGCAATGGAATGTGTTAGCTCTTTGGAAAGCAGGGGTTGGTTTCCCTATGCCAGGGCTGTATCGCTGTGAGTGGGTGAAATGCCAGATTGCAAACAAAGGCTGACTCAAGCAGCAAGCAAAGCTGATTTTACAGTGTCTACATCGTCTGATTTCCACAGCACTCGCTGCACTTGCCATGACACCATCTATCATAGAATCATAGAATCAACCAGCTTGGAAGAGACCTCTAAGATCATCCAGTCCAACCTAGCACCCAGCCCTATCCAGTCAACCAGACCATGGCACTAAGTGCCTCATCCAGGCTTTGCTTGAACACCTCCAGGGACAGTGACTCCACCACCTCCCTGGGCAGCCCTTTCCAATACCAATCACTCTCTCTGCCAACAACTTCCTCCTGACATCCAGCCTAGACTTCCCCCAGCACAACTTGAGACTGTGTCCCCTTGTTCTGTTGCTGTGCCTCTGGTCCCTGCTGGCAGCAAGCTGCAGGCTTGCACTGGCTGGCCAGAACGCTTGGCTCAGACAGAGCAGCTCATCAAAGAGCTTTTGTAACTTCTGCTTGTATCTAGTACCAGGACAACAGCTGGCAAAGAATAGAATAGAATAGAATAGAATAGAATAGAATAGAATCAACCCGTTTGGAAGAGACAGGCTTCCTTATCTCTACCAAAAGCTCTAGAAA
Organism: Tricholaema leucomelas; assembly: GCA_013400475.1. NCBI lineage: Eukaryota > Metazoa > Chordata > Aves > Piciformes > Lybiidae > Tricholaema lacrymosa > Tricholaema leucomelas. The sequence continues at coordinate 6,465 of WAAF01016273.1, forward strand.
AGTACAAAAAGCTAACCCAGTGTCCCATAGTGTGTTCCTTGTCACTTCAGGTGTATGGAGTGGCACCACTCCTAACAATGAAGGTGTCAGTTCACAAATAACTTTGCAGGGAGCTGACAAGCCACCAGCTGCCACCTGCTGCAGTGGATGCTCCACAGGCAGATGTGGCCCTGTTCTTCAGCTGTCAGCATCACAAATCTGTTCACAGCTCTCCATAGCCCTCACCTCTGTCTCAGTCAAAGACTCCTGAAGTAACTAAGCATATATTTTGCAGGAAAGTTTTACCTTCATTTATCTCTCTCCATATTGCTTAGCCTCCTCTCAGTCCTATCTACCCCTGCTGCCCCCCGACAATGTCTTGCTGGTGATGCTGGGGAGATACACCTGCTAGAGAGCTCAGTGTCAGGAGGAGATGTGTAGGGGTTCCAACAGCTGATGTAAATAGGTGGTGGGCAGCAGGAGTTCCTTTTCTATAGGACTCCTGGGCTGAAACTGAGAGCTGTCAATTTTATGTTCATGAACTAAGACACTTGCCCAAGGCACACTGTGAGTCACATAGGCCTGGGCTTTAGCTTGCAGCTTTATAATGCGTTTTGAGGGCTCTGGAACAACAGCAGGTTTTCAAAAGGGTAAAAAGACATTAAAGAAAGTTTTGATGAGACCAGGTGATTGTAATGAACCTGACTTGTAACAGTCGAGCACAATGCCCTTCTCTCAGGGGCTGTTGATTCATAGAGGTCCTTTCATCCATAAATCATAGAATCATATAGTCAGCCAGGTTGGAAGAGACCTCCAAGATCATCCAGGCCAACCTAGCACCCAGCCCTATCCAGTCAACTAGACCATGGCACTAAGTGCCTCATCCAGGCTTTGCTTCAACACCTCCAGGGACAGTGACTCCACCACCTCCCTGGGCAGCCCATTCCAATGCCAATCACTCTCTCTGTGAAGAACTTCCTCCTAACATCCAACCTATACCTCCCCTGGCACAACTTGAGACTGTGTCCCCTTGTTCTGTTGCTGGTTGCCTGGAAAAAGAGACCAACCCCACCTGGCTGCAGCCTCCCTTCAGGTAGTTGTAGACAGCAATGAGGTCACCCCTGAGCCTCCTCTTCTCCAGGCTGCACACCCCCAGCTCCCTCAGCCTCTCCTCATAGCCAGTCAACTGCTATCTTAAAAGCATTTGGGATTTCTGCTGGAAACTTGAAGTAAAATTCCATTCTAATTGTTTTTTTCTTTTATTTTGTTTTTCTTTCCCTGACTTTCTAGTGGAAAAATGCTTTAAAATGTGAATAATTTTAATTAATTAATTTCCCCCCCTAGATTACCTGCTTTTTTAATTTGCTTATTTAGGCAACTGTCCTGGACTGCATCAAAAGCAGTGGGACCAGCAGGACGAGGGAGCTGATTCTGCCCCTTTGCTCTGGTAAGACCTCACTCAGAGCACTGCATCCAGTTCTGGAGCCCCCTACACAACAGGGGAACTACTGGGGCAGGTCTAGGGAAGATCATGAAGATGATCAGAGGACTGGAGCACCTCTGCTACGAGGACAGGCTGGGAGAGTTGGGGCTGTTGAGCCTGGAGAAGGGAAGGCTCCAGGGAGAACTTGGAGCAGCCTTCCAGTACCTGAATCAGGCTACAGAGGAGCCAGGGAGGGACTTTTGGCAAGGGCTGAGCGTGTCAGGATGAGGAACAATGGCTTTGAGCTGGAAAAGGGGAGATTGAGACTGGAGATGAAGAAGAAGTTCTTGACAGTGAGGGTGGTGAGACACCGGAGCAGGCTGCCCAGGGAGGCTGTGGATGCCCCCTTCCTGGAGGTGCTCAAGGCCAGGTTGGATGGGGTGTTGCACAGTATGGTCTAGTGGGAGATGTCCCTGCCCGTGGCTGGGGGTTTGGAACTGGATGGTGTTTAAACTTCCTTCCAACTCAAACCATTCTATGAATCTGTGAGTCTGATGTCTTCATCCTACCTCCATTCCAAAATCACTGGTGTGAGCTGAAGCAGACCTGTAAGAGAACGAAGCGGACTCTGGCTCCCAAGAGTTACCAAGGAACTGCTGTGATTCAGAGCTTTTCAGAGGCGAAGCAAGAGCACAAGAGTGAGTCTTCCAGAAAGGCACAGCTTATGCAGCTTATGGGCACACTGCTCCTGGCATGGGGCTGTGGTATTTATTGCTGCCCTGACACTACCTGGTGCCCTTGAAGTTGATGGTGCATGCCTTCTGACTTTGCCCTCTGCATTTAGATTTGGGTTGCTAGGTATTGGGGGTTTCTGTTGTTGTTGTTGTTGTTGTTGGGTTTTGTTTGTTTTTTAGGGTTTGGTTGGGTTTTGTCTCACTATGGTGAACTCTCTGTTTAATTATCAAAAAGAATTAAATGTCTAGGTCAAATTCTCAGTCATCACTGAGGCCCTTGGCAAGGCTTTCCTGTGGTGAAGCGAGGAGTATGAGGCACTCTGTAGCACTGGCAGTGCCCCTTGGCATGCACTAAGTTGTAGCTCCTTGGCTGATGCTCCTTTTTCAGAGGCTGTGAGCTTTTCCTGAAGAAATGCATCTAGCTGAAGGGCTCTCAGCCACATCCCTTTTTCTCTCTAGGGCACAAGAGCCGAGAAAACTGTGCCGTGTAGGTCCTGCATATTAGCCAAGCAATGAGTTTCTGTTTCTTTCTCAAGGGAACTTGGAAGAGGGATTCAAAGAACTCGGGGAATGTGCATTTTAATAACAGTCCTGGGCTGTACTTGCTGCTTTGTGCATTCAGCTTGACATTTCGTTTACTAGGATGTTTGTGAAACAGGGACAGGCCGTAAACATCTATCTGGTTTCACCCCTGCAATAACCTGCTCTGACATGCAGAGCTTTTTTCAGTGGAAGTGCTACTGCAGCCATCATAGATCTTTGTGGGTTCTCAAGTCATGCAGTTAGGGAGGAAAACAACCATAAGGTGTTACTGAGGTTGCAGGATGAATGAGACATGATGAATAGTCATTCTAGAAACAAAAGCTTTCCTGAGTACTCGGTGAGAACTGTGGGGGTTGGCAAAAGTTTGCAGAGCAGTTCGAAATAATGAAGCCCATGGAAAAATGGTAGCTTGTGGATAATTTCCAGGCCAAAAAAAAAAAAAGGTTCTGAATAAACTGTTTGATGTGGGGATTTCACTCACCCTTATTTTCATCTGGGCTGGAACCATCCCGTCATTGTCTTGAAGGTAAATCATTACAAAGCCGAGGGGTGGAGGTGGGGGCAAATCAATGTGTCAGGTTTACCCTGTGTCCCAGAGCGGTGAGTAATTGCTTCGTGTTGCTGTAGCAACAGATGGCTTAATCTCTTCAGCTTCAACTTCTCACCTAGCCGTGTCAGAGCTTCTGAGTGGGTCATAAATAAACGTGAATATATCTCTGCATCAGAAAATTTGCCAACAGATAAAATGCCTTTCTTACCTGCGCCCTTTCAAAGAGGGCATCTACTGACATGCCCACAGAATACCTTGTCCATTTGCAACAAAAGCTTTGCTCCCTATCGTGTCTCGCCCTTGGTTCACCGTTTCCTTCATGAAATGCTGGGCTTTTATCTGGCAGTTTCAATCAGATGTGTATTTATGAGCTTGTCTTGGGTATAGATGGTGAACATTTCTACATCTGTTCTCCCAGCACCTATATGAAATGATATCATGTATTACAGGTCTGGACCTGAAAGATGGGTATCGTCTAACCTGCCTATAGCTGTGCAGAAGGTCTGTGGCAGAGAGAGCAACACATTCCAGATTTCCTAAGATGAACCTCAGTGCCTTAAATACACAAATTATCCGAGTTGAATATCAACTCTCTGCTCATGGATCCAGGTATATCTGTCTTTAAGATGATAAATGGCAGAAATAATACTGGTACAAAATGTTGGAGAGAGGCTGAGTGCTGGAATATTTACTTTTCTCAGTTTGGGGAAACCCTTGCCTACTGAGCTGCTTTTCCTCTCTCTGAGGTAGATTTGCAGATGGTATTTTTTTAAATGATGCATCTCACTTCAAGTTCACTTTGGTCATTTGGTCACTTCACAGGATCCCAGGATGTTAGGAGTTGGAAGGGACCTCTGGAGAGCTTCCAGCCCAAACCCCCTGCCAGAGCAGGACCAGAGAATCTAGCACAGGTGGCACAGGAACACATCCAGACAGGGCTGGAAAGGCTCCAGACAAGGAGACTCCACAATCTCTCTGGGCAGCCTGTGCCACTGCTCTCTCACCCTTACAGCAAAGAAGTTCTTCCTCATGCTGATATGTAACTTTCTGTGCTGCAATTTCCATCCCTTGCCCCTTGTCCTACGGCAGGGCACAAGTGAGCAGAAACTGTCCCTGTCCCTTCCTTCCTGACCCCCAGCTGGTGATGGACATTGCTCAGCTCCCCTCTCAGCCTTCTCCTCTGCAGACTGAACAGCCCCAGGGCTCTCAGCCTCTCTTCATCAGGTAGTGCTGCAGTTTCTTCAGCATCCTTGTAGCCCTGTGTTGGACTCCCTCCAGTAGGTCCCTGTCCCTCTTGAACTGGGAAGCCCAGAACTGGATGCAATATTCTAGGTGGGGCTTCACTAGGGCAGAGTAGAGGGGGAGGAGATACGAAGAGGTTTGTCACTTGTCATGAGATGTGCAAGGGAAGGACAGAGTTGGTAGCAGCAATCAGCTGAGCATGCTCATTACCTCGAAGTGCCTGCTTGGCTGTTAAAATCTTCTAAAATAACACTGTCATTGTTTTTGTGCTTTATGTACAGTATTAAAAATAAAATAGTCTACCACAGGTAATTTATGAAAGTAGCTAATAATGAGTTCATTATTGCATAGCAAGCCAATGTTGCAGCCGTGGTTGCAGGCCTAGCCAAGGTCTTTGATCTTCTGGTTCATTACTGTACAAATGAAAAGACTTCAGCTTTCATCTCGCATTCATCGGCTAATTATCTCAGTAACTGGTCTCACTCAGGTCTCAGTCAGGTCTTATTTAGAGGACTTACCCTTTCATTTTCCATCCTCTGGTGAATCATCAGAGTCATGATTTATTGTCCTTTTGTATAAGAGATTTGTTGTTTTCACAGTTCTCTCCGGGGAACTCATCTGTCTGTAAAACTTGCAGGTGAAACAGCTGGAGAAATCCCAGGTGATGTAGCTGTTTGCAGTGACACCATTGGATATTGGTTAGGAGGAGCTGGTTTTGAATGGGGAAATGCACCACCTGAGAGTTCAGCTACTGCAGGGGCTGAACTGACCATCAGCAAGCTTCTTCCGCTGCTACCAGTCCATCAGGACACAGAACCCATGGCTGTGAATAAGACTGAATGTTAAGGAGGTCGCAGAATCCTAGAAGGGCTCAGGTTGGAAGGAACCTCAGAGCTCATCTCCTCCAACCTCCTATTCCAGCATGGACACCTCTCAACTAGACTCAGCTGCTCAAGGCCTCATCCAGCCTGGCCTTGGACACCCCCAGGCAGGATGCAGCCACAGCCTCCCTGGGCAGCCTGTTCCGGAGTCTCAGTACCCTCCTACTGAAGAGCTTCTTCCTCAGCTCCACTCTAACCCTGCTCTGCTTCAGCTTCAAACCATTCCCCCTTGTCCTGTCTCTAGGCACCCCAGGAAAAGTCCCTCTGCAGCCTTCCTGCAGGATATCTGTGGAGTTCTCCTGTAGTAACTGCAAGCAAGTAGGATTGCCTGCAGGTCATGAGACCAGCGATGATGTTTCCTGAAGATCACAAGTCCAGCTCCAAGGCTTTCACTGCCTTACTGGGAGAATAGGGAGCAGCTCAGGGAGAGACTCACTCCTTTGAAATTCAGGGCTGCGTTGCTGTGGGTCACTGAGTCTAGTTCACAAGCCATCCAGTGAGTCCTAGTAAAGTCACTACATTTGTTTTCCATTCTTTCCTCCCACAAATGCAGCATGCCAGCTGCTAAAAGCCATTCCAGAAAGGGCATGGGTGAAACTTGGGAGAAGCATTTGTTTTCTAGCTAAATCAAGCCATTAATTCTGAGTAATGCAATGTTTTGTAGATTCATAGAATGGTTTGAGTTGGAATGGACCTTGAAGATTGTCCAGTTCTAACACCCCTGTCATGGGTGGGGACACCTTCCAGCTAGCTCAGATTGCTCAAGGTCTCATCCAACCTGGCCTTGAACTCCTCCAGGGAAGGAGCATCCACAACCTCCCTGGGCAACCTATGCCAGTGTCTCACCACCCTCACTCCAAAGAATTTCTTCCTAATCTCCAGTCTAAATCTGCCCTCTTCAAGCTTCAATTCATTCCCTCTCATCCTATCACTACAAGCCCTTCTCAGAAGTCCCTTCCTGGTATTCTTGTAGGCCCCCTTCAGGTACTGGCAGGCTGCTCTAAGGTCTCCCTGGAGTCTTCCCTTCTGCAGGCTGAATAGCCCCAACTCTCTCAGCCTGTCTCCACAGGGGAGGTTTTCCAGCCCCCTGATCACCATAGATCATTTTGTTATGTTGCATAGTAACCCAGTGCAGGGGCAACGAGGTGCCAGCTTCATGTCAGTGCCCCTTGTGCAGTACTTGTGATTATTCTGTTCACATGGTCACTTTCCACAATTTAACAGCCTGAGTGATGAAAATAAAATGCAGCTCTTCAACCCTTGGCTGCTTACTGATAGCAAAGCACAGAGCTGAATGAAAGAGGCCCCTTCTGGCAAACCCGATGGACAGAGCAATGTGCCAAATGTTAAGCATCCGAAACTTGCCGTCTTTGCAGAGTGAAAGGCATCTGGCTAATATTATAGCTGCCCCCCATGGGCAGCCTGTCTCAGAGAGTAATGCAGCACAGCTCCAAGGACAAGGGCTGAACTTCTGTGCCACTCCAGTTTAATTAGTGCTGGTACAGTAGTCTGATATATGCAAGATCTTCACTCATGGGATCCCTAGTGAAGGTCTTCATATCTAGACATACCTGCTGGAGCTTGGAACGTTTCACAAACTGAGATGCCTTCAGCTTCATAGTGTTACAACCTTTCATGAACCCTTACCTCATCAGCATTATAGACATAGGCTTGAGAAGTGAACCAGTGCCAACTGCAGGAGGTTCAACAAGTCACAGTACAGGGCCTTGCAGCTGCGTCAGGTAAACCCCAGGTACAAATCCAGGCCGGGGGCAAAGTGGTTTGACAGTAGCTCTGAAGAAAGATATTTGGGGGTGTTGGTTGCTGAGCAGCTCCCCATGAGCTAGCAGTGCCCTCATGCAGCCCAGAAGGCTGCATCCAGAGGAGGGTCCTTCCTAGGAATGTTCAAAGGCAGGCTGGATGAGGCCTTGAGCATCCAAGTCTAGTTGACAGGCATCCCTGCCCATGGCAAGAGAGGTTGGAGGAGATGATCTCTGTGGTCCCTTCCAACCTAGGCCATTCTGTGGTTCTATGATTCCATGATTAGATAGAGGCATGTTGCTGAAAGACTGTGGCAGAACCCAGAGGAATAACTGAGTCCTCCACAGTTCTGCTTAGCAAAAGTGTCTGGTCTGTGGTGCAAGTTTGGTGTTAGGAAGCAGCTGACTGTCTCTGAGCTCAGCATGAAATATTTGCTTAACCTGTCTGCTGTCTCCAGCAGAGCATGGCCCCTGAACGTGCACATCCCCTGGCAGACAGGGTGCTAGTGTCTCCAACTAAAGGCTGGGAAGGAAACTGTCAGGCCGGGCAAGGAGATGGTGCATACACCCACCAGAGCTTCCCTTCTCACTGCTAATGGAGTGAAAGCCTGGCAAGGAAAGAGTGCATTGTTTCGATTTCATTACACAAACAAATAAAAGTACTTGCAGTTCCACAGAATTTTAAGGCAGTTAATCATAAACCTGGTATTTGCATCTCACGGGCACTGAGCATTGTGCAGATACTGGAGTTGGGATAAACTGGTTTGGAAAGGTTTGCCTGCTCTAGCTGTGCTCAGGGGTTAACCCTCGCTCCTCTGCTCGGGTGCTGGTGAAGGAAATCCTTTTGTAATCAGAAGGACTAGAAGTTAGTCTGTGAGTTGTTGACATCTCATGCCATCTTGCAGGTAGTCGCTTGCTTCCAGCAAGATCCTTCCCCAAAGGACCTATTCCTAAGGTGAACAAGAACCTCGGAGAGATTTAAATGTCCTTTGAACCTGGGCAGTTCTTAGACCCCTTCACTCATTTCTGTGAAGCTCTTCCAAGTTTGCCTTATAGCAGATGCATACACTCCCAGCTTCTAAATGCTGGAATCTCAGAGGCATCTTTAGTTGTCTCCCAAATGCAGGAATAGTCTCATCTGAATGTGCTGAGCTGACATTTATGCACCAAGACGGGCAGAGGCATAATGAGTTTCTGACTTTAAGCCCTCCTCATGCAGTGCTTACCCATGTGCACGCAGACATGCATGAGAATACACTTGTCCAGAATCTTATTACCCTTCAATGTCATGAAGAGTGAGAAGCTTAGAGCAAAGAACTTGGTCTCCCACATAATTCATACTGCCATAGGTCTCCGTTGGGCATGTTCCTACTTGAGCAATCCAGGGGAGTAGCAGTGGTGCCACAGATTCCTCATAATAGATCAGATCCATGATCTCCCAGTCAGACACTCTGCAGCCTGACCTGTCTGTCTCTGTGTTCTCAGGAGCTGTGTTGTGCTGTGCTGTACTGTCCTTGAACTGCTTTTGATCTAAATCTGGATAAGGATGTTTGTGTCCAAGGATGTCCTTTACTCTTCACCTGGTTTGAATCTTGCTGTGGACTCTGGGGGTGAGTGCCTGATCACGGTGTGAATAATTTCCATTTTCACATAACTGGCTCTGCCATCCCTTTTTGTTCCCATTTTATTGGCTCTTTGATATGTCCTTATGACGTATAACTGGTCTTCTGGAAGTCTGTTGTGCTTACTTTTTAGTTTCCTTATTTTCCAGCACATAAAATGAACCATGCATGCTCCCTGTAGTCCTCTGCTGAAGATTATCTCAAATTGAGTCAACCACAGAATCACAGAACCTTAGAGGTTGGAAGGGACCTCCAAGGATCGTCCAGTCCAACCTCCCTGCCGAGGCAACATCACCCAGGATAGTCCACACAGGAATGCATCAAAGTGGGTTCTGAAATTCTCCATAAAAAGAGACTCCACAACCTCTCTGGGCAGCCTGCTCCAGGGCTCTCTCACCCTCACTGTAAAGAAGTTTCTCATCACTTTGAGGTGGAACCTTCTGTGTTCCAGTTTGTATCCGTTGCTCCTTGGCTTATTGCTGTGCAGCACCCAAAAGAGCTTGGCCCCCCACACCCACCCCTCAGCTATTGATAGGCATTGATCAGATTTCCTTTCAGCCTTCTCTTCTTCAGACTATACAGCCCCAGACCTCTCCTCTGAAGACTTTTTAAGTCTGGGAAGGTTCAAAACATTTCAATTTTCAAAGGCCCCAGCAACCTCTCAGGAAATCCAACTTCCAAGTTTAGTTTAAAATTGAATTCTGTTGGAATCAGCATTCTGCAACTGGGAGCAGTTTGTACACTGAATTGCTGTTCCATGATGTACATGAAGCACCTTCTGGAAGTGCAGAGGAGGACCTCTATCTGAAGGGCGGCTGTAGCCAGGTGGGGGTTGGTCTCTTCTCCCAGACAATCAGCAATAGAACAAGGGGACACAGTCTCAAGTTGTGCCGGGGGAGGTATAGGTTGGATGTTAGGAGGAAGTTCTTCACAGAGAGAGTGATTGGCATTGGAATGGGCTGCCCAGGGAGGTGGTGGAGGCACCGTCCCTGGAGGTGTTCAAGCAAAGACTGGATCCATGGTCTAGATGATTGGATAGGGCTGGGTGATAGGTTGGAGTGGATGATCTTGGAGGTCTCTTCCAACCTGGTTGATTCTATGATTCTATAATTCTATGATTGAGGAGGGCAGATTTGGACTGGAGATTAGGAAGAAATTCTTCAGAGTGAAGGTGGTGAGACACTGGCACAGGTTGCCCAGGGAGGTTGTGGATGTCCCCTCCCTGGAGGTGTTCAAGGCCAGGCTGGATGAGGCCTTGAGCAACCCGGGATAGTGGAAGGTGTCTCCAGCCACAACAGGGGTGTTGGAACTGGATGATCTTCAAGGTCCCTTCCAACCCAAACCATTCTATGAACCTATGGATGAGATCGTTTTGTCCTGTATGTTGTTCAGCAGCTGCTGTTGCACAGCTGAGGAAGCTGTTCCTCTGAGACACCAATACACCATAGCCTGACTTCCAGTAAGACAAATATGCGCAAGTATAACGCAAAAGTGCTCTTAGCAGTACATTGCCAGAACCTCACAGAAATCCATCGAGCTGCAACAGTTCCTCTGGGCAGAAAGTAGTCTTATAAATAATTTCTTACCTGTTGACTTTGGGGCTGTTTAGTCTGGAGAAGAGAAGGCTAAGAGGGGATCTGATCCATGTCTATCAATGTCTGAGGGGTGGTGTCAAAAGTGCAGGGAGCCAGGCTCTTTTTGGTGGTGCACAGCAATAAGCCAAGGAGCAACAGATACAAACTGGAACAGAGAAAGTTTCAGGTCAGCATGAGGAGAAACCTCTTTACAATGAGGGTGACAGAGCAGGCCTTGGAGAAGGCTGCCCAGAGAGGTTGTGGAGTCTCTTTATCCAGACACTCTCAAAACCCACCTGGATGCATTCCTGTGTGGACTACCTTATGTGATCCTGCTCTGGCAGGAGGGTTGGACTGGATAATCTCTGGAGGTCCCTTCCAACCTCTAAGGTTCTGTGGTTCTGTGACTCCTTATGAATTTTTCACCTTTACCTTTTGAATGAGAAACAAACCCTAAGTGAGGCTGCCCTGGCGCTAGGGCTCTCCTCAGTGCAGCATCTTCTCATTTGCTACAGGCATTGTTTGTTATTGTCTTTCTGTCCTCATTTCTCAGGTGAGGTTTGCTCCCAACAGCTTGAGCAGCAGTGGATGCTCTGACACAAAGGAGTGGCCAGATGCTGCCGCACTGTTACACCGAGTTGGTTTGACCTGCAGACTGAGCAGACTGAGGAGACTAAAACAAAGACGTTGTTAATAATGCCAACCCTGGGTTCCTTCTATGATTTGCATTTTTTTTTCTCTTAGTTTATGTAAGCAATTCGTGTAGCTCTTTGTTACCCTTATCTTTTCCATGGAAAGCTTATCATGTTAGTTATAATTTGGCTTCAACCCTAACCCCTTTATATTTCTCAGTGCAGGTGCCTGTTTTAATTTTCTCTTGGTTCCTGTGGATCTCTCAGCTCACAGAGAGTCTTGCAGTGATCCCTGCAAAGACACTTGCATATTTTTGCCTTAACAGATGCATGTTGGAATTTACCTTTTCTTTAGCTTTAGGCTGCCATAGTGAGAGAAACCACTACGGTGTTTCCAATAGAATAGAATAGAATAGAATAGAATCAACCAGGTTGGAAGAGACCTCCAAGCTCATCCAGTCCAACCTAGCACCCAGCCCTATTCAGTCAACCAGACCATGGCACTAAGTGCCTCATCCAGGCTTTCCCTGAACACCTCCAGGGACGGTGACTCCACCACCTCCCTGGGCAGCCCATTCCAATGCCAATCACTCTCTCTGTGAAGAACTTCCTCCTAACATCCAGCCTATACTTCCCCCAGCACAACTTGAGACTGTGTCCCCTTGTTCTGTTGCTGGTTGTCTGGGAGAAGAGACCAACCCCACCTGGCTACAGCCTCCCTTCAGGTAGTTGTAGACAGCAATGAGGTCTGCCCTGAGCCTCCTCTTCTCCAGGCTAAACAACCCCAGCTCCCTCAGCCTCTCCTCATAGGGTTTGTGTTCCAGGCCTCTCACCATCTTTGTTGCCCTTCTCTGGACACATTCCAGTATCTCAACATCTCTCTTGAATTGAGGAGCCCAGAATTGGACACAGTACTCAAGCTGTGGCCTCCATGCCTGGAGCTGAAGCATGTGAAAAGGAGATTGAAGGGTCATGATAAGAGAGAGTTTCTTCCCAGGAGCAGAAGTGGTGTTCAGGTGCTACTTTCTGTCTGGAAGCTGGCTTTGCTGGAGAAGGAATTTTAGCGGCTCATTTTCATCCCTCTGTTCATCAAGTTGTCCACTATCCCTTTTGAGGGGTATCTGGATTTGCAGAACATCTCCTTCTCACCAGGAGGGTGTACAAAACAAAAGGGCACTGTCACTCAGTTCCAGTTTACAGCAAGCTGGGGGCAGCCTGGTGTCTGGCATGTGTTTGGTGAAGCTGTGTTGGTTTAGAAATCTAACCTTCACAGAGGATCACAGGTGGTCATTCTGGCCAGCCTGATGTAGGGTAGGGCGTCCCTGCTCATGGCAGGGGGGTTGGAACTAGATCATCCTTGTGGTCCCTTCCAACCCTGACTGATTCTATTCTATGAAATGTGTATGTAGCCCCTCATGATTGCTACCTGTACTTACAATTTCTCTAAAAGGCGACCAGAAGAACTGTAATCACCTTCAGAGTGGTCTGGGTTGGAAATGACTTCAAAAAGGTCAACTAGTCCAACCCTCTCTGCAGTCCACAGGGGCATCGTCAACTAGATCAGGTTTCCCAGAGCCCTTTTGAGCCTCACCTTGAATATCTCCAAGAATGGGGCCCCAACCACCTCCCTGAGCAACCTGTTGAAGTGTTCCAGCACCCTCATGGTGCAGAACTTGTTACTTCTCTAGTTTGAAGCCACTGCTCTCATCCTGTCCCAGCAGGCCTTTGCAAACAGTACCTCTGCAGCCTGCTTGTAGCCCCTTCAGGTCCTGGCAGGCTGCTCTTAGGTCTGCCTGGAGCCTTCTCTTCTCCATGCTGAACACCCCCATCTCCCTCAGCCTATCTGCCTAGCAGACCTTCTCCAGTCCCCTGATCATATTCATGGCTTCCTCTGGACTGAATCCATCAGGTCCATGTCCTTCCTGTGTGGAGAGCTCTGGACCTAGATGAAGCACTGCAGGTGAGGTCTCAGCAGAGCAGAGCAAAGGGGCAGATTCCCTTCTATCCATCTCTGGCCACATTGCTTTTTTTTTGGCCTTCTGTGCTGTAAGCTCACACTGTTGGCTCATGCCCAGCTTCTCATCCACCAGCATCCCAAAGTCCTTCTCTGTGGGACTGCTTTCTATCACCTCATTCTCCAGTCTGGATTGATTGTCATGGGCTTTTTCTTGAGATCAAATTTGGTTGGAAAAATCCAGACAAAATGCTTAGCCTATTTTCTTGAATGATGTTTTAAAAACATAGTCTTTTCCCTTCCTTTCTGGGGGAAAAGGAGGCTGATTTACAGAGCTGTGCAGTGCAAAGGTTTGCAAGGCAAGGGGATGGGAGCTGTGCTTTACATAATGCCCAGTGCCTCTGAACATGAGCTGCTTAAGCATCTCATGATGGATGCCTTGAATTATTAAACACTTTTATCTTCATCTTTTTAGGATTCCCCATTAAAGCAGGAATAATAAGTTATTACCTTCTCACCTCAGCAGGAGAGCATAAAGATAAATAAATGTTTTGCTGCTAATACTGTAATATTAGTTCTAAGGCATTAATGTAATGTAATACCTTAATGCACCTATATTACATGTTTATTCACATCAGAAATAAATGTCTTGCTATAATACCTCAAATGCCAGAAGGATGAACACTCTAAGAAAACTCATGAGGAAATGAAAGAAGCTTTCAGAGCAAGTTTGATTCATGTGTAGCAAATAGAGCTCGGGGCCACTCCCTGCATGCATTGGCTCACTGCTCTTTGCGTGAGTATCATCCTGTCTGTGTCTTAAGGACAGTACCTCCTAACCTGTCGATAATCTTCTTCTGCTTCTTGTGTGCGGTTTCTAGGTTTTGAATAAGTGATGTGCAAAGATAGGTCTTTCGGCTTCAGGTATCCTGTGGGTTGAATCTACAAATGAAATCTTTAGATCCCTTGTCCAAACCTCTGCCAGTAGCTGCTGGGCGAAATGGGGAGCTCACTGGAGAATTTGCCTCTTCAGGAGGATGGACACACAAGAGTACTCACTGTGCTCTGCTGAGACCCCACCTGGAGTACTGCATCCAGTTCTGGAGCCCCTATTACAGGAAAGGTCTGGAGGTGCTGGAACATGTCCAGAGAAGGGCCATGAGGATGATCAGAGGACTGGAGCTGCTCTGCTTTGGGGACAGGATGAGAGAGTTGGGGCTGTTCAGTCTGGAGAGGAAAAGGCTGCAAGGAGACCTTCTTGTGGCCTTCCAATATCTGAAGTGGGTTACAAGAAAGCTGGGGAGGGATTTAAGAGTGTCAGGTGGGACTGAGGGAATGGATCCAAGCTAGAGGAGAAGAGATTTAGATTGGATGTTAGGAAAAAGTTATTCATTATGAGGTTGGTGAGAGACTGGCACAGGTTTCCCAGGGAGGTGGTGGAAGCCTCATCCCTGAAAGTTTTTAAGGCCAGGCTGGATGTGGCTCTGGGCAAGCTGATCTAGTGTGAGGTGTCCCTGCCCATGGCATGGGGGTTGGAATAAGATGATCCTCGAGGTCCCTTCCAGCCCTGACAACTCTGTGTGATTCTGTGTAACTCTGTGTGAGTAGCCTTTGTTAGCTGCTGAGAAAGCCCTGTGAAGGCAGAAGTGGAGAACACTCAGTGCAGATGGAAACTGAAGGCAATGTGGTTCTCCATCATGGAATCCTCTATGTGGGCTATGATTTGTCACTGAGCTTTAACATGGCTAAAGTTGGCTGGGTTGTATTGGGAATGGTGGGTAGCACACCCTAAACTTCACATCCCATTGTAAGCCCAGTGAAGCCCTTGCTTGATTCAAACTGAGCTTTCCAAAGAAAATGTGGGTGTATTTTTTGCCAAGAACAGCATTAGTTTTCCCATAACAATATATGATGCTATAGATAATAATTATTCCAACTATTGTTACAGAGCAAATGCCCTTGAGGGGAGATTTCCATTCAGAAAAACAACTAAGGGCTAGAATGTGGCAAGCTGCAAAGAAAAAGTGACAAGGGAATGGGTAGTCTTAATGAGAGGTGATGCTTGCCTGTAACATGGAATACAGTGTGGAAAGAGTCTCCATCCTGGTGTTCTGGTTTGAGCTGGAAACAGCTCTGGACTGAGGACAGAAGGAATTTACCCCAAAGGAGTAAATAAAAGCACTCACACAGAACTGAAAGTTAAATAGAGAAGCTATTGACAAAACCAAAGAGAATACAACAGGTACCAAGGTAGAAGCATTTATAGAACCATAGAATCAGTCAGGGTTGGAAGGGACCACAGGGATCATCTAGCTCCAAGCCCCCTGCTGTGGGCAGGGACACCTCATAATAGAGCAGCCTGGCCAGAGCCACATCCAGCCTGGCCTTAAACACCTCCAGCCATGGGGCCTCAACCACCTCCCTGGGCAACCCCTTCCAGGCTCTCACCACTCTCATGCTCAACAACTTCCTCCTCACATCCAGTATGAATCTCCCCACCTCCAGCTTTGCTCCATTCCCCCTAGTCCTGTCACTCCCTGAGAGCCTCAAAAGTCCCTCCCCAGCTTTCTTGTAGGCCCTCTTCAGATACTGGAAGGCCACGAGAAGGTCACCTGGGAGCCTTCTCGTACATTCGGAATCGATCTTGGCCTACCCCTCCCGGCTAAGCCTCAAGGCAGGCCTCAGTGGGCCTCAACCAGCCAAGCCTAGCCCCCTAGTACTACACTCAGTAGGCCTCACTGCTCTCCCCCCCAGAGCAAGCCCAGTGGGCCTCAAGACAGGCTTCACTGTCCCACTCCTTCCCCCCCCCAGCCAGAGCAGGCCAGGTAGGCCTCAGCTGGGCAGCTAGGGAATAGCTTTCCAGCCAGGCTTACTCCCACACAACCAAAGTGATAGAGACAAGTGCACATGCAGAATGAGAGGAGAGAGAGCGAACAGCCTGCTGCTTCCATAGAGAGATGCAGGAAGGGAACAGAACAGTTTACAGTATCCTGTGTCCTCCCTCTGGGATGGACTGTTTGGCCCCCTGGGACTTTCTGGTGCTCTGGAGGACTTTGTCACTACGATAGGACAATTAGTCCTAAACCTACACCTGTCTTCTGCAGTGGTGTTTTGACAGAAAGTGCATTGCTGGGCAGCAGTGCTTAGGAATCGCTTCTGACTTGGCTGCAGCAGACTGAAGGCAGGATCATCAGGCTCCAAATCTGCTGATTGCTTGATGTGTCTGGCCTACCTGTCAGCTTCTTACGCTCTCCTTTTGATATGCCACTGGAATTTACCAAATGAAGCAGAGATTAATATTAATGGAAAAGCAGGAATTACCATACATTTGTTCTGTGTTTTCATCAAGTGTCAGACACTGCAGTGACAGACGCCAGTGCAAGAATCTAGACAGATTTAGATAATTTCCTCAGTGCTCGATGGCTATAATTAAGTTAATTCTGGGAATCTTCGCTGACATTTCTACCATACTGTGACTGTGGCCACCTAGCTCCTAATTATAGAGGTTTTCATCTTTTCTCTGCCACCTCGAGTCGTGTGGGGACCAAAACGATGCTAATTTTGCGGCTGCGGTGCTGGAGAAGGATACGCGGAGGGAAAGGTCTGCCTGGCTATGAAAGCCACCTGTAATCCTCTCTGTGCTGAACCACATGTAAGTGCCAATAAGCATATTTGGGAGCATGGGGACAGCATAGCTGGACAGGCAGGGCAGTAAACCCAAGGAGCCACCACCCTGTGTGGCACTGTGCCTTTGAAAATAGCACACTACTAAATAATGCATGCTGGTGTGCTGGCCAAGTTAGCCTCACCTTGCCCAGACCTGTTGGTACAGTGCACTTTTTTGTCTGTCTGGAAGTGTTCTGGGTCTTAGCAACCAGAGCCGTCTCTGCCCTAGGGAGCTGAGACAGAGCAGGCTTACAGCCACACAGACAGACGGCGACACAGCAGCCTAAGAACCCTACCTGAACCAAATTTCTGCTGCTTTTCCTGGTGCCCTTTCTGGCAGCAGGAGAAGTATCGTTTCCCTCAGCTGTGTTGAGATCCAGTAGCGCTTCTGCAGCTCAAGGATGAGATTTTCCAGTGTGACTCTTTTGAGTTCCCATGTTTAGCTCAGTGGGATGAAGTAAGAGCTGGGTTCCTTGGTAAAGATGCTCTTCCTGGGAAAGGAAGCATTCTTTATTGCTTTCTCATTCTTTGCTTACTTCTTAGCATTTTCCTGTTCTCCTACTCCGCTGATATGATGATAAGACATGATTCTGATGATGAAAGCTTTGGTATAAATGCTCACCAAGGCACGAACTGGAATGCAAATACTCAGACTCCGTGACGTGAAGACCATGAGAAATTTTACAGGTCCCTATAGGCCAGCTTATGAAAACTCTGAATGGTTGCATAGCTGTTTTCAGTGACAAACCTCAACCTCTGCTGTTGAAACTACAAGGCACTACTGCTTTCCAGGCAGACACTTACACTCTTTCTTCTTCCTGAGGGAAAATTTTCTTTGCTAGGCAAGAATTAATATCCTTATAACTCAACTATAGCCTGAGCGAAAAATGATGGGATCTTCCCAAGCAACACTTGCACACAGGTGTGCCCTATCTGTGTGAGGAAAGCAACTCAGGCTTCAGTGCAGTAGGTGTCAGTGTGGATGATAGGAGAAAGAGTGACATTCCTTGAGCCTGAGATCCACTATTTATCTTGAAATCAGGTTCAGTATAAATAACAAGTATGAAATGTTTTGCCTACAGTGACAATGAGATCTGATTAATAATTAATAGCAGCTGTGGGTGTTAAAGGGCAGTTCATTCTCTGTGCTGGGTAAATCTAGCACTAAGAATGCTTGTCAGCATCTGCTGGGATGGAGATTTGTGAGGAGACCTGGAAGCAAAACTGAACAAAGACTGGAAAATGAACCTCTGCACAGTCATTCAGTGCTCCTTGTGGTTTACGCATAAAAATTAATGAAACCTCAGAACCTTCCCACACTACTGCGTTTCTAGCTGGTTTTATGTGAGATGCCATTTCCGGCTGGTGAAATAATATTAGACAGATGAGGGATCATAGTTTCATTTAGGCACCTCATTTCCTGCTCAGGGTCATGGTTGCAAGCTGGTAGGGTAACTCGCACATAGGCAAGGAGAGCTCTGCACTCAGAGCACTTCAAGCTCTCCCGTGAGCATGGATCTTCCATAAGGAAATAACATTTCCTTGCTCTTCAGCCCTGTTGAGAGCTGATCTGATGGCTTAATTAGTGAAAGACCTCTAATGCAACGCCCAGGCTGTAGCTGAGAGGAACACGCAAAAATCTTTTGCCTGACTTCCAAGGGCTGTAAAGCAGGTGCCTTAAGGAAAGTTTCAGCTTTCCTTTGCTGAGCTTACCCTTCAGAATTAGGAAGGTTGAAAGAGGAGAAATGTAAAACTGAACGGTCACAGAATCACAGAATGTCAGGGGTTGGAAGGCACCTTCAGAGATCATGCAGCCCAACTGCCCTTGTAGAGCAGGAGCACTCAGGGCGGGTCACACAGGAACACATCCAGGTGGGTTTGCAAAGTCTCCCAAGAAGGAGATTCCACAGCCTCTCTGGGCAGCCTGCTCCAGGGCTCCAGCACCCTCACCATACGAAAGTTTCTCCTCACGTTGAGGTGAAACCTCCTGGGTTTCAGCTTGAACCTGTTGTTCCTCGTCCTAGCACTGGGCACCACCAAACAGAGCCTGGCACCTTGACACCCACCCCTCAGGTATTCATAGACATTGATAATGTCCCCTTTCAGCCTTCTCCTCTCCAGACTAAGCAGCTCCAGATCTTTCCGTTCTCAGCCTGGAGCTCATCTGCTGATTCTCTGCCCAGCTAATGTGCGTGGAGCTGAGCTTTCCTACCCAAGCCCAAATACACATCAGAGGATGACTTTTTCCCCTCGTTTTGTTTTTTACTTTCTCCCAGACACCCAGAAGAACAAAAGACCTCTTTCTGTGGACTTGTGCATTTCACAGGATGTTCAAGATATGAAAAAGGAAGGCTTGAGCCCATGGTATTGGCTTACCCAGTCCATGTCCTGGCCAGTACTGGGTTATTCCAAACTGTATCTCCTAATGTTATTTCCAGACTAATTTTGACTTAGGCCATTCCTACTTTTCAGTTCTGTTCATTCTAATGACAATTTCCTTATCTACCCTAAGTAACATGCATTAAACCAAAAACCAAAACAAACCCAAGCCAAACAGAAAAGAAAAGGGATGGTCTTAAAAAAAAACAACTACAAAGAAATCAATCCCTCATCCATTACCGGGTTTTTCTTTTGTTCTGGAGCCACGCGTGTAACCCGGTTAGACCTGTTCTCTTTGAGTGCTGAGGACTGAGCTGGCCTTATGCAAATGCTCCCAGCCTCTTCTTGCTTGTTGTCGTTACAGACCCAATCAAATGAACAGGAAGTGACCTAAGGAATTTGCCTATTGGCTGCCTGACTGCTCAGCAAAATGTTTTAAAATTAATATCACATCCATTTATCTTCACTCCTGGGAGTCTTTAGGAGGCATAACTTAGAACCTGTGTTTACCCAACCTCCTGTTCTGGAGACAGTTCTCCCATTGCCTCAGTTAAGGATTGCACTCCAGAACCTGCAACTAAATGAGGTAAGGTCTTTGGTTTGGTTTGGGTTTTTTTTTTTAGTTTTTATTTTTTTTTTAATACATTTCCTTTAAATTGGTACCAGTGAAAATAAAGAGAAGTGTCTATTGAATTCACAGCCACCCTAATGAGCCTTTCCCTTCCCACTTTGGAACAGCTGCTAAGCTCATTTGATCAAAAGGCTTTTCAGTGTTACCAAAAAGTGACATTTTGGACTTGTATCTTGCTTCTGCTGTGTTTGTTTGACGGGGGGCAGGTCTTTCCTTACTCAGAACTGTCACCGACTTTGAATAAAGTCAGTGGCTTCAACAGGATGAGTAAAGGTTTCCCAAGGATCCATTTTACTCTGAGGTATCTAACTATATTCTAGATCCTAGTTCTGCTGCTCTGGTCCACAGAGGGGTCATGTGTTCTGTAAGGCAAGGGGTGAAAGAGTGGAGCTCCTCAACACCATGGAGAGTGCTGCTGTTGCAGAGCTGCGAGACACTTTAGAGTGACAGCGTTTCTGTGGCTTTTGGTGATGAGGATCTTGGTGGTGATTGTGTTGTTAACAAAAACCCCTAAAGGGCATTTCTAACTCGGTTTGTTTTTATCCTCAAAGTAATTCCTCGGCAGAGCCTGTGGTGATGGTGGTTCTGCCCATCTTAGCCCCTTCTAGGATAGAGCACTGCACGGAACCCAGCTCAGACACTGGGTAGGTAAACACAGTGTGAGCAGAGGCCTGCAGTGTCTTTGTCTGTTTAATTTGTTTCTCTTCCAACCGTAATTTTACTTGAATAGAACCAGAAATGGCCCCTTAAGGTATATGCACAGCTGTTAAAGGAATGGCAGAAGTGAATGTAAAGAAAAAAACCCAAAACTGTTCAGAATCTCTGTTGATGTTGTAAAATGTGCGCCTGTGGGTTGAGTGATAAATGTTTGCAGCTCACCACAGCAGCCGTCGGAGGCACAAACTCTTGTGTACGTGGTTACCAAGGTAGTGAATTTTACCAGTGATGTGCTTCTGGGTTACTTCATCTGAAAACTATCACTTGTCACCTTAGCTCCTAAAAGTGCATCCAGCCGTCCTCGTTTTTTCCCCCCTCTGTTCTTTAGATGATGCCAAAATGCCAATTCATAATGCCAAAAAGAAAAAAAAAGACCCTTGAGGTAAAAGCTTCACTAAGTGATTTCATTTCTACTTGTGTCACACAGAGCTGTGTTAAATGTATGTGTCTTGAACCAGTGTTTCCTGGAATTTTGGGAAACTTTAGTTGGGGAGGGAGGCAGAAATGCACTCCTTTAAGTTTTGGCTTGATAGCAAATTTGCAAGTAGCAACTGAAGCCAGCTTTGTGACATCTGTTTTGCACTGTAGAAAATAGCAGAGCTGCAAAATGTAGCAGTTTGATATTTAATGCAATTGCAGAAAGCAAAGCCAAAAAGAGCTGCAATTCACACTAGAAAAACATCAAGATTAAGATGTTTCACCAAGAGCTATTACAATTAATCACAGCTTCATTCCTGGCCAAAACCAGAAGTGACTTCCCAGAATTTTTCAGAATTTACTGAGATGACCTGAAGCAGAAATTACCTCCTGATTTTTTCCCATCTTGTAAAAAACCCACCAAAACCCAGAAATCCAATAATGGAGAATTCACCAGAACCTTTTTTACTGTTCCAGCAATCAGATACTATTCCCCCTAAACATATTTTATCTCATTTTGAGTCTGATGTGGTCTAGTTTCAACATTCACCCTCCTGATTTTGTTTCCTTTTGATGGTTAGTGTGAAATTCCCCTGGCTGGCAAATTCCTGTTTCTTCAGCAGATAGCTGGGGAAAAGTCCTTCCTCAGCCTAATTTTTGGTAACTGCTGCAGTTTGAGCTCCACAGGCTATTTTTTTTTCCTTGTGGAGCAGCTTCCACTCTATGGACCTCACTGTAAGCTTTCTCATCCTGTAATCACTTTAGTGGTCCCGTCTAAGTTTTCAACATCTACTGTGAAATTTAGATGTCAGGACAGGGCACAGGCTGTAGGAACAGTACTGCCAAACATAAAGGTAACATGAGTGAGTATACTGGGAACTCAGGCTTTATCAAGTGTATCCAGGGCTTTCTTAGAGCCCTCTGGACTCCATTCTCACCTTCAAGCATTGGTCCTACAAGTGGAGATGAGATTATCATTAGTAGAAGTAGTGTTTATTTGCATGCTTTTCTTTCCAGTCCTAGCACTGTTTGTAAAGCCTACAAGGACGGTAACAAAGAATAATTTTCCCGCATCATAGTGATAAAGGTTCTCTTATCAGACTAGAAATATGCTTGGTTTTCCCCAGCACAAATTACAGGTGGCCTTTCACAGCGATTTATAGAATGACAATAATGTTATGGTGAGATCAGGTAGTAGAAGGTGGTCTGTTTAAGGTGGGACATTGTCACCTGAGAGAATGCGCTGTGCTGTCACCGTGGGAAGTTCAGACTGACTTGCTTATTCTCCGAGTGCTCTGTGTTTTCAGCAGTTCTTCACTACTTGTTCTCTCTGGGAGGTGCAAGATGACAAATTGTAATGGAGAGAGATCAAAACTGAAAAGGGAAAATCATCCAGAGACACAGGTGAAGGAGAGATTAGAGAGGGAAAAGGGCTTCTGTAGGTGCGTCTGGCTGAACATGACTGATGTATTATCCTGTCCCGTAGCAATTTGCACCAAATAAAAGCCTTGGAAGGATGAAATTCTACACCTGCTGGAGAAGTGAACATTTATGTACAATTCTCACAGAGGAGAGCCAATGATTTTACTCCCTCAGTGAACTCAGCTGCCCATGAGCCGTGACACCTTTGCGGAATCGTCACTTACCTTCTCTCCCTTGTTTACTCCTTGGCCATGTCTAACAATGTCAGGACCAAACCATTCAGTTTTCTGCCACTGGCTGTAGTGTAGTGTGGGTCTCTCCCATGCAGCCTACAGTTATGTGCATTCCTTGCTTAGATTCAGTCCCAACAGAAGAAGCCTCTTTTGGCAACACAATTAATGTCGTTGCTGTGCCATGACCATTGGGAGAAGTGGGTGGGAAAATGGATGCTACAGGATGGGCTTGTCTGACCCTTAAAAACTGGTCAGTGTGCTGAGACCAAGCTACAGGCAGAGATGAAGGACTTGTTATTCTGATGGTAATGTGAAGACCCTTTGTAGGGTTTTCTGTGGTCTCGCTCTCATCAACCTTCCTACAGCTGTGAAGCAGGTGTCCTTTTTGAGGACTCGGCGTTCCTGTGGCAAGCAGCACCTAAAAAGAAAAGGGTCACAAACGTAATTGTCAGTTGTCATTGCTAATGACACATGATGTTAGGATGTGGTGGAACCCAACACAAAGGCTCTGCTGTCCATGAGGAAATGAACAGAAATGCTAACGATTTTTGTCACTTGAGCAGTTTGTGGCTTTCAGCGAAGTCAGTCCCAGGTCCCTGCCCAGTCTCACAGCTTAGTTACTGGGGGACTTTCAGACGTGAACTCCTGGAGGTCTCTCTCTAACAGTGAGTGCCTTGTGAGCACCAATGAAGGCTAGCACTGATCTCAGCAAAGCGTCCTGGCTTCAGCTGCTCGGGCAGCCAAGTGCTCAAGGCTGCTTCCAGATCTCTAACCGCAAATGTCTGCTTCTCTTTTCTCCCTCTCTGCCTCCAGCACACTCTGCAGCTTACAGATATTTTGGGCCTTGCTGAAACGAGGATTTATTCCTGTAATTTTTCAGGAAAAGGGCACGTTGTGAGTTTAGTAAGGGTGAAATTCACCTCTGATAGAGGGGTTAAGTGAACATGAGTTTATTCACACAGCTGATGTACGGAAAAATAAAGATTAGTTTGGTTTCTGCAGGAGTCATCAGGAGTCCTTTTTAGTATGAAGGCTGTTTTGAACTGTATTGTGGATGCAGCTTGCACCAAATCCATCACCGAATGCCTGTAATTCCTGGGACATTTGTTGGTCATTGATCAAGGGAGATGGTCATTGGGCGAGAATGAGTAAACAAGGAGTCATGTAGCCAGTGGAGCAATCAAGGGGCATTTTCGGGTGTCTCCCTTTGAGAAAGAACCTTCAAAGGTTCAATTTCCAGAAGGTGACATCTCACATGGCTACGGTTACCTGTTCCTCTGCTAATCTGGTGAAATATGCTCCATGGGAAAGAGCACGAGGACTAATGGACAAAACAGCTTGCTGGGGCTAGATAATCTCTGGTTATAAACCAGTAAGTTGGGGCAATAAAAGAGAATTGCTTTATAGTAGTAAAAAAAAAAAAAAAAAAAGTAATTCTTCTTAAATGATCTGCAAACACACAGAATGAAAGTTCCTGCCTGTCAGAGGGGAAGGATACGGACATGTGCACTGGAGATATTTCCTCAGCTTCCAATTAGATATAGCCCGAATAGTCTCCTGAGCCCCTGCAGATCGGTAAAGACTGAGCAACTCTGTGTGAAAATGTACCTTACTGTCCAAACTGTTAGTGTCAGCATCACCAGACTTTGTGTGTGTGTTTTAGAACTGTGGTGGGTACTCTTTGAGCTAGCAGTGAGCAGGTAAGTGATTTCTGTTGCTATATAATCGACAAACCCGTATAAAACTGGTCAAGATGCTAGAGTCAAGAATCAGGCTAAGACCATGGTACAGTGATTACCCCTAAACTTTCTTAATGATTCTTACTGAAACATATAATTGGTATTACACAACAGATTAGAAGCATTATGATGAGGCACTTTCAAAGTATGCCTGGTTAAGCAATTGTCTTGTAGATTGGCAGACTTGTGAGGGGCTTTATCAGGGAGTCAGATTCTGACACATTCAAGGAGGCTGTTCCCACCTCTTTTGCGGTGACACCTAATAGACTACCTACATAAAACAGACTTGCAGTATTCCCAGAGAGCTGCCCTGACAGAGGACGATGGCAATGTTTTAGAAGTCAGAATGAACAGATGATGAGATGAATAAGATACCCCGCAGAGACTTCTCAAAAGCGCAACGTACAAAACGCAATAGAAATGAGATCGTTTAGCGAATTGCCTTCCCTTTTTGGTGGAGCTGTAGTACTTTGTAAGAACAGGTAGAAACTTTTCTTTTCCTCCTTTAAAATCTTAAATGATTAAATGTTTTTGGATGCTAGTCAAATTGCAGTCAGTGCAGTAAATCTTTCTTAGTCTGCCCGTGGCCACTCCCCATGTGCATACACTCACACAAGCATACGTGCACATGCACATCCCTTATCTCCCGCACAGCCTTTCTTGACGTACTTTTTAATGTGGTGATTCAAATATTTACCCCCATTTCAACCAATTTTCTTCCCCCCCCCCTCCCCCCAATCTGAGTAATGTCTTCATGTCATCCTTTGAAAGATGAAACTGTTTGTTCTTGGTGTTTATGTGCATTTTGTCAGCAGGTGTAAATGAGTGACTGGCACTGTCCCGCAGTGAGCGGGAGG
Organism: Tricholaema leucomelas; assembly: GCA_013400475.1. Taxonomy (NCBI): domain Eukaryota; kingdom Metazoa; phylum Chordata; class Aves; order Piciformes; family Lybiidae; genus Tricholaema lacrymosa; species Tricholaema leucomelas. The sequence continues at coordinate 31,420 of WAAF01016273.1, forward strand.
CTGCCTATGCCAAGAGCCCTGGCCTGAGCTCTCTGTGGCTTCCACACCTGCTGGTTTTGCCCTGTGCTGCAGTAGTTTCCCTTAGTGGAACATGTGTATGTCCTGAGAGCTGCCCAGGGCTGCCCTTCCTCAAACCCTGGAATTTGCAGCTCTAGCAGCAGCTAGGCTCTTTTGTGCTAGCATTGAGATAAAGGAGCGATGCCCAGACTCAAAGCTGTGAACATCATCAGTACTACCATGCGTGCAAAAAGCTGTGAGAGCTTTGGCTTAGTTAGAGCCAGGGCAGCAGCTATGACACATCTTCTATATTAAAAATCTTATGGAGATTTAATGATTAAAGATAAAAAGAGAAGAAAAAACTCCCCAGCACTTGAAAATAGCTGTCTCTGCTAACACAATGTTAAAGTAGGTATCACTCAGATGTTAATTCACCTCCTTTTACATAAAGTAATTGTTTGCAATTGATTTGGTTAGTGGAACCCATTCCAATTACCTTGAGGAGTAAGTGAGCAACATACCTGTAAAGTGGATCAAAAACAACCGAGGGAAGATAGCTTCCCCCCCCCCAACTCTTTCCGAGTCCTCCAGCTGCAAACTCCTCAGTTGCTTGAGACCTGGCAAGCTTGTGCCACAGATAGAGAACTGAAGATGGTGTTTTAAACTGTTTTACTGGTTACTTTGGCAGTGTTTGAAGGGAGCTTCCCTGGCCAGGTTAAGCTGAGAGAAGAAAAAATGAAACCCAAAAATTGCAAAAAAAAAAAATCCAACAGAGAATTAAATAAATAGGAGAAGGAATAGCAGTGCTGAGTGAAAGAGGAAGAATAAGATCACAACCTCCACATCCAGGGTAGCATTTGAGACAGCCACATGTGGTAGCCTTTAGAGGCCACGTTTCAGGATTACCGTGGTGAGGCTTTGCAGAAGGTTCCTTGGTGACCATGTACACAACAGCCACATTAGGCAATTTTATTACTTCCAGCACAGCTGCTCTATGGTGACATTATTGCCTGTTTGCAGTAATATCTCAGTTTGGTATTTGATGTTTTCTGTCTTTTATAAACAATTCTACACAACAGTCAAAGCTGCACTTCTGTTACTTGGCCAACTCGAACATAGGTTTTTGCAGCTCAGTTGCTGGGGGTCCTCCCTCCCTCTCTTACTAGGGAACTTGCTTTTGAAAATTCCTTTCCTACAAAACCACCCAAACAAACACAACGACCAGGAAAACTCCTCAAAACCTTGAGATGGCTGCAGCCTGGCTACAGCCTCCCCTTGAAGGGAGGCTGTAGCCAGGTGGGGCTTAGTCTCTTCTCCCAGACAACCAGCAATAGAACAAGGGGACACAGTCTCAAGTTGTACCAGGGGAAGTATAGGCTGGATGTTAGGAGGAAGTTCTTCCCAGAGAGAGTGATTGGCATCGGAATGGGCTGCCCAGGGAGGTGGTGGAGTCACCATCCCTGGAGTTGTTCAAGGAAAGCCTGGATGAGGCACTTAGTGCCATGGTCTAGTTGACTGGATAGGGTTGGGTGATAGGTTGGAGTGGATGGTCTTGGAGGTCTCTTCCAAGCTGGTTGATTCTATGATTCTATGATTCTAAATAGCCACGGTTCCACAGAACAGACATTTTGAATTGTGGCCAGCTCCCCTTAGCTATTTCTACCTTGTTTTCAGAATCATGCATAGGTCAAAGGCAGATTTTTGATTGAATACTTCGAGTGTAGATTTAATTATTTGGCTTTCCTAGGGCATAATAGCCATGATGGATTGAAGAACCTTGGGTTCGGACTGAATAAGTCTCTCTTTTTTTGGTAGAAAATTCCTTCTGCTATTATCTTGGTTTGAGCTGAAAACAGCTCTGGACCAAGGACAGAAGGGATTTACCCCACAGGAGTAAATGAAAGCACTCTCACAGAATTGGAAGTTAAAGGGAAATACTATTGGCAAAAATAACCAGAATGCAACAAGGTAGAAGCATTTATATGCATTCAGAATCAATCCTGGCTGCCTCTCCCACTGCTGAGCAAGCCTGGTAGGCCTCAGCTGGGCAGCTAGGGAATAGCTTTCCAGCCAGGCCTAATCCCACACAGCCAAAGTGATAGAGACAACTGCATGCTTGGAGCGAGAGGGGAGAGAGAGACTGGACAGTCTGCTGCTTCCATTGGGAGATGCAGGAAAGGGGAATAGAATAACAATTTACAGTATCCTGTGTCCTCCCTTTGGGATGGACTGTTTGGCCCACTGGGACTTTCTGGTCCTCTGGAGGACATTATGATAGGACAGTTAGTCCTAAATCTACAACACCTATGTAATGCTTCTTCTTTACCCTCAAAACCCTGGGACCAGCCTAACTCTGCTGCACACTGACATATTTTGCTCGAGACATGACGTGATCTATAGCCACAGAGCAGAGGCTGGTAGGAGAGAGTTGAAGGGACACATCTATTGCCTTCTCCTATCTGTAATGAAGCAATACTGCTTCCTCCCCCCATTTCTGAGCTTTGTGCTATTTACTTTCCTTTGGTCTCTCATATGGACTCTTCCTTTCCTGCTCTGTGGTTGTCTGTTTCAGGAGTTCAAGACTGGATGGGGCACTTAGTGCCATGGCCTAATTGATTGGACAGGGCTGGGTGATAGGTTGGACTGGATGATCTTGGAGGTCTCTTCCAACCTGGTTGATTCTCTGATTCTCTGATTCTACCACCACAGATGCTTTCACAGTAGGTGAGCCCTGTAAGGTTATTTTCTTCAGAAGAACTTAAAAGCAGCCCAATTCTCACCTGAATACCTTCTTCTCATAGCCATATTTTTGTTTTCTTTCTCTTTTTTTCATATAGTAGGTGAAGGTCTGGAGAGTGTGGTGGTTCATACTGGAAAACAAACCTCCCAATGCTTCAGCTTGCCATTCTCTCTCAAGAAAGTTCCCTTCCTTATGCTTCATTTATCGCTTCATCCTGCTGCTTTTTGCACCACTGTGTCTCATCTGTTCTTTGTTTTCTGTGATCTGCCTGACATCTCTTCTGACACCAGCCTTAGAACGTTGTGTTACTTTGACCTGTGGAGATTTCAGGGATGGAAAAGTACAGTATTTAGCTCTGCTGTGACACCAGACCGTTCTATGGCACAGGAAATAGTTCACCTTCGGAATCAAGAGAGCACATTTGTGCAAAACTCAGTGGGAAAGGTTCTATTGTCAAACCGGCCCAGGCTGTTGAGGCAGATGCCTGGCTCTGCTCTTTTGTTTATACTCCAGCAAATCAAAGCTGACCTGTGTTGTTATCGGAGCAGAGCAGCAGGTGCAAAAAAATAACTCTGCTGCCAACTCAAACGAAAGGGTAAGGCTAATACCCTCTGGGAGGTATTGAGAAGATAAGAGAGAGCCATGCCAGCAACCGAATTAACGGCTCTATTTACGGTGGGTTTTGCTCAATAACCTGCTCCCAACACTGACACATAAATACTCCATTGTGTCGTTTAACGCAACCGCTGGGGAAATCAATGGAAACAGGATGGGCAGCTCTCGATGTGCCAGGTGAGAAGGAGAAATGCCGTGGAAATGTTGCTCCTCTAACCGCAGGCAGGGGAGAGGGGAAAACTGTTCTTGTATGAAAGTGGGGTAGACATTGTTTCCCACAGCATCCTCCCTTGCCTGCAGAAGCTGGTTGCAGAGCAAGGAAGCTTTATTCTTCTCATTTTATGGTTGCTTTTAATGAAGGCAAGGAGCATTTGTGAGCCCCAGCATATACACCAGCTACCGTCCCAGTGCCATGTGGCTCCAGGAGGCTCAGGGCTTCCTCAAAGTCTTGGCTGCATGAGACAAATGAGCCTGCTGCTACAGCCAGAGGTGAAGCAGACAGCTCTTGTGCAGCAAGTGGAGTGAGATGCCAAGGCAGCGGTCTTACACTCTCTTATTCATTACACAACAAATCCGATGTGAAGAAATCACATGGATAGAGCTGGGCTCCAAATCAATGTTCACTAACACACAAACATGTAAGCCCAAAGGACGTTTCTCAGTAATGGTCTGGCAGCAGGTTTCTGAAGCAAGGTCAGTGAGCTCCACTGAACTATTTCACTCATAGCCACCCTCCTGGGGACACTTTCCTTTGCTTTGGACACTTTGGTGTTCTAAAGAGGAACACAAGGGGAACAGGCATCCTGGCTAGGGCTATCATGCAGGCAGGACTGGCCAATCTCATCTTGGCACTAGTGAAACATGGCTGGTGCAGGCAGAGGAATTAACAGGTACACAAACTCTCCCTGTTGGCTGCTCGTAATGAGCCTTCCCACCCTAAGTCCTCCACTACCTCTGCTATGTCTTGTCCTTGAAATGCCCTTTTGCTACTATGTCAGCCAAAGACTGTGATCAGATTGTGGTGAGTCAGGCAACGAGCTGTAATAAGACATATTTTGACTAGGGTAGTCCTCTGGAAATCTTCCTAATTCAGCATAAAATGCTTTATGCTCAACTTGCAGCTTTCTTGTCCTAAATAGTTTGTGCTGTGCCCCTCATGTATTTAATGGATAACCATGATTAATTTGTTGATTGAACTAATCAATTCATGTAAAAGTAGTCATCTCAGTGGGAAAATCTACATATTCCTCAAGACACTTCCCTGTTTTTCGCCTCCATCCCATGTTCCTTATTCTGTTCAGTCCTCACTCAGAAGCCAGCTCCAATGACCTGTAGTTTGCAAACTCTTCATAAAAATAAAATGTATGAAACAGAGTTTGGAGAAAGGAAATGATGGGGGAAGAGGGGGAAAGGGAGAGAAGTATTTGTATTTTTAGAAGCAGCTATTACTGTTGAAAAGCAGACTGGTTCCATAACAAAAGAGAGGTGGTGGTGGTTACAATAAACTCCATGGAATACTGACTGCTGCAGCAGACTGTATCAGAGTCTGTATCTCAGCAACTGCTACGTCAAAAGCACTTCGCACCTAATGAGAGCCAAAAGTAACACAAACATTGGTGGTTGTTACTATTGTCATCATCCACTCATAACTGAACAGTCAGACAGACTATATGTGTGTCACATAGCTCAAAGGTCCTCTCCTCAGTGGGTTCTTAGTCTTTAATGCAAGGTAGAGGGAAGTGACTGGGGAACCAGAGACAAGGGAAAAGGAGATGGTGTCAGAACACGATGGCAATATTTTGTTAGCTGATGAGGTCCTCACCTAATTAATGCCAGGTGGCTTGCCAAGCTGCAGGAGCATCCCAAACGCTTTTTGGCCATTTGTATATTTAGTGTATGGTAAGCAAAAGAAAGGTGTTTATCAAAAGATTAGGGAGATGAAATGGCTCCTGGTTAGAGGAAGGATGTACCAGAGAGATAGGAAGGACATGAAAGGAGGTGTGAAGCTCTTCTATGAGGTGTGGTATTAAGTGCTGAAAGAAGAATAAAGAGCAAAGGCATTTTTTCCCATTATTGTGTATCCCAAGAGGGTATCCCTGAGGCTAGACTGATGAATCTCTGGCAAATTACTTCTAAATATTCAGGAAATGTAGCTGACCCAAATTATCATGAAGATGCTGAGCTGGTGCCGACAGTGATGCAAGGAGTGCCATAGAACAGGCAAGACTGTGTTTTGCTGTACTGATTCTGAGAGGGGCGGGGGGGAGGAAGGCCTGCAGCTCCTTTGCCACTTTTCAGCAAGTACATTAATTTGTTCCAAACATTCTAAGGCTGTGGCAAGGGAGGTTGGAACTAGATGATCTTTAAGGTCTCTTCTAACCCAAACCATGATTCTGTGAGTCTATGAGTCTGTTATCCTGTGATTCTCTGATTCTGTGATTCTATGATACTATGATTCTGTGATTCCATGGTGCTGTGATTCTGTGGTGCTGTGATGCTGTGATTCTGTGATTTTGTGATTCTATGATGCTGTGATTCTGTGGTGCTGTGATGCTGTGGTTCTGTGGTTTTGTGATTCTATGATGCTGTGATTCTGATTCCACAATGCTGTGATTCTGTGGTGCTGTGATTCTGCGGTGCTGTGATTCTGCGATGCTGTGCCTCCATGATTCTGTGATTCTGTGTTTTTGTGATTCTGTGATGCTGTGATTCTGTGGTTTTGTGATTCTATAATGCTGTGACTCTATGTTAATGCAAAAGTGACACAAAGAATAAACCAATCCTTTTCTTGACTCTCTGTCATCTTAGCTCTACATCTAGCAGTTCCACTGCTAATACACAGATGTCTGCACTGATCTTCTACAAGAGGAGAATGATTTTTTTGAGAATAAAACAAATAATAGACTCAACCAGGTTGGAAGAGACTTCCAAGATCATCCTTGTTTCACATTCAAAAACTAGTGACATTGCAAGAAGGGGCACATCTAGCCCTGTGATATGGCAAGGAAACATGGATCCCAAACACTGGGTGCTGGGTGAGGGGTAGATTCCAGTTCAGTGTCTCCTCTGCTAAGGCAAAATCTGCAGAACTATCAACCTTTTGGCAGCACTGTCAGACATATCTATGCCTTGAGGACTTTCTGTTCACAATTGCCCTTCTGTTTACTTCTCATTTAGAAAAACAAACAAACAAACAACCAAAAGCTCTTCTAAAATCCCTCCCTTTATTTTCTTTATACTAATAAGTGCCTTGAAAATGGAAGTCAGTTCATACAATTGTGAAAAAAAAAAACCACAGTGGAGGCAGAGAAAAAAAACACAACCTGTACTTATCATCTTTTTGGCATTCATAAAGTGAACTTTGCTCTCCCTCTCTCAAAAAAGGAAACTGAACTATGGTTTTGTCTTCAAATTACATCTTTAAAAGAGAGATAAGAACCAAACCCAAACCCTGGAGCAGAGGGCTAGCTCAGATACAGATCTAGAGCTTAACTTTTCCACCCAAGCTTCTCTTTAGTTAAAATATATATGCATGATTTTGAAGCACCTCTATGAACATGTTAAAACAGCCACCACATATCTCTTGCCTTGTAGTGCATCATGAAAATCAGATCCTTAGTAATAAAAGATTCCAATCGAGCTTTATTTGATTTTGTTTATCACGATTCTATCTGTAATGTAGGTAAAGATTAAGTGTTCCTTTTTTTGTTCATCTTCCTTTCTCTGGTCTTTCAGTTTACCTTAATGTATACATTTCATATGGAAGGTTCAAAGGAAACAAAGGAGTAAACCCGACTCTTCCTTTCCAAAAACCGACAGCAGTAAATGATCAAGGTCTCAATGCAGTCTCTGAAAGCTCATCAAGAGTCCCTTTTGCACATGCAAAGTTTGGTTTATGCATATGAACCACAGCTGTATACACCAAAAATAGAGAAGCAGAGGAATGTGCAGTTCAGAGAGGCATGAGAGAGGAAAAGATTACCCTGGAAGCCCCAAACTAGAATCCTGAATGCAATGAGTTTGGGAGCTTATTTTTTTGAAATTTCTTGTAAAAATGCTTCCTTGAACTTGACCCTCAGAGCCTGACCTCCTTTTGTCACCCTGGGGGATGGACTCAGAATGCAATGAGGCAGCCCCTCCGTGTGGTGCGCCACAAATGCTGAGTGTGACCACAGTTCTTTACAGAACTTCTATCAGAGCTTTCCAGTCTTTATGAAGTGTGTTTGCAGTGATGTTAGTGGTTAGCCTGCCTTGAGATTATCATTGCTCAAGCCAAGCTGCATCTGTATGGTTCCTTGCAGGTCATAGCAAAGGGATCCAAAGCTGAGGTTTGTCTTGCAAAGTGGATCCCTGTTGGGAATCGACTTGTGGATGAGCTGTTTCTTTTGAGGCTTCTTCTCTTTGCTTTTTAAGCACTAAAGGGATGGAAACAAAAAGTGTGCTGTGGCTCCATGTGGATCTACATGGCCAGAAGAGATCCTAACAAGCTGCCGAGCAGGTAGTATCTGAAAGTGAGCGGTGATAGGGATGATATCTTATCTGGGAGCTTGGCACAGACACCGAGCGTGAACCTGAGACAACTGCAAAACAGACAGGTAGAGGTCAGAGAGGAATCGCAGGGTCAGAAGGAGCCCCTGGAGCCTTGGTAGTGGTGCACATTGAATGAGAGGCAAGGGGGAGAAAATCCAACCAACAGAGGACCCAGAGCTCACAATAGCATGTAAATAGGCTCTCAACATTCATATATTCATCTTGTACCTGCCCTTACCCCCAGTGGAGATGTAAAATAGGTGCTTGGAATGCAAAGAAACTAATTGATCATATACATGACAAGTACAAACTGTATGTGTAAAGCAGGTCCACATGCTTGGGGATATGTGTCCTTTGTTTCTGGTGTCTTGGAAACTTGTCCCATTTGGTTGTCTTTTAATGTTTCGAGACAGTGATTCAAACCCAGAAGCTGTTCTTCTGCAGCTGCGTTTATTACCCAGCACCATTTATTTTAGGTTGGTCTTTAGGAGTTTGACTGTAACCCAAGGTGCAGTAATGACCTAAAATATTTAACATACGCTGTAAATACTTGTTCCAGAAACCCTAAGCCCTGAAAAGCAGAGGTTCTGTTTTTACTGTGTACATAACATACTTCAAAGAAAACAGGCCCAGGTGAAATCTACATTTGAAGCTCAGCCATGATGGTAAAAGGGGAAAATTGGGGAAGAATCCCATAGGTAAATACAGCAAAAGAGATCCACCCTTTTGCACACGCCAGGAGGAGCTGCACTGAGCTTGTCTCAGCTAGAAGTCACCCTGAGACTTTGCATAGCTTACGGGTGGAGTCATAGCTTAATACTTTCAGTCAGTTTTGTCTTGGACACCTTTGTGTGTGTGTATGAGTTTTGCATATATCATGTATCTTTACAAACCAGAGGGCTGTAGGCCCCCTTCCCCTATGGGCTCCACACCCCCTCATATCTGCATTCAATAAGACCCTTAGTTCAGTTTGGTGTGATCTTAGCAAGTGCACAAATCAGTGTTAGAAAAATCACTTTGGTACTTTAGGTTTCACTCATTTGCTCTCTACTGATTCCCCTTTCGCACTGTCTTAAGCATTTTCTCCCCCTATAAGAGAAGCAGCTCTTGAAAGATTCTGGTTCAAAGAATTGAGAAACTCGTTGTCTGGATGTGAAGACTCCTGGGGTTGCATGTGGAAATGAGGATCAGAGTCATTTATTTCCAGAGCACACCTGTAGTGCAATAAAAGAATTTGCATAGAGTAGACTACCCAACGTTCAAGGTTCAAGGATGTGTAAAGATGTTTGTCTGCAGTGCTGGATTTCTTCCATGGGTAGGCCACAGATCCTTGTTCTTTCCATTACTGCCATTTTCTCCAAGGAGTCAAGTGGTAAAGGAGGACAAGAATCATCTCCTAGTACTACCAAGTTACTCTGGATTATAGCTTGGTCAAGTTCTTCCTGATTCCAGAGAGAGGGCTTTGGGATTTAGTCTTCAAACACCACCTTCTATATTGAGTGCAGATGGAAGACTTTTGGGTATTTTTTTACTCCACATCTGTTCCTTCTTACAGGACTTTCTTCAGAATGCTGCTGAATAATAGTGCACAGTTGAATGGAACCTTGTTGACTGAGCAAAGTCTGATTTGCTTCCTCTCATAACTGTGCAATGTTCCTACTAGTGTTACAAGATCATATGCCAGAGAATGGCTCAAGCTGGAAGGGACCTCAGAGCTTATCTCCACTGACCTCTTGCCATGGGCGGGGACACCTCTCAACCAGACTCAGCTGCTCAAAGCCTCATCCAACCTGGCCTTGAACACCCCCCCACCCCCAGGCAGAAGGCACCTACAGCCTCCCTGGGCAGCCTATTCCAGAGGCTCACCACTCTTGTGCTGAAGAACTTCTTCCTCAGCTCCAGTCTAACCCTGTGCTGCCTCAAATTCAAACCATTCTCTCTGTCCTCTTTCTAGACACCCTCAGGAAAAGTCTCTTTGCAGCCTTCCTCTGTTGTAGGCTGTCTGTATGTGTTCCTGGCTGTTTGTGTTTCTCTCTGTCTGTGTATATTCCAATCCCTTCAGCTACTGGAAGGCAGCTCTGAGGCCCCCTTGGAGTCTTCTCCTCTCCAGGCTGCACACTCCCAGCTCCCTCAGTCTGTCCTCACAGCAGAGCTGCTCCACCCCTTAGATAATTTTTGTGGCCTCCTCTGGACTTCCTCCAGCAGCTCTGTGTCCTCGTTCTGCTGAGAACACCATACCTGGAGATAGGATTGGAGGTGAGGTCTGAGCAGAGCAGAGCCAAAGGTCAGAATCGCCTCTCTTGCCCTGCTGCCCACACTCCTTGGGCTGCAGCCTTCTGCGGCTACAGCAACCTGCCTTCTGAGCTGCATGAGCACAATGCTGGCTCATGGAGAGCTTTTAATTCTCAGGTGATTCCTTTTCCATGGCAAAGAGTGGAAATGTGTGCAAAGAAAGCAGTGATGCACCCTCAGTGAGGCCCGTGTCTGCTTATGCACTGATACGAGTTGATGTCTGCATGCACACAGGATATTTCCTGCCTGCTTTTGTTCATAATGCACTGTGTCTTAGCAGACCTCAACATCTTTGCCTTGTCTTCCAGAACCTAGGCTCAGCTAGAATCCCTTTTTAAGGCGGTTTCCTGAGGAAATGAGTCCTTTGTGGTTGTTCTGTCTGCGTGTCGGCATTTGCATTTGGCCTGTAACAATCTTTGAGTCCCATCGCTAATTTTAATTAAATTTGATCCGGGTAGAAGTCTCAAAGATATGAAGTTCTTACAAGATGAATGAAAGGAGGCTGCCAAGCACAGGGGGGGAGATCCATTAAGGCTCCATTTGAAAGGCAGAGAGCAGCTTGTGCGCGCTCCTCTGAGACAATGAGGTATTATGAATGCCCCAACCGTGGGAAAAACTTCAATCGGTGCTCACATCTTACGAGACAGCAGAGAATCAACCACAAGATCCACATGCATAGGAAACCAGGCTTCATTAGCTCCACTGTTCACTTTGATATGTGCTGTGTGATTAAAAGCAAACCCAACACGTTATGTGTCCTTCCCTTTGAGGCTTCACACCCCTCAGCCAGCTTTGTCTGTACACAAGGGAGATTTGGCCCTACGTGAAGGAAGATCAAGCCCCTTCCAATAGTCCAACTCCAAATCTTTCCAAGTATGAGATGAGACTCTGCTGTAAGCATATATCTGCCAGCAACTGCCTGATGAGGAAGGGCTGAGAGCCCTGGGGCTGTTCAGTCTGCAGAGGAGAAGGCTGAGAGGGAATCTGGGCAGTGCCTATCAATAGATGAGGGCTGGGGGTCAGGAAGGAAGGGACAGGCACAGTCTCTGCTCACTTGTGCCCTGCCATAGGACAAGGGGCAGGGGATGGAAACTGCAGCACAGGAAGTTGCAGCTCAGCATGAGGAAGAACTTCTTTGCTGTAAGGGTGCCAGAGCAGTGGCACAGGCTGCCCAGAGAGGTTGTGGAGTCTCCTCATCTGGAGCCTTTCCAGCCCTGTCTGGATGTGTTCGTGTGTGACCTGCAGTGGATTCTCTGGTCCTGCTTTGGCAAGGGGGTTGGATCTGAAATTCTCCAGAGGTCCCTTCCAACCCCTAACATCCTCTGATCCTGTGAACTGGCATCAAAGGCAGGTGTAGAGAGGAGAAGGTGGAGGAAATCAGTTTAGTTTTCATGGGAAGAACACTCTCAAGCATGATAAGGTACAGTTCCAGGCACAGGCATGGAAGCAACGTTAGCAGGACTTTACGCTGGCTCTGGACAAAGTGCTGCAGTGATTTCCAAACAAGGAACAGCCTCGTGCTGAGATAAAGGAGATGACTCGGCAACCTTCAAGTCACCAAAAAGCCAACACACTAAACAATACCTGGGCCCTTGGGGAAATTTGGGTTAAAGCTAAATGCAGTGCTGCTCCTCTGATCAGTGCCATAGAATCATAGAATAACCAGGTTGGAAGAGACCTCCAAGCTCATCCAGTCCAACCTAGCACCCAGCCCTAGCCAGTCAACTAGACCATGGCACTAAGTGCCTCATCCAGTCTTTTCTTGAACTCTCTCTTGCACATTTGTTCCACAGGGAATACTGCAAATTTATTAAATTATCCTGATGGAGAGAATTTTGTTTACCTTTCAAACCTGACATGTTTTGATTCATTAATTTACAATGCTGAGGCAACTGCTGGAGCAGCTCAGAGAGAGCTGGGGGTGTTCAGCCTGGAGAAGAGAAGGCTCCAGAGGGACCTCAGAGCTGCCTTCCAGTACCTGAAGGGATCCTCCAGGAAGGCTGCAGAGGGACTCTTCCTAAGGGTGTCTAGAGGCAGGACAAGGGGGAATGGTTTGAAGCTGAGGCAGAGCAGGGTTAGAGTGGAGCTGAGGAAGAAGTTCTTCAGTAGGAGGGTGCTGAGACTCTGGAACAGGCTGCCCAGGGAGGCTGTGGATGCCTTCTGCATGAGTGTACTGAAGGCCAGGCTGGATGAGGCCTTGAGCAGCTGAGTCTAGTTGAGAGATGTCCCTGTCCATGGCAAGGGGCTTGGAAGGAATGATCTCTGAGGTCCCTTCCACCTGAGCCACTCATGGAGACTCTATGATAAAGCACATTCCAGGCACATTCCCTAAAAATAGCATTAATGTTGTTTAGGGATACTGTGGAAAGCAAATAAATGTCTGTTAAATGACTGTGGTAGAGGAAGAAGATTTTAAAGCAGAACTGAAATCCAAATCTGGGCTGCCAGGCTGCTGCTGCTCAGGTCTCTAACACACATCGCTGAGGTGCAGAAACTGTGAAAGAGATGTTTGGTTTGTTCAGCTATCAAAAGCTTCAGCTGCTGAATCAAAGTGCCATAGAATTGTTTGAGTTGCAATTCCACCTGATTAGTTATGAAGGAGGAAAAATCAATTTACTTGAACTAAACATCCATAGAATCACAGAGTTGTCAGGGTTGGCCTCAAGGATCATCCAGTTCCAACTCCCCTGCCATGGGCAGGGATGCTTTCCACTAGATCAGATTGCCCAGAGCCACATCCAGTCTGGCCTTATAAACTTCCAGGGGTGGATCTTCCAGCACCAGGACAAAACAAGAAGGAGCTGAAAGACAGAAATCCTTTCAGTTCATATGCACGCATTTTTTCAGACATGCTTTTTTCATTTGCACGAGTATCAGGCATGAAAATCAGGCAGGATTCCAGAAAGTGCAGAGTTTGCAGGTGACATAAACCACATAATGTAGTGCCTTGGAATTCTGACATGTCACTTCAGATCAGGAAGCTGAAATCCAGTGTTAAGTGCATGATGAAGTGGTTGCGTTGTTTGCTGTGAGTGCGTGTGGGTTGTTTGGGGGTTTTTTGTTTGGTTGGTTTGGTTTTTGTTTGTTTGTCTTTAAAGCCATTTCACCAAATGAAATTCCTGAGAATTTGCTAATCTTCAATTTTTTATAGTTTTCCCAGAATAAATGGCATTCTGTCTTGCCACAGGCTTCAATGCCATGGGCATCAGAAGAATAAGAGATGGGGCAATGCTTAACGTAAGCAAGTTCCAGTTTACTGTACCCCAAGCATGGGTTTCTATACTTGCCATTAGAAGGCTACAAATTGTATTAAACTGTAATTGGTTACATGTACTTGCCTTAGAAATTACATACTAATTAGCATAGACGTTTATCATATTGCTGTAGACAGCAATGAGGTCACCCCTGCAGAAGAGGAGGCTCAGGGGTGACCTCATTGCTATCTACAACTACCTGAAGGGAGGTTGTAGCCAGGTGGGGGTTGGTCTCTTCTCCCAGGCAACCAGCAACAGAACAAGGGGACACAGCCTCAAGTTGTGCCGGGGGAAGTACAGGCTGGATGTTAGGAGGAAGTTGTTGGCAGAGAGAGTGATTGGCATTGGAATGGGCTGCCCAGGGAGGTGGTGGAGTCACTGTCCCTAGAGGTGTTCAAGAAAAGCCTGGATGAGGCACTTAGTGCCATGGTCTGGTTGACTGGATAGGGCTGGGTGATAGGTTGGACTGGATGATCTTGGAGGTGTCTTCCAAGCTGGTTGATTCTATTCTATTCTACTTTTATCACAATGTATATTGAAGATATTCTCTCACCAACACATACATTGTGTCTAAGCAATCTAAGTCAGCAGAGATAGGTGAAAACCACAGACTCCAGCCTTACATCTGTTTATATTTGTTACCCCATTCTCTAAGGTCATTCCAACCTTCCATTTATCTCAACTCAGTGCTTACTGAGCTCATGTGCTCTTGCCTGTCTGTGGCTTATGTTCCAGTGTATAATATTCAGACATTTCTACAGTATCACTAAATTTAATATTACTATTCCCAACACTGTCTCACCTCTCTTTGGTACTGCCACAAGGTTTTTTTATCATTAATACCTCATTCATACTTAATACTTTATTGTGGATGGATTTCATGCTGACAGAGGACACAATTTGCTAAACATGAGCAACTCATGTTGCAAAGAGTGTCCTTGAGCCCATCTCGCAGGCAGGAACTAAGGTGATGAAACAACCCCCACGTCCAGCTGCAAGGGGGCAGGATCTGCTGGCCTCAGGAGGCTGACCCTACAAATTGTTTTTATAAGCCTTACCCTATCTGTACCTCACACATAACCTTAACCTATCTGTGCCTTACCAATCTTGAAGTAAGTTAGCTGTGCACACCTCTTCCAAGTTGCTCTATCACTGCAATAAACAGGAGGATGACTTTAACCACATTGGTATGGCATTGTGACTCTGGCTGCCTTCCCACCAACACTTCATCACTAATAATCCATTAATACTTAATTCATTAATGCGTAATACTTTATCACTCATACTTTATTAATGAAAACCAGATTGTCTTTAATTATTAAACCCCTGGGTAAAGACCTTGCACAACCTCAGAAGTGTGTCAAGAAGCCTTATTGCTGAGACCTTCTCATGCCTCAAGCCTGTGAGGTAAATGACATCCGTGTTGTATGCTGAACATCTTCAGAATCATAGAATCAGCCAGGTTGGAAGAAACCTCCAAGATCATCCTGACCAACTCATCACCCAGCCCTATCCAGTCAACTAGACCATGGCACTAAGTGCCTCATCCAGACTTTTCTTGAACAGCTCCAGGGGCAGTGACTCCACCACCTCCCTGGGCAGCCCACTCCAATGGCAAATCACTCTCTCTGTGAAGAACTTCCACCTAATGGAAATGCTTCTGTACACTTACTCCTTCATGACACTAAGTGGCTTGGCATCAACACAGGGCTACAACGTGTCTTCTCTTCTAACCTGCACACACTTGCTGACTGCTAGGACAATCTGCTTTCACTTGGTCAGCATGAGACAGGAGGTAGCTCTCTTAATTTTAAATGTTTGTTGCATTCACAAGCTTACTATGACAAGTTGGATTCTCCTTGCTGGTAATCCCTGAGTGATGTATTAGTCAGAACTAAGTATGGCAAGGAACTGTTAAAACATTGAGAAGCTGAATTCTCCTTGCTGGTAGTCCCCACATGATGGATTAGTTGGAATTAAGTATGGTGAGCAAGCATTGCAACATCCCTGCTTTGGCTTGGCTGTTCTGCATAGCTCAAGCAAAGGCTCTGGACTGGGTTATGCTGTGCAGCACCATTCTGTGAGAGAAATCAAAGTATCACAGAATTTCAGGGGCTGGAAGGGACCTCAAAAGCTCACACAGTTCAAACCCCCTGCCAGAGCAGGAGCACCTAGAGCAGGTCACACATGAATACATCCAAGTAAGTTTTGAATATCTCCAGAGAAGAAGACTCCACAACCCCTCTGGGCAGCCTGTTCCAGGGTTCTGTCACCCTCACAGGGAAAAAAAATTCTTCCTCCTGTTTCCATGGAACTTCCTGTGCCTCAGCTTCCACCACTGCCCCTTGTGCTGTCATTGGGCATCACCCAGCAGAACCTGGTGCCAGCCTCTGGGCACTCACCCTGCACATCTTTATCACCATGACTGAGGTCACCCCTCAGGCTCCTCTTCTCCCAGCAGCACAGCCCCAGCTCCCTCAGGCTCTCTTCATAAGAGGGATGTTCCATTCTCTTAACCATCTTTGTGGCTCTGCACTGGACTCCCTCAAGCAGTTCTTTGTCTTTTAAAGCAATCCTCAGGAAATTCTTTCCTTTGGCCTCCCTAAGCCTGGAGAGGAGAAGGCTCTGAGGTGACCTTATTGTGGCCTTTCAGTATCTTAAGGGGGCCTGCAAGAAAGCTGGGGAGAGACTTTATAGGATGTGAGGTAGTGATAGGACTGGGGGGAATGGAACAAATCTAGAAATGGGTAGATTCAGACTGGATGTTAGGAAGAAGTTCTTCAGCATGAGGGTGGTGAAATCCTAGGATGGGTTGCCCAGGGAGGTGGTCAAAGCCCCATCCTTGGAGAGGTTTAAGGCCAGGCTGGATGAGGCTCTGGACAGCTTGATCTAGTGTGAGGTGCCCCTGCCCATGACAGGGGAGGTTGGAACTGGATGATCCCTGAGGTCCCTTCCAACCCTGAGTGATTCTATGACTATGATTCTATGAAACTGTGAGGGGTGAGGGAGAAGGAGAGAGACAGAGGTGGACCTTATTTTAAAAGGAGTAGAGAGACAGAGGTATAGCTTAGTTTAAAAGGAGGAGAGAGACAGAGCTGGAACCTTATTTTAAAAGGAGAGAGACAGATGTGTAAATCATTTTTTAAATGCCATAATTTATTTGAACTGACAGAGGAGAATCCCAACCTTGGTCATTCTCAGGCTGTTCTGTAAAACCAAGGCTGCAAGAGTCTGACTCCTTTTCCTCTCCCAGACAGGTCAGTGGTGGGAGCTTGTAGGGCTCAGGCTGTGCTCTCAATGGAAGCTTTCTCATTGGCCTGAGTGAGCAAACAGCAAACTTTAACTTCCACAAATCTATTTTGTGTTTCATCCTCTTCCTCACACCAAGGTGAAGCCTGTCTGGAAGCACGTGGCAGCCTGATGGTTTTAGCAGACTTTGTGGTTTTGAATTTAGAATATTTTTCAACAACCACTTGAATAATTTCTCTTTTTTGGGGGGAAGGTGAGGAGTATTTATCTAAGTAAAACAACCTGAAACCTTTCTAGTATTTAACAAATGACCTTCCCAAATTCTTGAGGCACATCTGTGGCTATAATGTATATTTTTAAACTTTGTGAATTCAAAGCTTATCAGATTTTCTAAGCCAGACTTTGCTGCTATTTCTGATGTTAATTACCCTGTGCAATTCCCATGGCAATCTGTTCCCTGGAACATTCACTGGCAAGAGGATGAGCTTTAGAGAGAGAAATTCCTCCACCTTTATCTTTCACTGGCATCTGCTGAAGCAGTGTCCAGAGAAGGGCAGCAAAACTGGTGAAGGGTCTAGAGAGTAAGTCCTGTGAGGACCTGCTGAGAGAAGTGTGGTTGTTTGGTCTGTGGAAGAGGAGGCTGAAGGGAAACCTCCTTGCTCTCTACAACTCCTTGAAAGGAGGTTGGAATGAGGCGAGGGTTGGTCTCTTCTCTCTGGTATCAGGTGGTAGAATGAGAAGAAATGGCCTGAAATTGTGCCAGGGGAGGATTTAGGTTGGAGATGAGGAATATTTTCTTTCTTGCAAGAGTGGTCAGGCATTGGAATAGGCTGCCCAGGGAGGTAGTGGAGTCACCGTCCCTGGAGGTGTTCAAGAAAAACCTGGATGAGGCACTTAGTGCCATGGTCTGGTTGACTGGATAGGGCTGGGTGCTAGGTTGGACTGGATGATCTTAGAGGTCTCTTCCAACCTGGTTGATTCTATGATTCTATTGTAAGAAAGAGGTGGCCATGGCACTTGAGGACATGGTTTGATGGCTATGGTGGTTTTGGGTTGAAGGAAAAGCTTCTTTACTGTGAGAGTGCTGGAGTCCTGGAGCAGGCTGCCCAGAGAGATTGTGGAGCCTCCTGCTCTGGAGAATTTCCAAACCTGCCTGGATGCCCTCCTGTGAAACCTGCCCTGGGTGATCCTGCTCTAGCAGGAGGGTTGGACTGGGTGATCCCTGGAGGGCTAAAAAACTATGATTCTATAATGCGAAATCCTAAGAATACCTGGAACTGGGGAATTTTCTATAGCTTCACTGGAACGATTGAGCAGGTGACAAATAGGTGACATTTTCCTGCAGTCTCATGTAAGTAGTAGGTTCATTGGGGTTTTTTTCTTAAGTATAAATAAAATAATGGACAATTTAACTCATGGTGCTAAGTCTGATATAAGTAGAAAGGAAAGTTTGCGTCCCTTGGAAGAGGGAGTGCTGCCTTGGGGGTAATATCACTCCAAAATCTTGTCTCTGTTCCACCGACTGCCTCATTTGCAAGATCCTTGACCGTCTGCTGCTTTCAGCGGTGTAGAAGGCGTGATCTGTGATATTTTTGCTGAGGAGTGTCACAGACACTGCTGACACAGATCAGATAAGAAACTGGGTCAGCTGACGAGATATTCCCTGTAACACTACCTCTGCGCAGCCTCAGTGCCTGCGTCCTGCGTCTGGGCAAGGGAGTTTCAGCTTCGTTGTCAGCTGCTTTGTTTCGTTTGCAGTTATAGAGAACTCTTCTGTCTCATTAAAAAGAACAAAAGCAAAAAAAGCACAGAAAGCAAAACATGTTTAGGCCACACTTCTCTTCACAGTAGAATGAGAGAGTCAGACCCTGTAGCAGTCTTTCTCAGAGCCTGGCACTTTTCCTGCGTGGCTCCGTCAGGAGCCTTGTCTTTTCCTTCCCGTTCATTTCTGATTAGAGATTATTCATTTATGGATGGGCAGCTGTAGAAACTTGCTTCTTGCATATGCAAATCAACTGTGGTAATGTTTATCATAAGGAGACTTCGTGGCAGCGGAAACGGGGTTGTGGCAACACGCTCTTGATTTCAGTTGTACCTTCTACAAATGGAACTGGCTTCTCACTTCACCTTCACGGATTTGGCCTGGGAGTTTTCTGCCATTTACCTCTTGGACTAGGCAGTGCTCACTAAGCAAGCTGTCTGATTCACTTACAGATCATGATTTTGGAAGGAGCTGGCAGAATGAGTATCAATTCCAACAGCAGTCTACTCCACCAGCAGCCTTCCTGGACAGAGGGATATTCCGCATGCAATGGTAGGAGGAATTAAAGGGCTGTAAGCCATGTGTTTTGGAGGGGGGCAGGGAGGAAGGGGCTCCCACACCATTAAACACACATGAGCATTATTTTTCAGTCATACTAAGTAACTGGAGTTTCCCTTTGTGGAAGAAAAATGTCTATTTGCTATTTTCTTTGTGAAAGAAAAGCACAACCTGCACACTGAGTTTCAGAAAGTGACCAGCTCCTGGCTCGTTTCTTTCCTGGTTCTTTTTGTTAAAAGCAATTGGGTGGTGTTGAATGTGAAAAAGTTCCTTATCCTCAGTTCAGAACCCTCTACCCCTCATGCCTTCTCTGCACCAACATTACTCTTCAATACTAATCACCCCTCTGGCTTTCCAGAGATCTTTCTGCTCCTGTGCTGCTTTTACCTTTTCATTTCAAATTGCTGGCAGCTTTCTGATGAGCTTGGCATTAGAGCACAGAGAGCTTATGCTTTGAGAACTCTTTTCTTTGCTCCCTGAATCCCGATGATATGGCTGTCTATATAAAAATGCCTTCACATATCTTCTCTCTATCCATACGAAATAAAGTGGCTTTCAATTCTTTTCACCACTCTGCTGGCAGGTAAACCTTTACATCTAAGCAGACAAGCAGCTACTGTAGCTGTCCTTCTAATTCCAGTAATGCTGCAATGACTGACAACATAAGTTTGCCTCCACTCAGCAAGACTTTTGGTCTGCTTTATTTCTAAACGCAGAGGAATATCTAAGTGTGCACTTAATAAATGTGCCAGCCTGTCCAGAACAGACTCACGGCTTAAAGAATCCTGCCTGACTTTCGCTTTGAACAGGAGTTCATGGAGGAAAACCATGGGATCTATTTTCACCTTTCCAGTGTGGAAGTCCTCAAGACTCACTGATGTTTTAGAGGCACAGGGAGCTGGAAGCTCAGAGCAGCCTCTGCAGTCCCTCACTGCTTCACTTCCTCTTACCTAGCTACGCTTTCCTCTCACTAAAGCCTCTCTCTGCATTAGGAGCTGTCGCAGCTGAAGCTCCTCTACCCTTCTGAAGGGAGAACACAGACCAACCTCCTCTTCAGGAGCCTTGCTGGCTCCATCAGAACTCTGTTTTCTGACATACCACACTCTTAATCATTCCCAAAATCCTTCCACAGGAGGGTGAGACACAGTCCTGCAGCCTCCCTTAGTTACTGGCACAGATCTTGTTGGCCAATGTTGATGAAGTAACTGTGGGGCTTTTTATGTTTACCTGGGAACTGTCACTGAGTAGAGAATCTCAGCTGAAGAGACCTGAGGTCCAGCAGGACCTGAAGAAAAGTGGTTTCTTGAAATGTGCCAGCTGTGCTGCTTGTGGTCCTCTATTAATATCCACGGTGTTTCTCACAGCTGCATGAGCCATTTCTTTCTTGGGTGGAATGGGAATGGACTGGTGCCACATCCTGGAGTGGGCCTGCTATAGAGTCACCTCCCATCATCCAGCCACCTCTGCAATTTCTCATTCATTGTGACCATTTTATCACACCACTGCCTCTGCCTGTCATTTCCACTGTCCTCCTTTCCCAAGGGATAAATGGCACTGAACTCCTTTTTCCAGCCCTTCTGCGAGGGCAGACTAAAGCAGCCCTGCCTTTCCTCTTATCTCAACAGAACTGCCCTGTCCTCATCTGCACTTTCTTTCATTTGCACACACAAGTTAGTGTCGTGCAATGACAGACCACTGAGAGCAGCATAAAAGATTGGCAGGCAGAGATTCAGACACCCTAATAAGAAAGTGACACAGCTTCCATAACTAAACATGAGTTTCCCGGCTGCATTCACAGGGCATCTGCCCTGACT
The DNA here is from genome assembly GCA_013400475.1 of Tricholaema leucomelas. NCBI lineage: Eukaryota > Metazoa > Chordata > Aves > Piciformes > Lybiidae > Tricholaema lacrymosa > Tricholaema leucomelas. The sequence goes on from WAAF01016273.1 coordinate 52,231, forward strand.
ACAAAAGAGCACGGCTCCAGCTCTGCAGTGAAGCTGTGAGCCCTCCTGACAGGCTTTTATTGTGGTCCAGTATGGGAGTGCCTTGGCTTTCACCATTCTTTGATTGAATCCCACAATTCTTATTCAGCCCTTATCAAATCCTAACACAAAGAGAATTCCCAACTCACCTTCTAATTGGTTTTGAGGCTTTGCTACCACTTTCTGGAGCACTACAATTATGTTCCTGTATGAAGATCACCATACTTCTTGAACAGAACTTCTGTAAGGCATCTTCCACTGAAGAATTTTAGTGTATTTAGCCAACATGGATGAATTCCTTCTCGCTCAATGTGCCAAGAGAGGTGTAATGTAATTCCAACTTTTTAATTGACAGACTGAGGCAAAACCCAAACCCCACAGTAATGCCATCTCCAGCAATAGCTACTGTGTTACAAACTAAGAAAGAGTCCAGATTCTGTAGGCTTCCAGGGCATGCAATTTAGCTGTAGACCTTTCTTGTCCCTGGCAGAGTGCCACAGTGCTAACAGAGACAATAAGTACCTGTTTTCTTTCCCAGTGTCCAGCAACTTCTATGGAACCCAGTGGCACGAAATACACCCGCAGTATTGGACTAAGTTTCAAGTCTGGGAGTGGCTGCAGCATCTCCTTGATACCAACCAACTGGATGCCACTTGCATACCCTTCCAGGAGTTTGATATCAATGGGGAACATCTGTGCAGTATGAGCCTGCAGGAATTCACTCAAGCAGCTGGGACAGCAGGGCAGCTGCTTTACAGCAACCTTCAGCACCTAAAGTGGAATGGTAAATAGATATTAAGCAGAGACACATATCCAGCGGTCTGAATTCTGGGATCTTCAGAAGCTGCTTATGTTCCCCAGAGACCTACCTGACAGATGTAATTTGCTGTGTTTACAGTGCAGCTTATACCTCACTCACTGTCTTGCTAAATAGCTTCGGTATGACATGAGGCAGAAGTCTGAAGGACCAGGGGAGAGGATTTGTTTCCCACTCCAAAATTATCCCTCTGGCTAGGCTGCAGCAGTTGCTGCTTGGAGCTAATACCTTTGTTTCTTACATGGTCATTGTCATGTGTCCTATTTGCTGTATACTTTCTTGCAGGCCAGTGTGGAAGTGACATGTACCAATCCCATAATGTCATTGTGAAGACAGAGCAAACAGGTGAGTGACATTGATGAACTTGCCCTTTGCTGGTGACAAAAAGAGGGAGCTGTGTGTTCAGAGAGTGAGAGATCCCAAATGGCATTAAAGAAAATGGAAATGGTGTCGTGGGGAATGGAAGGAGCAACACAGATATTCCTTGGGTTCTAATTCCTGTAGTTTTGAGTACCACGGTGTGCATCACATCTCAGTGTGCAGGGAGCCACTTTATCTGGGAGACCTGTGCAGTATCAGCAGGCTGTGGTGATCTTCATACTTTGCAAGCACAGCTGTGTAAAGGACTTCATTCAGCAGATTTCCAAATAACTTCTTTCAGAGAATTCTCAGTTAAAAACAAAACAAAACAAAACAAAACACACACACACACACACAAAAAAAACCAAAACAAACCAAAACCCAACACCCAAACAAACAAGAAAGAGAGAGAGAAAAAAAAAGAATGAAAAATATTTAGCTGGGGAGTGCTGGTAATGTTTGAAACATGAGGAAACTCCCAACCAGAAATCTCAGAAAGAAAAATAAGGAGTTGCATTTTGATTTCTTCATGTCTTCATGTTTCAAAGAAATGGAACTTTGGGAAGTATTTTAGAATCATAGAGTCATAGAATGGTCTGGCTTGGAAGGGACCTCTGAAGATCGTCCAGTCCAAACCCCCTTGCAATCAGCAGGGGCATCTTCAACTTGATCAGATTGTTCAGAGACCCTTTGAGCCTTATGATGGGACCAAGTCTGTGTTTTGCCCATGGCAGTCTTTTTGCTCCAGTGGAGGAAAAAGGAGTGGAGGAGCTAGGCGCCTTTTCTCCAAGGACTCTGATTCACCAAGAAAGGAACTTCAGTTCAGTTCAGTTCAGTTCAGTTCAGTTCACATTTTCTGGCTCCTTTGCCAGAGCACCTCTGTCCTCATCCAAACACTCTCTACCCTCCTAGTCCCAGCCTCTGCGTATGTGGGTGTGTTTGTGAGCCCTGGTTTTGCATCTTGCGGCAGGACAGAGACTCGTAGCATGCCATGTCTCTGCTAGCTGCTGCCAAGCCTATTTATTCATCTCACCAGCCAAGGACACTGTTCACCTTCTCCTTGCAGCAGGCAAGCATTGCAATCTGCAGTCTACTCTCTGCCTGTGCCTGCCTGCTGTGGGTGATGTGCATGCAGCAGCCTTGGTGTGTGCCATAAAGGAAACCAGGATCATCCTTCCAGTCCTGAGTGATGAGATCTCGGTACAGTCTCGGTGCAATGTTAGGGTAGACAACATTTGTTGCCAGTCCTCCCACTTGAGATACACAGCCCAGTGCAGAGTCCCTCAGCTGCTCATCTTGGAAAGGTCAAAGCCCAGAACTAACTCCTAGCCATGCTGAATCAGCAGTGGTGTGGCCCCAGGGATGGCAATGATGGGCAGTGGGAGTCAGTTTAGTTTCTGCACTGGGAGGGGCAGGCAGTGCAGACTGGGGCTGCTGGGGAAAGGGCTTCTTGTGAGCTAGCGCAGGGAAAGGGCTGGTGGCTTAGCAAGACTGCTTCATCCTGGTCGAGTGTCAGAGTGGCAAAGACATAGGTACTGAAAAGACAAGCTGTCCTCCCATGGTCAGGCTCAGAAGGCCTGTTTTCAGAGGCAGCATTGGGCAGATCAAGTGTCCAAGCAAGCAAAGGGTGTGTGCTGTTGTAGCTCTGGGTGCCCAAACATGCAGCTATTACTTAGCGTGCCTGACAAATTCCTGTGTCTGAAGTGGTAACTCAGCCAAACTCAATGATTTAGCTAGAACTCGTTTTTATTATTTTTCCTTTTAAATGATGTGAATGTTAAAAAAAGAGTAAAAGCTACCTTTTAACTTTACCCTTCATCCTTTCTGACCTGAATTCAAAAGAAAAAGAAAGTTAAGGCTTCTTACCTAAAACATGCACGGTGAAGAGAGTAGGAGATGAGGAGATCAATGTACAAGTTGTAACAACGATGCTTCTGTTCTGCTCTTAGTGACCTATCTGACTAGAAGGTCACTAACATTATTCCTCTTTAATCAGGAAGGTGGTTTTTAGGGTGAGGATGGGATCCTGACATTTGTGGACTAAAATTACCCTTCGCCTATGGTTAGGGTTTGGTGTTTCTTCCTCTGTGCTTACACGCAAGGCTCTGTTCAAGTGGGGCCTTTCATTTTCTGCCACCACAGAAAGAAATGATCACTGTGAGCACCTTCCCCTTTTACTTGGTGTGTGTGAGAACAGTTTCACCTCTACGGCAACAAAGCACTAGAGGCTGAGACTTCAGAACTCGATTGGGTAGAGGTAATCTGCCGTAGGAAACCTCCTTCAAGGACAGGCATAAATGATGCATTAGTCAGGAAGAAGAAGAGTCCCCAGCCTTGTTCTTAAAAGTCAGTGCCTTGTGAAAGGAGATTTGAGGATGCAAAACTTCATCCATGACTTCAGTGAAGGGAAATAATTTCATACATAGTCCCTTCACTTCTTGGTTCCCTTCACAGCTCTGTTTTTTTTTTCACATTCCTTATTCCCTCAGTGCTAAATAATGTTCCCTAAATAATGTTCTTTTGGTGATCTCATTTCCCTTCTGGTCCTTTGCCTTCAGATCCCTCATTAATGGTGTCCTGGAAAGAAGAGAACTACCTGTATGACAGTGGCTATGGTAACACAGTAGGTAACTAACATCACAACACTTCATGCATTCCCGAGGCAGTTTTGTTGCTGTCTGAGGCTATTACTTGAAACATTCTTCTTTTTAATTCCCAGAGCTATTGGACAGTAAAACGTTCTGTCGTGCTCAGATTTCCATGATGGCACCTAGTCACCACCCTCCTGGTAAGGAACTTGTAATTGTGTTGTTAATTGTTTGTCACTTGTCTCAGTGCTATCGGTGCATAATAGCCTCTGCGGTCTTCCATTGGAGGGTTGGAGCTGAGTCTCCAGTAATTTTAAAGCAAGCATTATTGATTCTGACAGCTCTTTTAGCTATCATTATGAAAAGGGCTTGCTTTAAAGAGCTGCTTCTCTCTTCTCTGTCAAGACAGAGAAGATCAAATGATCTGCAATCTCCACAGATCTTTAAGAGTGTCTGAGTCAAAGGGGAAGGTGCTAGTGTCAGAGAGATGAGACGATCCAGCTCGTCTGTGGTGTAGCTGAGTATGGGCAAACGAGTGCCACGTTCCTGCCCAGAAGTAGCAGGTTTACCTGCTGAGCCAATGGCTCATGCTGAGGAGGTTGCTGTGTTGGAGGCTGGCTTTGGAGCTGGCCTGGAGAAGCTGCAGGGCAGGCACCAAGCCCTCTGTCCTTCCTGCTGCAGCCCGTCTCAGGTGAGGGCAGGGCAGGCAGCTCACACCTCCTCACTGCCGTGCACTGCTCGCAGCCGGCAGAGATACAATCTGCCTGCTCAGGGGCAGCAGAAAGAGCAAACCTGTTTGCCACAGAGCCTGGCAAAGGTGCAAGCCGGGCACATGTGTCAGGGCACTCTGGGAGCTGTGGCCCAGGGGCAGGCACCAGGGCTGGAGGTGAGCGAGCGAGGCTGTGGGCAAACATGAGGGCAGAGGTTGCAAAGGAGTGTGAAAGGGGGAAGGAAAGGCAGGGCCCTCTCAAGCGGCTGTGAGGGAAAGAGGTCTGCGGGAGGAAGTGGCAGCAGCTGTCAGGAGGGGCGTGGAAAGCTCAGGACTGCAGATGGAGCTTTGCGGGTGCCGCCTGTGCACGGGGGGCAGCCTCTGCTGTCTGCAGCAGCCACGGCCTCCGTGCCAGCCCTGGCCCCCCAGCACAGCCAGGCTCGCCCAGGGGCACAGAGCCAGAGCGAATGCACTCAGCAAGAAGTGAACGAATAAGAAAGAGCCCCTGAGCAGCAGAACAAAATCACCCAACCTTACGAGCTCCCCAGAGCCAAAGGCTCCGTTTGCTCTCTCCGTGGCCTCCACCCACTCTCACAAGATGGCTACCACGGTTTCAGGGCTCTCTGGCAGGACTGGGGAGCTGTCAAGGGCCTGGCACGCCGTGTTTACCTGCGGACTGCTCAACAGGCCTAGGGCTAGGGTGGCACACCACGGGCACAGCCTCCTGTAAAAACTAAATTTGTATATCCTGTAAAGAAAACAAGAAAAAAGAAGGCTGATTCCTGAATCATATGCAAATACTGAGCAACCTTTTGTCAAGGGTTTTGCAAGACAGCTTTGTTGGAACGGCATCATGATTCTTTTCATCTGTCGGGCTGCAGCCTCTTAACGTGGCATGTTTGAAACCGGTCTCCACGTAGGAGTGGAGGCAGAGCAAGCAGGAGGCTGTTTACACAGCTGAAATCCAGAACAAATCGGCAGCTAGGCAGAGGGCAACTCAACTCCCAAGAGTAACTCTCAAACAAACGCTTGCAAGCAGATTGCGGGGTTTTAAAATGCAAAGGATTTATAGAAGAGGGTAAATAATGGACCGGGTCCTGCTGCCTTCACCTGGAGTTCCCATGGGCCTGTAATAATGTCAGGGGAATCGTAGGCTGAGGGAAGGCAATGAAATAACCCTCATTTTACTGCTTTCCCCCCCGAGCTGAGTGAGGCTGAGGCTAGTTCCTGCTCTCCGAGAGCGGGAAGGCTGAGTGAGTCAGAGCGAGCTTGCTGCTCGGGGTCAAGGACAGGAGTGATGTCAGGCTGGGAGCAGGGAGGTTGGGCTTATCCTCGCTGACCTCTTCACTTGACGTTTCCAGTTATGTCTGAATAAAGCCAGTGTGTGAATAGCTTTTGCATCCACCTTTTCGCATGCAGTTATTGCAGTTGCTTGTGCAAATCTGACAAGTTTCTATGCAAATGAGTATTTCCTGTGAGTCATTTTCCCATGCAAATGCCTGGTTTCCATGAAAAGTGAGATAATTGTGCATTCATGGAAGCTGGGAAAACATGCGTGGGACCTTAAGCCTGCTTTGTGGAACTCGGGCATGAAGTTTGCTAACAAAGCAGAGGCAGAAGGGGCTCCCTCTCAGGACTACCCTGTGGAGTTTGTCAGGCTTGGAGCAGTCAGATGAAAGCTTTTCATTAACGGCAGAGGCAGAGCCAGGCTGCGGCGGTTTGAGGGTGGGAGGATTGAACGTGCAGACTGGGAGCTGGAGTCACGAAGGGCTGGAACTTCTATTTGCCTTCATTTCTGCAGAAGCACCAGTGCCAGAAACCCTATTCCTCCTCTGGCTGGCCGCAGGTGAAAGAGTCCTACCGATGAGAAATGGCTTGTTCCTATGGCCCTGAGCCACAGAACAACCCATGCACGTCCAGCTGCCAAAACCTCCTGCCAGTGCAGCCCTGCTCCCCCACCCTGCCCCCCTCAGACAAGAGAGCTTTGCCAGGTCATTATGTTTCAGTCAGGTGGGTGTTCCACACATGCATTTCACATTAGATCATCTCTCCAGAAACAAATAAGCCCCCAAAGATACAAGCTTCTGCAAGGGCTAGAGCATAATGGCACAGTGCAGGATTCCTTTTATAGCCCCGATCATCTCATTTCCCCCCCTCCCCAGCTCCCCACATAATATGAGGTGAGGTATTTGTTAAACAAATGCAGATTTCAAAAGCCAAATGTTTACCTCTGCATTCATTCTTTATTCATCAATGGTCTCTTTGTGAAGTGTGCTGATTAACATACAGTACAGAAAACAAAACTCTCCCCCTTCCTCCTCCCTTAGATTACTTTCTGAAAAGTGATTATCTTTAAAAGGGATATTAGCTCCTTTTTGTGGTTTTATTTCTTTCAACCTGCGAGTCAATGGAAAGTCTTTAATCACACTCACAAACAGCCTTCATTTTCCTTCTCCACAGATCCTTCAGATGTGAAAAAATCACAAGATCATACCCCAAAGTCTCACACCAAGAAGCACAGTAAGTTGACATCCATGTTGATAATGACTGGTGGAGTGGAGGAAAAGAAACATTAAAACCAAATCCTCTTTGGAAGGGAAAATGAGGCACTTTGAAAGCAGAACTGATTCAATCATCACTCTAATTGAGTCCTTGAGGGATCTGACTCTAGTTGTTGACTCCCTATTGTTACTCTTTTCAAATGGGTTTTATTACTGAGGGCTTATGGGGCAGCAAGCAGAAACTATCGACCCTGTGTTGAGCTGGGCTGGTGGACTGGAGTAAAGGAGTGATGGAGGAGACTCAGGATTAAATTAGAAAGGTCTGTGCATGGCCAGACTCATTTCCATGCCTGCCTGATGCAGCAGGCACCAGAGAGCTTGCAGAGCTCCTGCTGGCACAGCATCACGAGCAAGCGCCTGCCCCTCAGTCCCACCACCACCTTCTCCTCTGCTATGCCAGACTTTCTGCTCCCCTCATCTGCTTTTTCAGCTGGCTTTGGTTCCATCTGCTTCCGAAGACAGGTTACCACAATTGTCATTTCTGGATATAGTTCCCTTAATTGAGATTTTTATGATTAAAATCTCTGGTGTGTGTCTTTTGCATCCTGAACGTCAGTCCTCCGCTCGCTGTGCTGTGTAGCCTTTGACTGCCTCCTGGTTCAATATAGCCTGCAGATTATGTGTCTCTTCCACCTTCCTGCTCCTCCCTGCTCTGTGACTTTGCCCAGCCAGAGCTTTTTCTATCTGCACACTGCTGTTTTGTTTCTTTTTGGGTGTGTGTATCAGGATTGCTAATGGAAGGATTAGATAGGACTGCTCTGCAGACAGATCTGTGAAGATCTGAGGTCCTTCATTTGCTTTGTTTGGCTTAGAGAAGGCCAAAGGATCACCCCCTCACACTCTACAGCTTCCTCAAGGAGGGCAGCAGAAGGGGAGGTGCTGACCTCTCTCTCTCTGAGACATGAGGAAGTGGAATGAAACTGCAACAAGGCAAGCCGAGATGAGACATTAGGAAAGGGTCCTTCACTGAGAGGGTAGCTGGAACAGGCTCCCCAGGGAAGCAGTCAGAGCACCAACCCTGACAGAATTTAAGGAGAGTCTGGACAAAGCTTTTTGTTGTATGGTTTAGTTTTAGGTAGTCCTGAGAGGAGCAAGGAGCTGAACTTGATGACCCTTATGGGTCCCTTCCAATTTGAGATCTTCTGTGGTTCTAGGAATTTAATCAGAGCCTTGGCATATAGAGAAGGTCACCTTCTCATGCTGGACTAATCCACTGCTTGTCCAGGTTCTTCAGTGCTGCTCTCTGATCTCTGTTCCATTAGGAACGTTACTGATGTCCAGATAGAAGAGCTCCACCATGTTTCATTTGCTCTAGGAAACAGTTATAAAAACAAAGCAAAATACCCCACGAGTGGACTGAAGGTTACTTCTCCTCTATCCTGCTTCCTGCTTCTCACACCTTTGACTAGCTTGTTTCCTTCTTTATTTGGTCTAAACCCTTACGTGCTTTTGAAGTCAGACTGAAGGACCGCAGTCTTCCTGGCCCACTGTGCCACAGTGTTTGTCTCCATTCATACTGTATCTGATTTGGGTTAATTAATTAATTAATTAAATTATTTATTTAACCTGGGCTTTCTGGTGCCATCTCTGCAGTAAAGGTGGGCTGGATTTGCACCTAAACTCAGAGGTCTACATGTCAGACATAGAGATCAGGCTTTGCCTCTTCTGCTATCACCATCAACCCTTTTTTCCATACCCTTCTCACACACAGTTTCGGCACCATCCCTCTATCCACTCCTAGGGTCAAGTGCTCACTGATGCAGAACAGCATTTCACCTCCTTGGCCTTCTGTCTGTCTTTCAAATGTGTGGAGGTTCGGCAACCTCGCAATTCTCTCAGCTATTTCAGCTGCCTGGTGATATCAGTTTGCACTTCAGGAAAAATGAGTAAATGAGACCAGGGGAAGATTGAAAGATATTATCTTCTGGGCAGAAACCACGGCAAAGGCAGAAGGAAGCAGTGGGTGGTTTGGAGTCTGCTTCCCCTGCTTGCCGGGGCTCCTGCCTGCCACTGGGCTCAGCTTGCGGCATCGGGGTAGGGACTGCCTACATCTGTCCGATGTTGGCATCCTGAGCTGCAGAGCTTTGGCCTGTTCCTAATGAGTGCTCAGCAGCTGTAGGTTAAACACTGTAAGGACGTGACATGAAAATGCCAAATGCAGCCCAGAGAGCTCCTCAGACACTCCTCCTGCCCTCTTTCCTCTTTCAGACCCCCGAGGGACTCACCTGTGGGAATTTATTCGAGATATTCTGCTCAATCCCGAGAAGAACCCAGGGCTCATCAAATGGGAAGACCGATCGGAAGGTGTCTTCAGATTTTTAAAGTCTGAAGCTGTGGCTCAGCTCTGGGGAAAGAAGAAAAACAACAGCAGCATGACTTATGAGAAACTCAGCCGAGCTATGAGGTAAGCTGGGGGCTGCTGTAGAGTACCAGGGCACATGAAGACACTACCTGGATGGTGAATCTGGCTGAAATGTCAGCAGGACCAGTGCCGTTCTTTCGCAGCTTTTGAGATTGAGATGTTAAGTGTAGGACAAGGGAGGTTATTCCTCCCCTGTACTCAGCACTGGTCAGGCCACACCTTGAGTGTATCCAGTTCTGGGCTCTTCAATTCAAGAGAGATGTTGAGATACTGGAACATGTCCAGAGAAGGGCGACAAAGCTGGTGAGGGGCCTGGAACACAGCCCTGTGAGGAAAGGCTGAGGGAGCTGGGGGTGTGCAGCCTGCAGAAGAGGAGGCTCAGAGGTGACCTCATTGCTCTCTGTGACTACCTGAAGGGAGACTGTAGCCAGGTGGGGTTGGTTTCTTGTGCCAGGCAACCAGCAACAGAACAAGGGGACACAGTCTCAAGTTGTGCTGTGAGGGGGGTATAGGCTGGATGTTAGGATGAAGTTTTTGCCAGCGAGTGATTGGCATTGAAATGGGCTGCCCAGAGAGGTGGTGGAGTCACTGTCTCTGGAGGTGTTCAAGAAAAGCCTGGATGAGGCACTTAGTGCCATGGTCTGGTTGATTGGACAGGGCTGGATGATAGGTTGGATTGGATGAACTTGGAGGTCTCTTCCAAGCTGGTTGATTCTATGATTCTATGATTCTATGTGCTTTGTCCTGTTCATGTGTACTACAATCTATATAGCATAGATCAGAAACGCATCTGTTACACAGGCAGCACACACTCTGCTGCTGCCCACACAAATGAACAAGGGAGGAAGGAAACAAGGCTGTAGCAAGTTAAAAATTCACATGCTGTGGAACTGGGCAGGTGTAAGTGGCCCAGAAATGGCCAGTCCTTATCTCCAGCACTTATTACAAACTTGACAGACCCTCTATCCATTATCTTAAAACAGTTTTACAAATTCTAGGTGAAGAAATTTTTGTTTTTCTTTGTTTTGATATTTCATTTTCCCCCCAGAACCCATTGTAAAGTTCAAAATATATTTTTCAATAGAAGCTGAGATTCTCTCCTGATCTCATATCAGACTCACTTTATCACAGGATCAGAGGATGTTGGAGGTTGGAAGAGACCTCTGGAGAGCTTCCAGTCCAATCCCCATGCCAGAGCAGGACCAGAGAATCCAGCGCAGGTCACACAGGAACACATCCAGACAGGGCTGGAAAGGCTCCAGAGAAGGAGACTCCACAACCTTTCTGGACAGTCTGTGTCACTGCTCTGTCACCCTTACAGCAAAAAAGTTCTTCCTCATACTGAGGTGCAACTTTCTGTTGCTGCATCCCTTGCCCCTTGTCCTGTGGCAGGGCACAAGTAAGCACAGGCTGTGCCTGTCCCTTCTTTCCTGACCCCCAGCCCTCAGCTCTTGATAGACTTTGCTCAGCTCCCCTCTCAGCCTTCTCCTCTGCAGACTGAACAGCCCCAGGGCTCTCAGCCTTTCCTCATGAGGCAGTGCTGCAGTCTCTTCAGCATCCTTGAAGCCCTGCCTTGGACTCCCTCCAGTAGATCTCTGTCCCTCTTGAAGTGAGGAGCCCAGAACTGGATCCAGTGTTCTAGGTGGGGCCTCACTGGGGCAGAGTAGAGTGGGAGGAGAACCTCCCTTGAGGTTTGTTGGTTGGTTTTGGTTTTGGGTTTTTTTCATCTGGAAAAAAGCCAAACCAGCCAAAGCAAAACCCGCCACGAAATATCAAGAGAATCATAGAATCATAGAATGGTTTAGGCTGGAAGGGCCCTCAAGGATCATCCAGCTCCAACCCCCTGCCACAGGCAGGGACACCTCCCACTAGAGCAGGTTGCTCAAGGCCTCATCCAGCCTGGCCTTAAACGCCTCCAGGGAGGAAGTATCCACAACCTCCCTGGGCAACCCATTCCAGTGTCTCACCACCCTCACTGTAAAGAACTTCCTCCTAACATCCAGTCTAAATCTCCCCTCTTCCAGTTTAAACCCATTCCCCCTCGTGATTCTATGAAATATCAGGAGAGTGTGTAACAAATATGGCAATATTCTATTACCTGGAAGATGAGAAAATGCAAACTCAGAAGATAACAGAATTAAAACGGAGACATCATTGTTCTCCTTCTCTTTCAGCTCTACTAATTGTGGCTACTATGTGGCTATCTGACATGAAAGGCTTCCAGCTAGCTGAGGGCTTGCCGGGTTGGCAGTGTAGGTAAATTCAGGCTGAAAGTTTTGTCTGTGCTTGTTTCTCTTTTTGGCCAGATACTATTACAAAAGAGAAATCTTGGAGCGTGTGGATGGTCGGAGACTAGTTTATAAATTTGGCAAGAACGCCCGTGGCTGGAGAGAAAACGAGAACTAAAACCTGTCAAGGAACACCACTTTTAAAACACCTGGATGTAAATATTCAAAGACTATTTTCATATATTTATGTACCAAACCGGGGTGGAAAAAGAACCAAACAATTCTGCTTCTGTCGGGAAGAAGGAAACATTATCATCATTGGTATTAAAATGATTCTATTTGAAGTATGTCCTGTGTGGGGAAAAGATGTACACAGTGTTCTGGGATGTGACATTACAGCAGTATGGTTGCTTTTTTTTCCCCCCATCTTGCGAAGCTTTTCCCTTTTGTTTAAAACCCAAACCATACAGGCACAATGGGATCAATGGGTCATGCAGTAAAAGGGAAGGAATGAAATCCTAGGGCATTTAGGCAGAATGACCATCCACTTTGGAAGGCAGCCACGAGTGGAGGAAACAGTAAAGCATCTCTGAGCCAAGTAGTCTTTGTCTATAGTCAGCTGGTTTCTAGCTTTCGTTGGCCAATATCACTTGCACCCTCCCCTCTCTGATTTCTGAGTGTTTTAAGGCTTTGCTGGCTTCCATTTGCTTCTGCTGAGTCAGACAGAGGATTCCTTTTCAGTTATCTTATCCCAGCCACAGAGATCTGTGGTTCTGCGAGGTGGCTGTCAGCATTTCTTTGGAGAACCCACACTACCTCCACCACTAGGATATCTTCGGCAGACAGGAGCTGAGGGCCTGACCTTACCCGCTACTGAGTATCCTCCTTACTCTCCAAAGGGCATTCAGCTCATCCTAGGAAAAGAGATGATGTCTTTGAGGTGAACTGCAGGAAGAGTCAACCTCAGAAGCCAAAAGCTGTTGAAGGAAGATGATTGATTTCTGCCTGGGCAGGCTCACTAAAAGGCAGGAGTTTCCCAACAGAAATATTCATACTCCTCACAGGATCACAGGATATTAGGGCTTGGAAGGGATCCAAGGAGATCATCGAGTCCAACCCCCTGCCAGAGCAGGACAATGTGATTTAACATAGATCACAGAGGAACACATCCAGACAGAGGAACACATCCTAATCCAAGTATTCAGATCCCTGCCATGTGGAGCAGTGATGAGATGAGCAATCAGAACGTGTATTAACTCCATGGCATTAAAGAGTAGTCTCCCCAGTTCCTTCAAGTCATATGGTACTCCTGGCAGGCCACCTCTCATTTGGACAGGTACTTTGAAAAGACCTTTGAGAAATGCAAAACTCTCTTGCATGTAAAGTATTTGTTCCCTTTGCTTTTCTCAAGGCTAACTCCATTTTGTATTTACATTTGTCAATTGTGCTTGGGATTCTTAGCTGGAGAAAAAAAAACTCTGCCAACATAAAGACAGAGATTCTGGGAACGTTCAGATCTGGGTCAGAGTTGTAGACTCCCCTCTAGCAGTGCTTGTGTGGAGATTGAATGTTCATGGGCAGATTTTTTTTCCTCCTCCAAGTCACAGCTGCTTCCTGCTGGCACCAAGCACAAGCAGGGCATGTGGAGTTGAGAACTAGAGGACGCAGTTCTGCACCAGGGCACTAAGCATCTGTGATGGGGGAGCTGAGAAACAGGATTTTCTTGGTGATGTTAACAGAGATGAAACCAAAATCAATCCCAACTCACTGTTTTCAGGGATGGGGAGTTTGGAAAACAGCAACAGGGGCTCAGAAGTCCAGGGTGGGGGAAATAATAATTGAGAACATGAAACCCAGCCACTATTTCCTCAGACACCTCCTGGATTCGAGTCACCATTAGCTTGAAATGCAGCAAGGTGCAGCTGGAAGTCGTAGGATATTCCAGGTTTTGTTTGTCTTCAAAGGAAATAGAGATGAAACCAAGAGACAGCAGAAGTATCAATACAAAGGTTATCAAACGTGCTTAGCAACAATTTGTAGGCAAACATGAAAGCCTAACTTGTTATCTACACATGTAGGACATGCCAAACAATAATACCTCCTTCTGCATGCTGTGTGCCAGAGCTGCCACCATCAATTACTCATTCATGGCAATTTTTGCTTTTCATAATTTGGGTGGAGAGAGATTCACCTTATTTACAAATCAAATAGTGAGCCTCTGTACTTCAAAGCTTTTTTTTCCTCTTCTCTCAGTCTATTCTTTTTTTTTTTTCCCCTGATTGACTGTGCTGGCCTTGCTTGCTTTTGTGCAACTCAATGAGTCCCTATTTTTCCAAGGCTTGATTAGCTACATTCTGCTTCCTTTGCCATCATGTTGTTGTTCATGCAACAAGAACAAGGCCACCAGACGAGGAGAGGACCTTTGGGTTGCTCTGAAGACTGTTTCTTTCCCCTCCCCAACCCCACCCTGTGCCATGGTTATTTGCAGCCCTTTCCTTCATGCTCTTCACCTTCCCCCCTGCCCTCCAGTCCACACCTTGGGTGAAAGATCCGAACTCAATGGCACCATCACAGATCCACAGGACTGCTGTAACATACCTCAGCTTAACATACATCTTCCAGCAACTGGTTGTAATACCTTCACAAAGCTGCTTTCCACCAGATCTCTCACCAGGCTTCTTGGCAATACAGACATCACCACTTGGTTACTGACCAGCAGCTAAACCTGCTTTCAAGGTTGTGAAGGCAAAGCTGTGTTTAGAAGCAGGCTGTATAAACTGGAGTGCAGTACAACATCAGCCTTCCGCTCTCACGGCTTGCAGCAGGTGGAAGCTGTGCAAAGTTCAGTGCCCACTCTGCAGAGCTTTTCAGGCCAGGCACTTTCTACTCAGCATTGCAATAGCACAAAGTTGGAACTGAAGCCAGTCAACATTGACTCTGCTTTACTAATATATTAACCTTTGCCTAAGACAAACACAAAGGACTGCTCTAAAACAGCAGTCCTTGCCCAGCACAGAGGCAGTCAGCCAAAGGGAGTCTTCTTACAAGCCCTAAGCAAATGGAGAAAATGAAGAGATGGATGTTTATGTAAAGTACTACTTAAGCAAAAAACCAAGCACACACACAAAAAAAGAGACATTTCTGATTGCTCTTTTATATTTTAGAGGCTGAGCAATCACATTTTAAGCTGTCCTAAGTTACCAGCTATTGAACTGGCAGTGCCATGTGTAGTGGCTCTTTACTGTACCATAAGTTTTGGTAGGTGTAGAGCTCTGGGTAGGGAAGTCTATGCTATTTGTGTAGGTAAGTGTGAATTCCCCTGTCAAAGGCACTGGCATCAGCACTCCCAAACTCTGCTTTCTGCACAAAACTGCTCTAAAGACACCCTGAGAAGCTTCCTTGGCTGGTGAGCTCCGCAGACATTAAAAGGTTGGCTTGCGTTTCCATCTCTCTCTCTCCGCAGCACCTTACTTCCTACAGCACCGACTCCAATGTGTGCCTGAGGAAACAAACCCACCCGAGGTGTTTCGCTGCCACCATTGCAAAGCTCAGCTTGGAGACAATCTGTGACAAAATGGTTCTAAAGACTGCTTCTGGTTTTTTTTATGGATGTGACACAAATTCCAATAAAACACTTGTGAAAGGCACGTTCTGACGATCGATGTTTATCTTTGCTTTCTTCACCTCTCGGGGCTGGAAATTATTAACAGAAATTCTTTCAATGTGGAGGATCTTTCGGCGCTGGCAGAAGGACCATGTAGCTATCACAGAATCCAAGAGCCTGAGCTGAGGAACGTGCTGAGTAGCCCATCCCTTGTGAAGATGCTGGATATCCAAACCTGTTTCATGTCTCGCAGGCGTCGCTGGAATCCTCGATTATGTCGACACAACGAGATTGCTTTTCTGGTTCAGCTGTTCAACTGCACAAAGGTCTGACTTCAGCACTGATTTGACTTCAAGGTATTTTGAGGTGTGTGCAAGGGTTAGGCTGATTAAGGCTGGCATTACTCACAGTGAGCATTTCCTTTGCTGAATCAAAGCAGCTAAAGGTATAAAATCCTGCCCTTCGTGTTGTTTTTCCACCTAAGTGGTGGCTACAAAAGCACCCAGTGAACAAAGAGAACATCTCCTCTGATCTAGTCTGCAGCTGGAGGGAAAGAAGTGAACCCCCTTGTAATTAAGTGAAAGCCAAAGTGGACCTGGCTGGCATTTAGCCTCTGGAGGGGGACTGATACGTGTTGTATTGCAGTGGTGCATGGGTGCGGTGCACGGACCTGCAGTGAGCCAGCTTGCAGCCCCTTCTGTTGGCCTCCTTTGGTATCCCAAGCAGGGTGCAGCATGCCGTCTGCCTTGACCTGTGCTTGCTGCTGTGCAAGCCTGTCTGCAGCTGGGCACGAATCTCAAACCAAGAGCTTTACTGCCACAGGACAAACCACCCCACCATGCTCCACAGTCTACAAACATGCTTGATTTGAGCACGGGACTGATTCCACTGCCTTTCAAATGGTGGATGTGGATTCTCTAAACCCAGAATTTCAAGGTCCTCTAATGTTGTGCCCACCTCAGCAGGAGAATCTGCTTGAACTTTAAACACAAGCACAAATCCCTACTTTAGCATGCAGAACAAGGTCAGTGCACTGAAAGGGCTCTCAAGAGTTTGAGAACTTGAGACTCTCCAAGCTATGTTTCAAATTGAGCTGAAAACAGACTTTAATCAAGTTCAGGGTGAATTTTAAAGAAGCACACAGCTGGTTCTCCAATAAATGGTTGGGCTTTCTGCTTCAGTGTCAGGGTGGTGAGACTTTGGAACAGGCCTCCAGGGATGCTGTGGTTGCCTCCTCTCTGGGGGTGTTCAAGGCCAGGATGTTAGGAGGAAGTTCTTCACAGAGAGAGTGATTTGCCATTGGAATGGGCTGCCCAGGGAGGTGGTAGAGTCACCATCCTTGGAGGTGTTCAAGAAAAGCCTGGATGAGGCATTTAGTGCCATGGTCTGGTTGACTGGATAGGGCTGGGTGCTAGGTTGGACTGGATGAGCTTGGAAGTCTCTTCCAACCTGCCTGATTCTATTCTATTCTATTCTAATGGATGAGACTTTGAGCAGCTGACTCTAGTTGAGAGGTGTCCCTGCCCATGGTAGGAGGTTGGAGGAGATGAACTTTCTGGTCCCTTCCAACCTAGGTCATTCCATGGCTTTTTGATTCAAGCAATCTGAGGCCAGTATTTGAGATAAAGACAAATGAGAAAATTGCATGGAAAGAGGCAAATAAGCACACATTTGACAACCCCAAAACGATTCTTTTCTTGTGAGTCACAATCACCAAACCTTCAGCTTTTGTCTGCATTCAAAGGCCATGGGAAATGAAACTTACCCTATCTAAGCTGAGGACAACCCAGAGGCCACATCTAAGCTTGACACGATCTTGTAGCGATGCCTTCACCAAAGATGGGTGAGAATTTCTTCAGGTAAGTGACATCTGCTGCAGAAAGCTGAGCAATGAGAAGTTACCAATGCTAATAACTTCCAGCCCCTCTAAGTGGGATAATTGCAATTATTTGGAAGATCATTTGGGCTTTCAGCTTTTGCTCCCATGATGATGGAGCTTTGTATAATGCAATCTAAGCCCAGAGCTCTGTGCCAGCCAAGAATTCCCTCCAACAGCCACTCTTGCTGCCTTTCCTCAGGTATTTAGCTCCTTTTTTTTTGATAACACATCAAAATGTTAGAGACAAAATACTGTGAAAAGAAGAGAGAAAAGAAAAAGAAGCAGGAGAAAGAGGCTGAGCAGTGGCCAGGTCCCACTGCAGCAAATAGTTTTGCGTGGAAATACAAAGGCTGCGTTCACACAACAGAAGAAATTGTTGCCATTCAAGTCAAGCTAATTATAGTCACAGGTTGGTTGCAAAAATGGATTATAAATCAGTGTTTAGGAGTCTAATAATAACTGTAAGGGGCACAAGGAACCAGAGCAACGTGTCTGTGTGCACTGCATGATCTTGTGAGCCTGAAAAGAGAGTTAGCTATGAGAAGGAAGTGACTGAAGTGCTGCTGCTGCTGCTGAAGAATGTCCCCCCTCTGTCTGCAGTGTGCTGTGACATTCTCCTTTGCTTTCAGCTCATTCTGGGTTGTCAACAATAAGATCTGTTCTTGACACAAGGCCTGAAGAGGAGGATGTCTCTGCTGACTGTGGGGGATTGGACTAGATGCCCTTTGGAGGCCCCTTCTAGCCCAAAGCATTCTGTAGTGCTATCTTCTGTAATGTTGCAGCAGGTACGGCTCTGGCTTCATCAGCCAGAGGTTGCTCCTCCCTCACACTCTTAAACTGCTCCTGGAAACATGTGTGATGCTGGGGATCAGCATCCTAAATCTAGCAGAGAATCAACAGAAATTAAAAATACATGGTGGTAAAGACTGCAGATGCATATTTCCTTCCTTCTTCCTTTCCTCCCTTCCTCCTTTCCTCCCAGCCTTCCCTGCCTGCCTTTCCTTGCTTTTCTTTCTTTCCCTTCCTTCCTTCCTTCCTTCCTTCCTTCCTTCCTTCCTTCCTTCCTTCCTTCCTTCCTTCCTTCCTTCCTTCCTTCCTTCCTTCTTTTCCTTTCCTTTCCTTTTCTAGGATCATAGAATCAGTCAGGGTTGGATTCCTTCCTTCCTTCCTTCCTTCCTTC
>WAAF01016273.1:70601-88319 GCA_013400475.1 Tricholaema leucomelas
TCCCCTTCCCTTCCCTTCCCTTCCCTTCCCTTCCCTTCCCTTCCCTTCCCTTCCCTTCCCTTCCCTTCCCTTCCCTTCCCTTCCCTTCCCTTCCCTCCTTTCTTTTTGGTTGCTGTTAGTGAAAACTAAGCATATTTACTACATATCAGGGAAATAAAGCACACAAAATAAGATCAGGGCTGAGGAGGCTTTTCTGGCCTTTCATTTCTACCTCTGGAGAACAGGTTGTGCATTAACCTTCCTTACATCATTCAGCAGTGAATCTCTTCTGTGCACTGGAGTCACTCCTCCAAAATTTATTTTGTGCCTTCTATCAAGCAGAAGAAGATGCAGAGAAATTTCAGTTAAGGGCAGCAGCTGCTGATTATCTTCCTCCTCAAAGGAGACATCTGGGCTGCATGCATGCTGCATACCCTGGATGGGAATCTTCCCACAGAAACTTGCTTGACTAAACCTCTTCATGGAATTGTTACCTTCATACCCTTTGGCTGAAGATCTATTAAAGCAACGACAACTGTAAATGCAGACCTGGGGAGAAGCCTCAAAAGCAGGTAGACAGAAGGGCAGAAAGCTGCAAGAGGAGTGCTGGTGACACTGTTGTGCCTCTCCAGCGAGTCGTCTGGTTCCCGATGCCATACAGATAACCTGGGGGTTGTGAGCAGCGTTACTCACCAAGCTCCAGTCTGTATGCAGATCCCACGCTCACCCGCAGGCCTGCGCAGCTCAGCATCTGCCTGACCCTCACTGGGAAGTGTGTTCTGCTTTGAGGATTTTCCAGGAGAACTCTGTCATCACAGAATCCCAGACTCACAGAATGGCAGGGGTTGGAAGGCACCTCCAGAGATCATCCAGTCCAATCCCCCTGCCAGAGCAGAAGCACCGAGGGCAAGTCACACAGGAACACGTCCAGGTGGCTTTGAAAAGTCTCCAGAGAAGGAGGCTCCACAACCTCTCTGGGCAGCCTGCTCCACTGACAAAGTTTCTCCTCCTGTTCCTCTGGCACCTCCTCTGCTCCAGCTGGCACCCAGTGCCCCTCGTCCTGTCACTGGACATCCCAGAGCAGATCCTGGCTCTGTCCCTGCACATCTTCACCAGCAGCAATGAGGGCAGCTTCCTCTGCTCCTAGCTCCAAGCCCCAGCTCCCTCAGCCTGGCCTGACAGAGGACGTTCCACTGCCTGCAGCAGCTTGGTGGCTCTGGGCTGGGCTCTCTCAAGCAGTTCCCTGAGGTCCTTCTTGAACTGAGGGTCCCAGAACTGGACACAATATTCCAGATGTGGCCTCAGTAGGGTAGAGCAAAGGGGCAGGAGAACCTCTCTGGACCTACTCACCACAGCTCTTCTAATCCACTCAGCAGCTGAAATTGTGTTTTGCTTGAAGTACCCCAGTATCACACAGTATCACAGTATCACCAAGGTTGGAAGAGACCTCACAGATCATCAAGTCCAACCCTTTACCACAGAGCTCAAGGCTAGACCATGGCACCAAGTGCCACGTCCAACCTTGCCTTGAACAGCTCCAGGGACGGCGACTCCACCACCTCCCTGGGCAGCCCATTCCAGTGTCCAATGACTCTCTCAGTGAAGAACTTTCTCCTCACCTCAAGCCTAAACTTCCCCCGGCACACAGCAGATCTGACAGAAACAGTTAGATTTTTTCATTAAACTCTAATTCCTTCGTTCTCTGCCCCATGAATTTTGCATGTTGACTGGTCATGGCTGCTACCTTGCTCACCTTTCACTACCATCCCCAACTGCATTTGATCTAAAGCATCACTCTGGATGCTAGATAAGAAGTGGGAAAATCTGGCTGCAGCCTACAAGACCCTCAGCACTGCAAAGGTGTTTCCCTCTCCTCTCATGTTGAGGAACAGGGAACCAGAATATGCCAGAGGTGCCCAAAAGATGCCCTCCCACACCAGCCTGCTGCATATGCAGCCCTGCTTGGCCCCGGGGAAGCAGGAATGCCTCAGAACTATCTGTCAGCCAGTGTTACACATTTCACCTGTGTCTTGTACTTCGCTTTGTGTTTCCCTCTGGGCCTGCAATGTTATGGCCCTCTGGATGCTGAGAAAGGCTCTGCTCCCAGTGATTTCACTCCAGTGATTTGTGAAGGCAATTGGTTGACAAAAGGAGATGTGCAGGTGGACTATTTATTGCAGATCTCACTCATCATGAAAGTCAATCCATTGCCATTGGCAGAGGCTCCCTGAGCAGCCTCAGGTTTTTACAGTACACACAGAGCAGGATTTCATTGTTTCAGGTTGGGACTGTTTCAGGAGGGCTGAAAGCCTTTTCACTGGCACATGCTGTGATTTCCTTCAGAGGAGCCTCCCCCTCTCTCCTCTAAGAACGCTGCAGAGACCACCACAGCAGGAAGGCTCTCTGAAAGCTCTCTTCTTGGGGCTGAAGGTGTTCAGGGGCTGAAGCTGTTCAGGGGCTGAGCACAGCTCACAGAATCACAGAACTGTCAGGGTTGGAAGGGATCTGAAGGATCATCCAGTTCCAATCCCCCTGCTGTGGACAGGGACCCCTCACACGAGATCAGGTTGCCCAGAGCCACATCCAGCCTGGCCTTAAGAACATCCAAGCCCCTGATGGGCTGCTTTTCACAGCTCCCTTCTGAATCTCGAATTTCATGGGGGCAGATACAGTCATAATGTCTCAGGTAATTAGCCTTGCCTGAGATGATGATCACTTGCTTCAAGGAGTATAGCAAATCTACAAGTTGCAATGTGAGGCAACCTGAGAGCCTTCATGCACCCTTTTAGAGCTCCCTCTGCGCTCTTATATCTCTCTCTAAATCGTACCTCCTCTCCTGGGGAAAGGCTCACCAGGGCTTATCAGATTCAATTACTGCTGTTTCATATCACTGTTCTCATGTGAAAGCAGAATACAAATAAGCCAAGACTACCTCCATCCCCCCAAACAATTACAGATGCCAATGATTCACCAGGTACTCATGCCAAACCAGTATTTTATAGTTCCCCAGTGAAAGCTTTCAGCCTGCCCAAGCGAAAATCTTTGTCGTGCCAGGAGGCAGCTGGTGGAGAAGGGCACTCTGCACAGGGGTGCACAGCACATTCAGCAGCTGCTGTGCACTCACCTATGGCTTATGGACAACCTTCTCTCTTCCAGCAGAGTTGGGGGTGAGTGGATAATAAAAGTTATGTTTGCTTTCAGGATAATTCAGAGTTAGAATCCAATCTACAACCTTGCTGCCAGTGGAAGAGGGACACACTTTGCCTTTGCACTTCCCTGGCCTCCTCCCTGGTGCAGCTTAAAGAATCACAGAATGGTCTGGGTTAGAAGGGATCTCCAAAGCTCATCCAGTCCAACCCCCCCTGCACATCCTCCACTAGACCAGGCTGTCCAGAGCCCTATTGAGTTGCATCTTGAATATCATGGAATCATAGAATGGTTTAGGTTGAAAGGGACCTCAAAGATCATCTAGTTCCAACCCCCCAGCATAAGCAGGGACACCTCCCTCCTCCTTCTAGAATCTCCAGGCATGGGGCCTCACCCACCATCCTGGGCAACCTGTTGTAGTGTCCACCACCCTCATAGTAAAGAACTTGTTTCTCACATCCAATCTAAATCTGCCCTGCTCTAGCTTGAAGCCATTGCCCTCATCCTGTCCCTGCAGGCCTTTGCAAACAGTTTCTCTCCATCTTCCTTGTGGCCCACTCCAGGTACTGGCAGGTTGCTATGAGGTCTCCCCAGAGCTTTCTCTTCTCTTTGCTTGTTTCCTTGATATGGGTTTAAGGTACAGACTTTCAGAGGGCTAGACAGGACCCAGGAAGTTGCAAATGGTTATTCTATCCCATAATTTTGCTATCTCTTTACAAGCTGGCTCTAGGGGCAGCTGTCTCCTTTTTCTCCCTTCTGACTTCTCCTCTTATCTGGTGTCCTACCTGCAGCCTGGATAACTTTGTCTATGCAATTCTGGCCCAGTAGGACCTAGTGTAGAGATGAGGCAGGGAGAGAAGAGCACTGAGGCCTGGGTATTGAGGCATGGCTGGGGAGAAGGTTTCTCTTGGTATGTTGGATGATGTATTTATATGATGGATTTATATAGTCAGTGTTTTATATATGTTTTGGAATACCACTCTGTATTTCTCTCTAATCCAGGGTGGAGAATTTCCCCTTAACTTCTTTGAGAAGGGTTGAAGAGCATCTGCCTCCCTCCCTGTAAACCCAAGGCACTCCTGCAGGCTCCAGCCCTGCCAGTCCCTGCTGCTGGGTGGCTGCCCAATGCCTCTGCCAGCTGATGTGCTCCTGTGAAGCCCTGCCTGAGCTGGCGTGGGTGAGGGAGAGAACCACTGCCACGGCTTGAGACATGGCTAGATATTAACTAACCATAGACTTCCTTAAGGTCCTCCTGAAAGGGCCAGATTGTGCAGAGGATGGACACTGGAAAATGCAGTCTTTTGTTATTCCATCCCATAATTGCCTGTATCTATAAAATCTGGCTGCAGAGTCACTTTCTTTCTCTTTTCTCTCCTCTTTCTGCTCTGGGTCAGGAGCTCTTACCTGGTAACCGAAGGGAGTGTCTCAGGCCTGGTATTTGGGGGTGGGGAGGGGGGTAGAAAAGGAGCACTGGGGTTCTGTCCCTGGTTGGGTGGGGAGTTTGGAGGCACTTTGGCTTAACCACAGAGTCACCGAGGCTGGAAAAGACCTTTGAGGTCATCAAGTCCAGCCTATAACCTAACACCAGGACATCAGCTAAACCATGCCACCACACTCCAGGGGTGGTGAATCCAGAACCTTCCTGGGCAGTCCATTCTAGTGCCTTCTGTATGAAGCCCAGACTATGCCTTTGCTCTTCTTTGCTCTACTTTGCACTGTAGCCTGTAGTTTATGAACTGCATTCCTATTTAATCTTCCAATGTAATGTGCATTACTATCAGAGAATGAACCAGGTTGGAAGAGACCTCCAAGGTCATCCAGCCCAATGTAGCACCCAGCCCTATCCAGTCAACCAGACCATAGCACTGCCTCATCCAGTCTTTTCTTGAACACCTCCAGGGACAGCAACTCTACGACCTCCCTGGGCAGCCCATTCCAATGCCAATCACTCTCTCTGCCAACAACTTCCTCCTAACATCCAGCCTAGATCTTCCCCAGCACAACTTGAGACTGTGACCCCTTGTTCTCCTGCTGGTTGCCTGGGAGCAGAGACCAACCCCACCTGGCTACAGTCTCCCTTCAGATAGTTGTCAACAGCAGTGAGGTCCCCCCTGAGCCTCCTCTTCTGCAGGCTGCACACCCCCAGCTCCCTCAGCCTCTCCTCATGGGACTGTGCTCCAGACCCCTCACCAGGTTGGTCATCCTTCTCTGGACATGTTCCAGTATCCAATCCCTCTGTGGAGCCTTCTTTGACTACTTTGACAGTAGTTCCAGAGCACATCTTCCCTGATGTCTTAAAACAAAGTGGTGCCAGTCCCTCCCACCCCTGTCACTGCCAGAGCACTGGCAGCCTGCTAGCCAGTTTTGATTCTTGCTAGAGACCAGGGCTGACAGCACTGAAAACATGCAGGATTAGAGGACTGCAGTAAATTTTGAGAGTGACAATTGCCCCTTGGCTCTCTAAACCCCAAGCTGACTTCTTTAGTGAAGGAAAGTTAATTCACAGGCTGGGCTGTGTGCTCCTGCTGGTGAGGAGCAGCCCAGTGCTGTAAAATGGCACAGAGTACAAAGAGGCATTGTCAATGTCCCACCATGTGAGCAAGCACCATCTCAGCCCTGCTCTACTCAGCTGCCATCAAGTGGGATCTCTGTGAACAGCTGCCATGAGATACGCCCATCCTGGCGCCCATCAAGTGCAAACTTCCAGTAGGTGGACAAGGAAGAGTCATGTGCTGGAGTTCAGAGTCCTTCTTGATAGTGTGTAGAAACAGCTTAATTCCTTCTGCACGGACAACCCAGGTGTTTATGCTCGGGTTAAGAACAAAGCCAGCTAAGAAGCTTTGCTGTCACCTCTAATAGAAGGTCTCACAAGATAATAACTCTGTGCAGCTACGCCCAAGGGACATCAGCATTTTCAAAGCCTCTTTGTGTTTAAGAAAAAGAGTCAGACTGCAGTAGCCAGAAATGCTGGGAGAGGCACTGCAAAATGGTATCTCAGCTGGACAGCAAGGTTGTGAGGTACAGAGGACCTGTGGGCAGAGAATCCTAAGCAGAACACCAGTCCCCCACTCTAAAGAGAAAAACAAAAGCTGTACATCAGCAAACCTTCCCTCAGCTTGGAGGGAGGCAGTGAGTGGTTGAGAGCAGCCCTGACGAAAAGGACTTGAGGGTGCTGGTGGATGAGAAGCTCAACATGATCCAGCAGTGTGCACTTGCAGCCCAGAGAGCCAAGCAGAGTCTGAGCTGCATCTAGAGCAGTCTGGGCAGCAGGGTGAGGGAGGGGATTCTGCCCCTCTGCACTGCTCTGCTGAGACCCCACCTGGAGCACTGTGTCCAGTTCTGGAGCCCCTGCGGCAGGAAAGGTCTGGAGGTGCTGGAAGGTGTTCAGAGAAGGGCCATGAGGGCAATCAGAAGACTGAGGCTGCTCTGCTATGGGGACAGGTTGAAGGAGTTGGGGCTGTTCAGTCTAGGGAAGAGAAGGCTCTGAGGAGACCTTCTCGTGGTCTTCCAGTATCTGAAGGGGGCTACAAGAAAGCTGGGGAGGGACGTTTTAGAGTGTCAGGTAGTGATAGGGCTGGGGGAAATGAGAGCCAGGGCTTGGTGTTCAGAGGTGCTCAGCAATCACCTGCCCATGAAAAAGCGAGATGGGAAATAAGGTGCAGATAACAACCTGGTACCAACAGAGGGACAGAGCAAGTGTGACCCTTGAGGGTTTTCCAGCCTCAATCTTTCATCATTTGTCTGTATGTGTTCACCTGAGATGCCAGTTAAACTCAGCAGAAGAGATTGTAAGGCTCTGCAACCATGTCAAAAATTGCCTGAAAGGAGATCAACATTTCCTGTTTTCCAGTGAGACAAACCAAGACATAGCAAGCCTAAACTACAGCAGATGGAATTCATCTCAGCAGTAAATGTTGCTAAGAACAGCTCAGGCCAACATCTTCAGGGAATTACAAAAGTGCAGCTGTGGAACTGGAATAAAAACAAAAGCCAGGAAGGATCTTTTGACAAGTGATAGGTTGAGAGGGAATGGGCTGAAGCTTGAGGGGGGTGGGTTGAGACTGGAGATTAGGAAGAAACGCTTCACAGTGAGGGTGGTGAGACACTGGCACAGGTTGCCCAAGGAGGATGTGGCTGCCCCTTCCCTGGAGATGTTCAGGGCCAGGTTGGATGAGGCCTTGAGCAACCCAGGAAGTGTCCCTGCCTATGGCAGGGGGTGGGAACTGGATGACCTTGAAGGTTCCTTTCAACCTAAACCATTCCATGAATCTAACAAATCTTTCTTTTGGGTGAGGGATGGACTGGTGTGATCTCAGATCTCTTCCAGCTTGGCTTTTCATGGCTGTGCAATGTATCTGCATGAGTCATGTAGGCTTTGATGAGGCAAAAGTGTCTCTAGGGAAAAGAAAGTTGGGATTTTGGTGGTGGTGGTGGTTATGTTGTTCCTAAAATATCTACTGCAAATCTTTTGGCCCAGCTGCCTGCATTGACAGTGTCCAAAGCTGCCTTTTGCTGGGGTTTCCCTGTTGTGTTTTAGATCACTTGGTGAGAAATTCCAGGGATGTCTGGGGCAGAACAGTAGCAGGTGGACGGGACATTTAGATCAGATTATGTGCAGCATTCAAACTGGAAATGGAGTACAAAAGAGAGAAGAGATCACAATGACCTCTCCTCCTTTGGAACCACCTTTGGAGGTCCCTTCTAACCCAAACCATTCTATGATTCTATGACCTGCCCTGGGTTACATTTGAGCTTCACATGATAGAGATTTGTTTCCTGTGTACTGCTTCCCTACAGGGCAGTGATAAAGTAAGTTCAAGTCTGAAAAGGAATTAGGAGAGGTTGCTGATGCCACTAGCACCAATCCAGTTTGTTTCTACCTGGCATGCTGCAAATCCCTGCCCTTCTACCTACAGAAAGATCAGACTGCATGTAGCAGCTATCCAGCCCTTCCTGGCGGAGGTTCCTAAGTCACCTTTCAATCCCTTCCTCCCAATCTTGCTGTCAGAAGTAAAAAGGACAATTACTCTCTTTTTACACACTGCAGGGACCACAATGTGTTCTGGCCAACAGCATCCTGGGCTGTGTCAAGAGAAGTGTGGCTCTAGGGAGGTTCTCCTGCCCCTCTGACCACACCTGCAGTACTGGGTCCAGTTTTGGGCTCCCCAGTTCAAGAGGGACAGGGATCTACTGGAGGCAGGAACAGAACAAGTTAAAGGGGTTTATGCTATTTTGTTTCTTTCACATATACCATGTAGAGATCTGCAACACCATTTTGTTCTCTGGTTTCGTTCTTTCCCTTTCAGCCCTCAGCTAAGTTCTCCGTAAGTAGCTACAGAAAAGAAGCTGAATGCTGGAGCATGTCCAGAGAAGGGCCATGAGAACAAGCAGAGGGCTGGAGCTGCTCTGCTATGGGGACAGGCTCAGAGGGTTGGGGCTGCTCGGTCCAGAGAAGAGAAAGCTCCCAGGAGACCTTCTTGTGGCCTTCCAGTATCTAAAGTGGGACACAGGAAAGCTGGGGAGGGACTTTCTAGGGCGTCAGGTAGTGACAGGACTGGGGGGAATGGATCCAAGCTAGGGGAGAGGAGATGCAGATTGGCTATTAGGAAGAAGTTCATCATGAGAGTGGTGAGAGACTGGCAGAGGTTGCCCAGGGAGGTGGTGGAAGCCTCATCCCTGGAAGTTTTTAAGTCCAGGCTGGATGTGTCTCTGGGCAAGCTGATCTAGTGTGAGGTGTCCCTGCCCATGGCAGGGGGTTTGGAAGTGGATGATCCTTGAAATTCCTTCCAGCCCTGATGATTCCATGACTCTCAATCTTACCCACCATGGCATTTCTCTATCACTACCTACACACCAACAGCAAAAGGAGCCCTAAGCCATCCAGGGCGCATCAGAAGCAATCTTTGAAGCTGAGTAATGCTTGGTATTTAGGAAGGTGGTAACGAAAGGCTGGCTGCAGCCTAATGAGATTAATCACCTAAGGATCTGCAATCAATGAAAGCTTTTCTGTGTTTGCATTTGGGTTTGGAGCATGCCTATGTCGGCAAGTCGAGCAGACAAACAATTTGTGGGTGAGTGCCCTGCAGAGCACTCCAGGAGGAGAGAGACACCTGTGTAAAACATACCCTGGCTGCAGGGTCAGCCCAGCTCAGGCTGGAGCAGCTACAGGTGAGTGCCAGTGACTGCTACAGTCAGAACTGCTGAGTCCTACTGCTTAGAGCAAAGCTCTCTTTATCTTGCTGTTTGAGGGATTCCAGTGCAAAATCAAACCTGAAACCATGACCCAAGAGTTAAGGAGACATCTTCTTGCACTTGCCAGACCACACAAAGAGGATTAAGGGCCTGGAGAATAAATCTGATGAGGAGCAGAGTTGAAGGATCTGGGGATGATTAGTGTGAAACAGAGGAGGCTGAGGGCAGACCTCATTGCTGTCTGCAGCTACCTGAAAGGACCTTGTGGTGAGGTTGGTTTTGGTCTCTTCTCACAGGTCATTAGTGACAGAACAAGAGGGAATGGCCTCAAGCTCCAACTGGGTAGGTTTAGATTGGACACTAAGAAGAATTTGTTCCCAGCAGGAGTGGTCAGGCACTGGAATGACTGCCCAGGGAGGTGGTGGAGTCATCAACCCTGGATGTGTTTAAAGGTGGTTTGGATGTGGTGCTTGTGGCTGTGGTGCTTGTGGCTGTGGTTTAGGGAGAACTTTGTAGAGTAGGGTTCTGGGTTGGACTTGGTGATCCCCGAGGTCCTTTCCAACCTGAAGGTTTATGTGATGCTGTGATTTTGGGTATCTTGAATGACCTAGCACCTGGTGCTGCCACCCCCAGACACAGGAAATAACCTGGGACCGGGAAGTTTCGGGAAGCGAGGGCTGAGCCTCCTGCTGCTGTTTTCTAAGGGTAACCTTAGTCTCTTCCTGATGTCTAATAGGAGCAGGGATATGCCTAATCAGACCAAACAAAAGATGTAGAGATTAAGCTGCATCATTAGTATGCAGTGATGAGATGAGTGCAGAAGATCTCTGACATGCAACAGCTTAATTTCCATGCTGAAGTGACTGACTTCTTCATCTTGTCCCCTTGAGTCAGCACTTCACCCAGGGAAATCAGATGCCTGTGGAAGAACAGTTGGCACCTTGACTGCAAGCTGTGCTACGGATGTGGATGTAAATATCCAAGCCTGCAGATTTAGATGTTACTAATGAATGAAATAGGGCAGAGAAATCATTTGCATACGCTCCTGCTTGCCAAGAATGCCATAGAAAACCTGAAAGGTAGGCAGAGAGCATTTAACAGATAGGAGAAAGCAGAGCAATCACAAAGCAGAACTTCTCACCGCACTCCTGATCCACCTCACAAGCAGACAAAGCAGAGCAATCACAAAGCAGAACTTCTCACCGCACTCCTGATCCACCTCACAAGCAGACAAAGCAGAGCAATCACAAAGCAGAACTTCTCACAGCACTCACTCCTGATCCACCTCACAAGCAGACAAAACAGAGCAATCACAAAGCAGAACTTCTCACAGCACTCCTGATCCACCTCACAAGCAGACTCTTGATTTCAGCAGTGTAAGAAAGATGCCAGAACGACCTGTCTGAAATTCTGACCCTCACAGCCTTGGACTTGTTGTCTGATGTTCTAGGGAAGTTTCTGTAGACCTTTGCCCTCCCTTGCTGCAGACCAGCAGCAGTCATGATGTCTCCACGTGAACTCTGTCTCTGGAGGCTGTCCCAGTGACATTTTGATTCTGATTTCTCTGTAGGTCTGGTTACAGTTCTAAAACAAGTTTCTGCCAGCCCCCTGCTCAACCACAACAGATGTGGTGGTCCTGTCATGCACCAAGGACCATGGCCCTGCACCAGCACCACCTGGCAAGGAGTTCTGTTCATTCCAAACATGAGCTGTAAACTGGAATTGAAGACTGTGGAGGAGAGACTCTATCCTAGGTAGGCACTGCTTGGCTTTCCAGCACAAACACAAGGTTTCCCATTTGCAGTCAAAACTCATTTTCACCTCAGGAAAGAGGGCAATTGGTCAAGCATTGGTTTGTTGACACAGCTGAGGGACATGATGGGAATCATCCAGAGGGACCTGGACAGGCTGGAGAGGTGGCTGAGAAGAACTTCAGGATGTTCAGTAAGGTGAAGTGCAAGGTCCTGCACCTATGTTCAATCATTCCAGAATGGGGAATGATAAGATTGAGAGCAGCCCTTCAGGAAAGGACTTGGAGTGCTGGTGGGTGAGAAGCTGGACAGGAGCCAGCAATGGGCACTGGCAGCCCAAGGAGGCCAAGGGCGGTTTGGGCTGCATCCAAAACAGCATGGCCAGAGATGGAGAGAGAGGATCCTGCCCCTCTGCTTTGCTCTGCTGAGACCTCACCTGCAGGGCTGTGTCCAGCTGTGGAGCCCTCACCAGGAAGGACATGGACCTGGTGGAGGGGGTCCAGAGGAGGCCATGAAGATGATCAGGGGACTGGTGCAGCTCTGCTAGGAGGACAGGCTGAGGGAGCTAAGAGTGTTCAGCCTGGAGAAGAGAAGGCTCCAGGCAGATCTTACAGCAGCCTGCCAGGACCTGAAGGGAACCTACAGGAAAGCTGGAGAGGGACTTTTGGCAAGGGCTTATGGTGACAGAATGAGAGGCAATGGTTTGAAACTGGAACAGGGGAGATGTAAGTTGAACATTAGGAGGAAGTTCTTTACAGTGAGGGTGGTGAGACACTGCAACAGGTTGCCCAGGGAGGTGGTTGGGGCCCTATCTCTGGAGACACTTAAGATCAAACTCGATGTGGCTCTGAGCAACCTGATCTATTTGAAGATGTCCCTGCTGACTGCAGAAGAGTTGGACTGGATGACCTCTGGGGGACCCTTTCAAGGCAGCACATTCTATGATTGCCTCTAGTCATAGTGAACAGTCCAGTTGTGGTTTGAGAGCTTTGTAACTTCACTGTGGCACAGAAACTGGAAACTTGTCTGGGTTTGAGCTTCCCCTTGCATTTCCAGGGAAGTTGCTAAAACCTAAGCTGTGATGAAACTCTTCAGTGGTGATTGCAGCCAAAGTGTTAGTGGAGTTCTCAGGAAAAAGAGCAATTAAAAGGCACTGCAGGGTGTTTATGTGAGAAGTCTTCACAAACAGCTTTTGCATCCACAGGAGGTATGTTTCAGATCAGTATTTATGGGATTGTGAACAGGTAGCAGAGTTACTTTGCTGTTGGAAAGAGACCTCCAAGCTCATCCAGTCCAACCTAGCACCCAGCCCTATCCAGTCAACCAGACCATGGCACTAAGTGCCTCATCCAGGCTTTGCTTGAACACCTCCAGGGATGGTGACTCCACCACCTCCCTGGGCAGCCCATTCCAACGCCAATCACTCTCTCTGCCAACAACTTCCTCCTAACATCCAGCCTAGACCTCCCCCAGCACAACTTGAGACTGTGTCCCCTTGTTCTGTTGCTGGTTGCCTGGCAGAAGAGACCAAGCTCCACCTAGCTACAGCCTCCCTTCAGGTAGTTGTAGACAGCAATGAGGTCTGCTCTGAGCCTCCTCTTCTCCAGGCTGCACACCCTCAGCTCCCTCAGCCTCTCCTCATAGGGTTTGTGTTCCAGGCCCCTCACCAGCTTCATTGCCCTTCTCTGGACACTTTCTAGCACCTCAACATCTCTCTTGAATTGAGGAGCCCAGAACTGGACACAGCACTCAAGGTGTGGCCTGACCAGTGTTGAGTACAGGGGAAGAATAACCTCCCTCGTCCTACTGGCCACACTGTTCCTGATCCAGGCCAGGATGCCATTGGCTCTCTTGGCCACCTGGGCACACTGCTGGCTCATCTTCAGCTACTATCTAACAGCACCCCCAGGTCCCTTTCTGCCTGGCTGCTCTCCAGCCACTCTGGAGAAAGCCTTCTCAGGAAGCAACAGCAGAAAGGGCAGGCAGAAATGCCAGGTGATGTGCTTTGGTACCTGACCTTAAAGCAAACACCTTGAAATGAGCCTTCCAGCTGGCATCTAAGCTCCTCACAGTTGTCCTCACAGCACCTGTTGCCCAGGGAGCCTTCCCTGGTGCAGTATGATGCCAATGAGGGCAGAGCTGCACTTTTCCACGTTTGTGAGGGGAGGGCAGGACCTGTCCCAGGTCAGGGTGAGGACATTCCTGTGGCTGGTTTCCCTTAACCTGATACATTTCTGTTCATCCTATGGAAGAATAAATAAATGCAGGTGGCCAAGTACTCAAGAGGGTTTCACAAGACATAATCAGCAAACCTCTGGTTTCTAAATGCCAGGAGGAAGGATCTGGCAAAGCAAGCCCAGGTCACTGGGGAGCTGCCCAGGAATAACAGGTGGATCTCACAGCCTTTCA
The DNA here is from genome assembly GCA_013400475.1 of Tricholaema leucomelas. NCBI lineage: Eukaryota > Metazoa > Chordata > Aves > Piciformes > Lybiidae > Tricholaema lacrymosa > Tricholaema leucomelas. Next base: position 84,080 of record WAAF01016273.1, read on the forward strand.
GATGCCTCTGATCAGAATCAGTGAGTGTCTGGTGGAGGCCAACTGCTCGCCAGTCCCACAGCATCTGCTGCAAGGTCCCTGTAGGTCACACAAGCCTGCCTCCCCAAGGCACATGTGGCTGCTTTTGAATCTGGTAGCAAAACCAGATGGAGCCTTGTTCCTGGGCTGGCTTTGTCTCTCTTGTTTTGCAGGCTACAGCCACCCAAGTTTTCAGCAGGGATGGAGCAGAAGGCACAGCTGATGATGGTTTTGCCTTCTCTAGTGCCTCACCTTCAGACCCTGTGTTTCCTTCCACACTAGCTGCAGACTGTCTCCCTGCTCCGTTGGTGGCTGTTGCTGTGACCCAGCTGTTACCCTGAGAAGCCTGTGCTAGACCAAGCATCTGGGAAGCAAAGAATCATAGAATCAGCCAGCTTGGAAGAGACCTCCAAGATTATCCACTCCAACCTAGCACCCAGCCCTAGCCAGTCAACCAGACCATGGCACTAAGTGCCTCATCCAGGCTTTGCTAATCAGCCAGCTTGGAAGAGACCTCCAAGATTATCCACTCCAACCTAGCACCCAGCCCTAGCCAGTCAACCAGACCATGGCACTAAGTGCCTCATCCAGGCTTTGCTTGAACACCTCCAGGGACAGTGACTCCACCACCTCCCTGGGCAGCCCATTCCAATGCCAATCACTCTCTCTGGCAAGAACTTCTTCCTAACATCCAGCCTAGACCTTCCCTGGCACAACCTGAGACTGTGTCCCCTTGTTCTGTTGCTGGTTGCCTGGCAGAAGAGACCAACCCCCTCCTGGGTACAGCCTCCTTTCAGGTAGCTGTAGACAGCAAAGCTTTGTCCCCTAGTAACTATCCCCTCTGGTTTCTGATTATAAGAAGGTGACTCTCTTCACACCTGTCATTTTCTTGTCCCTTTGCATTACACGAGGTGATGCTGGAGCAACCTTAATGAGAATATGATGAAATTGCAGAAGGTGTTAGCTTATCTGACTGCATTTGTTCTCCTTCACTGTTCCTCAAAGATAATAATTATGTATGCTTGGTAATATTTTCTGTAGCCTAGCAAGGTGCAGAGCAGATTCAGCCCAGATAAAGCCATAGTTCTCAGCTGGTGTGTATGGGAGAGGCACACTCAGCCCCTTTGCTGGGTTATATAATGGCCTTTGAAACATTTGCCATTTATGGTCTTTATTTGTGTACTTTAAGCCCAATGGTTTAATGTAAACCCAAGCCATAGCATACACCAGGCAGCTCAACCGTACATGAGAGCAACCTTTGGTCTTCAAAGACCAAAGACACAGGCTCAAGTTGTGCCAGGGGAGGGATAGGCTGGATGTTAGCAGGAAGTTCTTGCCAGAGAGGGTGATTGGCATTGGAATGGGCTGCCCAGGGAGGTGGTGGAGTCACCATCCCTGGAGGTGTTGAAGCAAAGCCTGGATGAGGCACTTAGTGCCATGGGCTGGTTGACTGGCTAGGGCTGGGTGCTAGGTTGGACTGGATGATCTTGGAGGTCTCTTCCAAGCTGGTTGATTCTATGATTCTATGATTCTTTGCTTCCCAGATGCTTGGTCTAGCACAGGCTTCTCAGGGTAACAGCTGGGTCACAGCAACAGCCACCAACACCAACACCACTTAATGCTATGATCTAGTCAATGGATAGGGCAGGGTGCTAGGTTGGAGTGGATGATCTTGGAGGTCTCTTCCAACCTGGTTGATTTCTATGATTCTATGATTCAAGAATTTCTTCTTCAAGGAAAAAACAAACAAACAAACAAGCATCAGCTGCCCTTCCAAAGGAGAACTGAGAAAAGAGATCACTTTGGTGTCTGCGTGGAGGAGATCAGTTGAGGGAGACAAGGTCTTTGCCCATGCCCAAAGCCATAAAGGTTCAGAAACAATGCCTTTCAAAAATACTTGCATCACCTTTGTGTTCTCTGGCTGCAGTCATGGCTGAAAGAGAAGACATGGTGGGGAAAATCACTCCAGAATAGCTTCCAAACTCTCCCAGGTGAGGAGCTCTGGGAGGCTCCTGTTGCAGACTTTCCAGCTGTCTCATGAGGCTGTTTGGGTTGGTGTCTAAATTAGAAGGTTTATTGAGCTATGCCAAACCTTGGCTCTGGTGTGAGCCAGTCACAGCAGGAGGCCCAGTGCTGTGTTCCTGCTGGTTTATCTTCACTGCAGTGCTTCCCTCTCTGCTCAGCTTTTCCAGTCGCCCTGTGCCTAACACTCAGCCTAGGATTTACCTTTCTTTGTTAAATGTGGCAGTGATGAGTTCCCTTACTCAGGCTCCAGCCTTAGCAGTCCGTGCTTCTCCTCCCAGCCCTCCTCTGTACAAGCCCTGCACCAGAGGCATGAATCAGGAGGAAAATCATGAAGATGGGAAGTTAGACATCCAGAGATGGAACCTAAACCAAGCCTCAAAGGCAAGCAGAGAATGGCAGGGACTCTGCTGGCTTCTGCAGTGCAGCCTGGCCCCTCTGCAATGTGCACCTCACATGCACCCCAGAAAGGGGCAGACAAGGTGAGCAAGGGACCTGGTGGTGCTGCTGAGTGCTGTGCTTGTAGGAGACACATTGTGCTGTGCTGAGCTTCCCCTTGTGCCAGAGCCAGCAGGTTCAGACCAGCTCAAGGCAAGCTGTGGTGCTGGGGTGCCCTGGGTTCTTCAGCATGAGGGTGATGAGACACTGGCAGAGGTTGCCCAGGGAGGTGGTGGAAGCCTCATTCCTGGAGGTGTTCGAGGCCAGGCTGGATGTGGCTCTGGGCAGCCTGATCTAGTGTGAGGTGTCCCTGCCCATGGCAGGGGGGGCTGGAACTGGATGATCTTTGAGGTCCCTTTCAGCTCTCACAGTCCTGTGATTGTGTGGGTGGTGGTGAGCAGCCAGGCTAGGTGCCAGGAGCAGGCTAGCCACAGTATGAGCACTGCTGAAGTGCCTGTGCACAGCACAGACGCATCCTAGGTGGCTTTACAGCTGCTGCCCACAGCTGTTGTCCCTCCTTGCTTTGCAGGCTTCATCAGGCGGATCACTGCTCTGAGACTGATGCTGTCTCTGGTGTCTGGACTGCCCTGCATGCTTACATGGTCTAGTTGATTGGGCAGGGCTGGGTGCTAGGTTGGACTGGATGAGCTTGGAGGTCTCTTCCAACCTGGCTGATTCTACGATTCTATGCTTCTGTGGTGCTGCCCTGCACACAGTGACAGACAAACTGATCCATGTCACCAGGTCTTTTGTCACTGCAGTGAGACAGCTACTCCCCTAACTTCTCAGGGCAGATAGTCATAACAGATTATGTCAGCTGAGCATGCAGATGGGCCTGAGGTTGCTTTCATGTAGCCTGCTCAGGTACTAGTGGCATCCCAACTGCAAGTCTGTGGCCAAGTCCAGCCTGCCTGGAAAATGGAGTAAGCTCCACAGCCTTTGTAGCAGTCTGCAATCCCTGCTGGAGCCACCAGCTCTGGATGAAAGCAGCTGGGTTCCCCCTTCACTGTGCTGCCATCTGTACCCCTCAGGATGCATTCCCAGTGTCCTGAGTACTCACAGTGTTGCCTCCCACAGCAGGAAGAAGGGGGGAGGGCTGCAGCACTGGTGAGCCATCTCACTTCAACATCAGAGACCCTTGCTCAGCCTGGCCCCCTGCAGCTGCTCTCTAGCTTTTACCCACAGCACACCCAACGGTCTGCTTTAACATATTTCTTCCTCATTAGAGAGGGTGCATTAAACTGTGGTGAGCCAGGCATGAATCCTCTGCCAACTAACTGATTATCTGTCTGAATGCCTCACTTTTAGCCACAGGCAGAGCTGGGTCTAGAAGCCAATCCCCAGCTGAAGGTCTCCAGAGAGGTGTTTGCAAGAAACCAAGGCACTACACAGTCCTTCTGCCTTGAAAGGCATATCCCTGCCATGGCATTTCTGAGGGCAGTGTGCCTGGGTGAAAAAAAATAGACACAAAATAACCCCAAACCAACAAAACACAGATCTCTAAATTCCAAACTCTCGATTTTTTCAGCCCAGGACTTCCCAAGCACAGTAACCAAGGGACAGTGGAAGTGATGGGCCCGTGTCTGTGTTACATAGTTCCTCATAACAGAATAGAATAGAATAGAATAGAATAGAATAGAATAGAATAGAATAGAATCAATCAGGTTGGAAGAGACCTCCAAGGTCATCCAGTCCAACCTAGCACCCAGCCCTATCCAGTCAACCAGACCATGGCACTAAGTGCCCCATCCAGGCTTTGCTT
>WAAF01016274.1:0-15501 GCA_013400475.1 Tricholaema leucomelas
ACCTAAACCATTCTATGAATCTATGATTCTACATCAAAGCATTCTACTCCATTATACTTTGCAGAAATCTTTCAGTGTGGTGGTTGGTAAAAAAGGTAATACAGAACCACAACTCCCCTCCCAGAAACCTGAGTCCCCCGGAGGGGCTCTCAACCACCCCCTCACCTTCCCCCTACCCCTCTCAACCTTACCCCAGTCCCAAGGAAGAATGGAGGTTTGGCCCGGGGGCGTAAGAAGCAAGGTGAATCAGCCAAAGCAAATGGAGGGTGAGGTTAGAAAGCAAGATGGAGTTCAGCCAGCAGCCTCAGCTCCCCAGCAGGCAAAAAGCCGAGAGCAAAGCCCAGAGCAAAGAGAGCCTAGCGAAAACGACCTTATCTCTGTTTTGCTTTTTCTTTTCTACACATCTCAGCAAGACTGTGAACAAAGTAGACATCACCATTGTTTTCATTTCACAGCCTATGATCTAGTCCTTCTCACCAAAACATTCTTGCTAGGCTCAAACTAGCACATTCACCTTTACTCAGAAATTGTAAAATATATTTTGCTGATTGTAATTTAAAAGTCAATTTATTACTGCATTGTTGTATTAGGATTATATCCACACAAAATGATAATGCATACTTACATAACAGGAGTGTAAAATGAGAGACAAACACGAAGGCTTGAAAGAGACTTCCTGCAAAGGTCAAATTCACTCAGCATTCATTTCAGAGTTAATGCCCATGAAAGCACTTGCTGATCAAAATCTGTTACTGCTAAAAAAAATTAGAAAAGAAGACCAGAAAAACACTATCAAAACTGTGTTGACATGACTTTGTGTGGATAAATCTCCTGAAAAGTCAAACTCATCTGCTAAATCCATACAGCTGCCCAGCACTTCACAGCTCCTCGCTTTCTCTCCTAAAGTTACTTATATTATGAGAAGGCTACTTTCGTGTCATGCTCAGAAACAACATACATTCATGATGCTAGGCATCTATCTAGTACTATCATTCTCAAGTGGTAGCATACATCAGTTCAAATTTAGAGTAATATTTGCAAATATCTACAAAGCAAATGTCTAGTGCCATGGTCTAGTTGATTGGATAGGGCTGGGTGATAGGTTGGACTGGATGATCTTGGAGGTCTCTTCCAACCTGGTTGGTTATTCTATTCTATTCTAAATAAGCTATTCTCAATGTTGGAACATAAGTCATCTCATCCAAAAGCAGATTTTTCAAAACATGGTAAACATCCTAGAAAGCTTCTGTTTCTCCCCTTTTATATGAAAAAGACTCAGCTGATCAATCCAGATGTGAGAATGGCACTCCAGCCTTACTCTTCATATGTGGAGAGATACAACACCTTGTGTTTTACAGGCAGTATAATCCACACAGAGCAGAGTGGCAATGCTGCTTCTGACACCCTCATCCCACTCCAGGGAATGCATACCTCCAGTTCATTAACAGAACATTCACTCAGAATGTGAGAAAACCTGATTCAGTGCTCTACAATATGCTCCTGTGCCTCTTCCCCAGTGAGTGACCATGTCACCAGGCTGTGGACAACGCTGTGCAACTCTGAGGTTGCATGTCAATTGAAGTAATTCATGTAGGTATTGAAACTTTAGGCCATATAAGTCTGCTAAACTAACAGGATAGATGCTTCAGTTGGCTAATCAAGCATTCACAAGGCCCAAGACAGGAACAAGATAAGGCCACAGATGCTTCACTAGACAGGAATGAGATAAAGGGAATTTCAGCATGTAGATCTCGTCAAACAAAGGACAAAGAGAAGCAGCTGCTACTCGACAGGAACAAGCAAGATTAAGTTACTGAGTCATCAAGGATGAGGATGTGCACACCAAAAATTAATCTGGAGGACACTTAAGAAAGACTATAAAACAACCCTTGGAGGAGAGACCCTCAGAGTGGCTGTCATCATAAATAACCACGAGTAGATGGCGACAGAGACTGTGCTAAGAACTAGAAAAGCTATGGGTGTGGAATATGCTAATTTCTTAGAACGGGAGGTACCTTAAGTACTTGACTGAGAGAAAAAGAAAAAAAAAGTATGTAAGTTTGAATGCTATAAAACCCCACATGTTAAGGCAATGGGTGGTACACACCTTTGAGAGAGATCCCAGTGTACCCCTGCAATAAACAATGCCAGCTTGACTGCTGAGTAGATTTTTTTGTTTCACAATGTTTGTGACGGCAGGAGTATAACTCTTTGAAATGCACCATGATGTGTTAAAAACAATATTATGGACTGAAAAGATAAACAAGAAAAGATGGTTTAGGTCTTTGTTAGAAAAGAAGAAGCCTCAGGGTTTTTTTTTACATATCTAAAAGCCCTTTGCCTGAAAGTAGAAACATCACACCTTTCCCCTGTCAGAGCCCTAAGCGTTAGGGATCTTCTTTTAACCACACACTTTTTCCTGAAATAGAGCCATAAAAATCTTCATCAATGGAAAAACTCTTGACTCACAGGCTCCAGGCAGGGCAACTTTCCCTGGAACGTCATGTACTCTATCAGGAGCACAATAGCCAGGGATGGTTGGATGCTCTCCACAGGAGAGTCCACACCCTCTCTGGGCAGCTTGGTCCATGCCTCCAGCACCCTCACAGCAAACAAGTTTCTCCTCGTCTTCAGGTGGAAATTCCTGGGTTCCACTTTGAGCCACTTGCCTCTTGTGCTGTCTCTGGGCACCACTCAGAAGATGCCAGCCCCATCCTCTTGCCCCTCACAGCCTCTGGAGCTCTCACTGAGCATTGCTCGGATTCCCTCTGGGGCTCCTCTTCTGCAGGCTCTCAGCCCCAGAGCTCTCAGCCTGTGCTCCTCACAGATCTGCTCCAGGCCCTTCAGCCTCTCCCAGACTCCCCTGGACTCTCTCCAGGAGTTCACAGGCTCTGGACCCAGCACTGCAGCTGTAACCTGCCTAGGGCAGAGTAGGAAGGCAGCAGAACCTCTCTGGACTCCTTTTCCAGCAGATTGCCGGGGCCGGGCAGGAGCCCACCCTGGGGCGCCTCACACGGGGCTGATCTCTCCCCGCCGGGGGCCATCTTGGGTGAGCGGCAGGTGCCAAGGAGGCCTCAGCCAGGGCTCTGCTGTGCTTTGCAGCCTTGGCGCCCACTGTACAGCAGCTTCTGGACAGTCTCTGATGCCGCCTTTGCTCTGATCCTACAGAGGAGAGAGCAGAGGCCTTGCTTAGTGCATGGTGTTGTCATCTCTTTACATTCCTATGGGCTCCCTACTGGGTGCTTTGGTTTTTTCCTTGCCCTGCACAGGGCACACAAAGAAGGAATCAAAAATAACCCCCAAGAAAAAGCAATCCACTATGGACTGAGTCCAGCACACCCTGCTTGGCCATGGGCTCTCTGCCTGTAGCCTTGCCTACCTCATGCCCAGAGACCTGTACTTGCTGGCTCCCCACTGGCTCTTCTGGGCACTCTGATGCAGCTGCTTCCCAGCACCAAGCCTAGGCAGGGCAGGGAGCCAAGGGACTGCACACAGTGATGGTGTCCAGCCCCACAGCTTGCTGAAGCAGGAATGTTTCTGCCCCAGCCCATGGTTCTTCTGTTTTGATGCATTTTGCTCCTCCTCTGTCCTGGCCTTGGGCACTGAGGGCCGATCAGGCTGTACCCTACCAAAGGTGCCCAGCTGCTTTTCATCCAGCTGCTCCTGTACCTTGTCCACTATGCTTAGGAGGAGGGAGGACTCCCCAGGCCTGGGAAGCACAATTCTGTGGCTCCATGCATGATGGGCATGAGACAGCCCTCTGCAAGGCTGGGGACAGCTCTGGAGCCCTCCAGACAGGAGCGACAGGGACATGTTAAAGTAGGGCCAGAGAGGTCCACAGCCATGATGGGGAGGGCTGGAAGCCCTCAGCTGTGAGGCCAGGCTGGGAGAGTTGGAGGTGTTCAGCCTAAAGAAGAGAAGGCTACAGGGAGACCTTCTAGTGGCCTTGCAGGACTGGAAGAGAGGCCAAGAAGAAAGCTGGGGACAGTTTTGAGCATGGCCTGTTGGGACAGTGTGCTGGTTTGAGGGTAATTGGAATATTTTACTGAGAGGAATTAAATCCTTAGCTGTGAGAATATAAGAAAAAAAACCAGTGACCTATATCATTCAGTCTTCTGCTGAGAAAAGCAAGTAGTCAAACTATAAGGTAAGACACTCTATTCTCACACACTTCTCAGTTCTCACTAGTTCTCTCTGTCAGTCTGTGTGGTTGCATCTGCCTTAACTCTTTAATCCAACCTAATCCTTTTACCTTTAACCTTCTTGTTATCTTTTTGACATCTCACCTCAGATCTATCCAGATTTATCACGTGAGATATACAGAGATTGATCTGGTTATTTCTGAAGGGAGGGAAAGAGGGGGAAGAGGGGAAGAGTTTTGGGTTGGGAGCCTCCTGGCAATCATGTGGGTCACTTTGGGTAATTCTGCTTGACCAATTTGGCAACAGAGGCAGCAACGCCAGAAAAGTAGCTGTCATTTCTTCAGCTCCCAAGAGTTCTCTCACAACAACACTAATCATAGAATCATAGAATCATAGAATGGTTTAGGTTGGAAGGGACCTCAGGGATCATCCAACTCCAACCCCCTGCCATAGGCAGGGACACCTCCCACTAGAGCAGGCTGCTCAAGGCCTCATCCAGCCTGGCTTTAAACGCCTCCAGGGAGGAAGCATCCACAACCTCCCTGGGCAACCTGTTCCAGTGTCTTACCACCCTCACTGTAAAGAATTTCCTCCTAACATCCAGTCAGAATCTCCCCTCTTCCAGCTTAAACCCATTCCCCCTCGTCCTAACATTACTAGACTGTGTAAATAGTCCCTCCCCAGCTTTTCTGTAGGCTCCCTTCAGATACTGGATCATTGTGCACACCCCACATACCATGTTCAGCATTAGGGTTGCCATTCCTCCAGCCAGGAGGAGGAAATGGATAGGAGAGAAAAACGAATCTATTGGGATGCATTCATTAGGTGGCCTGGCAGTTCAAACATTTGGAAATACAGGGCTTTAGTTGATACAGGTGCTCAGTGTGGTCTATTCCCATCAAATTGCAAAGGAGCAGAGTCTACAACTATTTCAGGTATCATTGGTGGATCTCGAGAGTTAACTAAGTTGCAGGCTGAGATAAGTTTAACTGGTAAAGAGTGGAAGAAACATACTATTGTAGCTGGTCCTGATGCACCTTGCATTCTGGGAATTGACTTTTTGAGACAAGGTTGTTTCAAAGATCCTAAAGGTCACAAATGGGCTTTTGGAATAGATCTGTGGAAACTGAGGATGGTAAACTGAAATTGTCCATCAGACCTGAATCTGCAGTTGTGGGACATTGTGATGTAGAAGAACTGAAGGTGCCAATTGCTTCTCAAACTGTGCATCATAGGTAGTACAAAACTAACTGTGACTCTTTGTTGCCCCTTCTTCAGCTGATTCGTCAACTGGAAAGTCAGGCTGTCATCGTGANATATGGCAGTTCCACCATGCCAGTTCCCACAAATAAGGACATTCACTTACTTGACTGCAGTGGGATTTTGGAGACTACACTGCTTATTTTTTCTTTTGAACAGAGGCTTCAATTCTGTTAAACAATATGATCATATAATGTGCACGGCAATTGCCAGGACAATCCAACAGAGTGTGCTCATGTGCTGTAAGAGCTGAAGTTGTGTTATAGTTAAAAGATTATTTTTGTATTTGCTGTTGTTTTTACTCTTTAAAATAATTATATGTAAAAGTTTTACATATAGGCATAAGAATTTATTATATGTAATTATATATATATATANAAAATCATTGCTATATAATTAAATGGAGGAAGACAGAATGCTAAATGAGAACAGCGGGAGTAAAACATTCATAAAAAAAGTCAGGATTTAACAGTGACAGCACCAAGCATTTTCTGTGTCAGTAAAAGTATTGAACTATGCCCTGGTGATTAACCCTAGGACCAGCTTGTGCATGTACTTTAAGGGAAGTGGTCTGGTAAGTGGCTGAAGGGGTTGTAAGAGTCTTAGGAAATGCCAGAGCTAAAATGGGTTCTTCTTCTGGGGGACACTTGCAAAAAGTTCTATGATGGATAAACACTGTGGTATTCAGATACACAGAAGTTGTTTTTCTAGTTGTGTAAATGTGGGATGGATCTGCAAAGACCACAGCCCAATATTCAGCATTTGAGATAGCATAAGTATTGGGTGCAAATGCACATCCTTCCTTGCAATGTGTCTTTTTCTGGCAAATTTGGAGCCATTTCACATAATTAGAAAATCCCATTGTGTTCAAAGAAACACTTCAAAACGTGACATTGAAATCTGTTCTCTAAATGAAATAAAGATCTGCTCAATATAGGCAGGAATATGGCATGTTTTGATGTAGTGAATGGCACATCTGGATCCTGAATATTTTATAAAGGAAAAAAGCAGACACTGGCATTTCAAAGCCGATATTACACAGCAGGGGGGAAACACACTGTAATGATAAGGTCACAGAATCTGGACTTTCTTCGCTACCTCAGTTGTCAAGTGTGAAATTTTAACTCAAATCCACAAACAGGATGCCACTGGATGGCAAGTTACTTCTAATTTTCATAGAATCATAGAATCATAGAATCATAGAATGGTTTAAGTTGGAAGGGACCTCAAGGATCATCCAGCTCCAACCCCCTGCCATAGGCAGGGACACCTCCCACTAGAGCAGTCACCTCAAAAGTTTGTTTCCTTAGTCCATAGCAAATGTGAGCGATTTAGACAAATTTGAAGCACATGAAACAGTTCAGAAAGCTGATTTTGGAAGAGTTGTTGCACAGTCAGTGAAGTAATTTTAGTGTGCCTCAAAACCTGAGCTCTAAAATAAGAATATTACTGTTGCTATGAAGGTTGTGTAAGGATAATATTCATTATGGAGTAAAATTAGCATTTGTGTTATTACTGTCATTTACATTGCAATGATACCTACTTAGTTACCTAGATGAACACTATCTACTTCACCATGCCACAGCAGACCAATTCTGATTCACCTGAAGAATATTCAAGAGCTAAATCTAAGTGTTCTTGCAAAAGCATTCCATGTACCAAATTCCCTCCAATACTCTCTTGTAATATAATTAGACTGTACTGCCTCCCTACAGGTGAAGCATTTCTCTATGGAAACATGCTTGCAGCACTGAGGCCTCTCTTGCACATAACATGTAAGACTCAACCCTGAGATTTAGATTCTTTTACACAGTCACTATCTTTCTGTTCTGCTCTATGCTTTAGGTCATTTTGCTGCATTTTAGTTTGGTAAAACATGGCGCAATGGCTACAAATTGAAACACAGAAGGTTTCACCTCAACATGAGGAGAAACTTCTTTACAGTGAAGGTGACAAAGCACTGGAACAGGCTGCCCAGAGAGGTCTCCTTCTTTGGAGACTTTCAAAACCTGCCTGGATGTGTTCTGTGCAAACTACCCTAGGGGATCCTGCCTTGACAGGGAGGTTGGGGTCAATGTTCTCTAAGGATCCCTTCCAACCTCTAAAGTTCTATGATTCTGTGAAAATGATACTCAGGAGTTTAAAACGTATTTTTCAAGGACTAGAGATCTTGCAGAATCCAGCTTCCTGATGTGGTTAATTTTGGAATCCGTCAGCATTAAAAACAAATTCCTACTATAAAATATGGCCATTCTGCATCAATTACAAGCAATTATCTTTAGATGTTCCTTGCTATAAATCAGAGAAAATGTCTGGTGTGTTACTAGCAAAAATACATTTGCAAACAAAAATTTAAAGACTGTGAACACTTATAGATTTACTCAAACTTTGAGAATTGTCCATCATTCTCATTTTACCGTGATTATAAGAACGTAGTGAGCATGTTATATTCCTCAGTTTGTGAATCTTCAATTCTTTGTCAGCACAGATGACTAATGAATGGTAATTTAATTTGTCTTGGTGTCTGCCTATTTTTATATATTTTTGAAAAGTAGACCACTTTAAAACTGTATATTGCCTCCTCTAGGGAAAAGAAGTTCAAAAATTAAAAAAAGATGCTGTGAGGAGGTAGGCTTTTCACTGTTATATTTCATTAAAATCTCATTCTCCATGATAAAGATTTTTTTTGATATTTTTAACTGAATTCTGAAAGTATGGGAATCATGTTGCTAAAATAATTAATCGTGTCTTGTAGTCCTGCAAACATTTAGGAATGAAATGAAAATAACCAGACCCCATGAAGCACAAATTCATGGGATTTGCATCTTTATGTTGCATTATTGTGTGGCTTCCCTAACAACAGGAGCTCAGTAAATGCCACATTCATGCAGTAAGTGATGTTTAATTTTCCCTGTTACTGTATTCTTTGTGACTTCTATATTTAAGCTTGTATAGACTGAATGAACAGGAGAAAAAAATGTGTAATAGAGATAATATTAAGTTAGTCATAAACTTTTTGTTCTTGGAAGCATCTTTAGTTCTATAACCAGACAGGAGTAAGTTGACATGTTTAGCTTTGTTGTCACTGCTGTCAAATAATAGCTGAGACATTTGCCAGAGCAACAAGTTATATCAAGGATCAATTTGTAATGGCTGCAAACCTTCGGAAGCAGATCCTGTCAGACACGTTCATCTGGCCATATTGTGGGAAAGAAAAGATAAAAAAAGGAAAAAAAGGAAAAAAAAAAAAAAAAAAAAGCCAGATTATGCCCTTTAGAGCAACAATCAAGTATGGAACTCTCCAGTTTCTCACCAGAAATGACAATGCCATGAGAGAAGGCAATGCCATTTACTTTCATTGATCTCATAAAATGACAGCTCATATTTAGACATCTGGGACAATTGTTTCCAAAATTAAGACACTCAAAATAGCAGTTCTTTGTCTAAAATCAGTTCTTTATTCAATATTTCATTCAATACTGGCAGTATTTCTGATATTCTTAGTTTAAATGGTGTGAAAATTTGATTCTCACTAAAATGTTCTGAAGTTATTACTGCCAAGAAAAGGTTTAGAGTTAATTTTCATGCAAATTTGAATAAAAATATAGCAAAAAGGTATATTTGAAAGCACAAGATACACAAAAATGCAAGAGTGAGTTATTTTCCCACTGAAATTCAACTGAAATTGAACTGAACTAAGAGAAATGAGGTCTGCCAAGAGCTTTGGCAAACATGTAGGAAGTGTCTTTGTGCCTGTAAGATCATGCAAAATATATCAAAGGGCAGTAGTTGCTCACTTAGAGAAATGGACAGTCTGAATTGATAGCAATTATCAATTAGGAATCTCAATGTTACTAATTGGTAACTAGTAAAACTTTGGAAATCATAAAATGTACAGTACAATTAGATAAAAGATGCTAAAAAATGGTTAGACCCAATCCTCTAAATACTACGGAAGTTCTCATCTTCATGAGTTTTACACATAAATTCTACTTAAAAGGAAAAAGCTTTTTAATTTCATTTTCCTTTAGCAAGGGCTTATTGCCAAAAAGCTCTACTCACTATTGCTAAGTCGTCTGTCTGAAAATTATTCTAGGCTCTTCCATTTTCTGTGGAAGGAATCTTCATGACAGCTGCTTCCCCAGACAGTTTCATATCTTCCCAGTTTCTGGGGGGTAAAAAAAGGAAATGCTTCCTGCCAGTCCAAAGGCCCATATAATTCTCTGAGGCAAAGATTGCATGTGTTCAGCATAGGCAAACATGTTAAAAGAGGCAAATGCACAGTGATCTCTCCCAATGTAGTTGCTTATATGTTCCCTAAGACTGAATTGGGCATATGTGGGTCAACATAAATAAAAGAGAGACAGAGTGGTGAAATAAGCTCTCGTTTCACACATTTTCATTATCTAGGACCCAGAATGCATAAATACCATGAGCTACTGCTGGTGTCCTCATTAGTATCTCTGCTTGCAAAGCTGAGTATTCAAGGTGGTGGCTAGTAGCCAGTTTTGCCAGAACTCTGGACAAAACTTTCAGTCCATGTTGAAGATCTAGCAGAGTTGCTGACACATGCCTTGTTTATGATGATGAATGCATAAATGTACCTTATTGGTTTCACGGTATACTGAAAAATAGCACCAATCAGATATGGAAGTCAATGTGTCCATGTGGTATCCTGAGGTGCATTAGTAAAAGTGTGTCCAGCAGGTCTGGGGAAGTTCTCCTCCCTCTCTATTCTTCCCTGGTGAGGCCATACCTGGAATGCAGTGTCCAGTTTTGGGCTCCTCAATGCAAGAAAGACAGGGATCTACTGGAGACAGTACCAATGGAGAACTATGAGAATAATTAAGGGACTCAAACATCTTTCCTATGAAGAAAGACAGAGAACTGGGACTGTTTAGTCTGGGGAAGAGAAAGCTGAGAGGGGCTCTTACCAATGTCTGTAAACATCTGAGAGGTGGGTGTCAGGAGGAATGTACAGGCTCTTTTCAGTGGTTTCTGGTAATAGGACAAGGAATAATGGATATAAGCTAGAATACAGGAAGTTTTACCTCAACATGAAGAGAAACTTCTCCACTGTGAGGGTGACAGAACACTGGAACAGGCTGCCCAGAGAGGTTGTGAAGTCTCCTCTGGAGACTTTCAAAGCCAGCCTGAGTGTGTTCCTATGTGGTCTGTCCTAAATGATCCAGGTTTAGCAGGATCATTGGACTCAATGATGTCTGGAGGTCCTTTTCAACCCTTAACATTCTGTGATTCTTTGATTCTGTGATGGGTTGCTTCTTCAACATCGGTCTTAAAAAAAAAAAAAAAATCAGTGTTAGGGGCTTTACTGAACACCACCCTGTCCTCCCAGTCTTAGTTATACAGCACTGCTGTACTGGCCATTGGAGTAGACATTTACCACACTTCACTGGTAACTATCTTTGAATGCTCACAAAATGTAAAAAAACACATCAAGACCTATGAGCCCAGCTCCTCGTCAGTACAGCCATCACGTCTTTTTGATGACAGCAAGTGAAAATGCTCTGCCCAACTGTGCATTTGAAGTGATAAAAATTGATAGAAATTTATATAAAAATATAGAATGCATCCCAGCCACACTCAGGAAATTGAAGTAAAGGAGCAGAAAAATAACGAACCACTCCTGTGAGCTAGCACAGCTTGACACTCTCCTAGATTCTGACTACTCCTGCCCCTATTTGAGACACTTTGCTTCACTCTGTGGCTTTGCTGGCTATGATAGCTGGTCTGGTCCAGAGTAAGGGACAGCCAAGTCTCCCAGTATGGTTTAAATCACCTTCCCCAACGCCATGCGGCTAAGCCTGAGTCAGGACCCTGAGAACATTGCTAGTCTTGTCTGCTGCTGCCTTGCCACGCCAAGATGCACCCTCCCCAGCTGAAAACCTCATGTCAATCATCTCAGGACCATAGCAACACAACACCAAGGCAGTCTTCAGCTGCACACCTCCCTGCCCTGCCCATTCATAGACCCCAGTGGGCCAAGCCCACCCACAGACCCATGTCCCATCCTGGTCTCACCTCCAGGGAGATACTTGTTGCCTGAGTTTGGTCCTAGATCTACCCAGCCTGCCTTGCTCCTGGATGGACAGTGGGACAATCCTTGGCTGCCAGACCATGCTCTGGCCCTACTCATGGTGCTTTGCAACCAGCCAGGGCTTTCCTTGCCTGGCAGAATCTGCTCAGGCTGCCTCATGAGTCCTGGCCTTCCAAAATATCTGCATGCAGTGGGATACACTTTATGCTGTAAAAGTACCACTACAATGAGCTGCAGCACACCTCTTGGATTGTATGAGATACTCTAAACAAAAGCATATACAAACATAGTCAGAGATTCGAGACACAGGAGCACCAACTAACACCCAGTTCCAAGTCTTTGCAGTGTAGTCATGGACAGTCTACTCCATAATTGACAGAGCCATCCCCAGCCCTTGTGCTCTGTAATTTATTAAAGTGGATTTAGAATCAGAGACACCACCATAACGTCTGGAATTGTACTCCTTTCCTTGGCTTTTGGAGGCATTCAGCAGGTGGACAGATCACAGCACTCCTTTCCTCACACCGTGTGAGCAGTCAGCTAGGACACACTGAGATACTTGTCTTTGTCCACCATTTAAGTATTTGTCAGGAGGAGGTAAGATGCCAGCTGCTCCTCTTTATGGGCTGCAGAAATCTTCCTCCTGTTGTAGAGGTTTGGGTATTAATTGCCCGAGGCAGGAATTATGAAAACAGAATCATTTTTATTTTCCTGAAAACCCCACCCCTAAATGATATACAGAACTAGTTAAGGTTTATTTACAGGCTCTAATTCAGTTGGGGAAATCTTCAAAGGATATTATGGGCAAATTTAGAGATTTAGGAAAGTCAGAAAATGGAAAAGGCTAAGCTACAAACACAGCTTTACCTCACTATCAATCAGGCTGAGCAAAGAATCTAAGGGAAACAGCTTTTTACTCACGGAGATGAGATAAGAAATTGGTAATGATCCCTTGCTAGATTTCTTTGCCAGCGGCAGCCTCTCTCAAATGCAAGCAATATCCAATCTTTGCAGATCCAAGCAGCAAAAATCCAAGGCGAGTCGAAAAACTCACCAAAGTCAAAAGTGTCTCAGACACAGCTTCCACAAATGGGATGATTGTGGAAGCAACGCTGCCTCAGCAGCACAGGGCAGGAAGCCAAATTGCTGGTGTCTTCCCCAGCTTGGGGTAGCAGCGGGAAGTCAGGCTGCGGTATGGTCCGAGAGAATCAGGTCAGGGTACTGCCAGCAGCTCCCTCTCAAATGGACCTGAGGACTTGCAGAGCTTGCAGATTTGCACAGAAGGGTGCATAAGTGGGGGACCATCCAAAAGCAGGGATGGTGTAAAATCGGGAGCCATGCAAAAGTAGGAGTCATCCAAAGCAGGGGCAGTCCAAAGGCAGGAACGCTGCAAAACAGGAACTCTGTAAAGACGGAACTCTGTAAAGATATAACTCTGTCAAGGCAGGGAACTCTGCACTTTCCCCCTCATTCTATTTATGCCTTTTTCTAGACAAAGTGTCCATTTGCTATTTTTACTGAGAGTGAAGAACCCAGCCAACCACCAGCCCACTTCCAGCGTGGACTTCCACAGGAGTCAGTACTTACGTGGAAAAGGCACCTTTTGTTGTTCCCCCTTCAAGCCCACGGGGTGGGTGGAAAGCATTTTTTTGCACCTTCTTCTTGACCTGTTCAAACCTTCTAGAGATGGAGGGGGAAGGGGGAAGAAGGAATCTGGAGTGCTTCACAACACCTCCCTGCAGCAAGAGGCAGGGTGAGAGGGGATACATGGTCCAAGCTGCACTTCACCTGACAAGGATAAAAAGCACAATTTGGATTTAAATACTTAGCAACATTGCTCTGCATTTAGTAGACAGGCACAATTCTTCATCTGGTCAGTAACAAGCTATGCCTGAGCAATGCATAAACAGTAGTCCAAAATAGCTGTGTCACTTTGCTCTGCTGTTATGCAATTCTGCAGCCTAGGTATGTTATCCATTTTCTACCCTCATAGGTGCTGATATTTTCTAAAATCTGAACTGGTATTTGCTGTGGCAGAGTGAGTGCCTGTGATTTCGTGTTCAGGCTCAATGCCAGACACAAATCTCTAAACAAATTAAATACTGCTACTTTCTGCAGAGAAACTCAGACAGCAGGGTCACATTCATAGGCCTTCATTTTGTTTAGCAGTATTGCTCTGCTCACAGTCTCGTCAATAGCAACCTTAAAGCCCATTTATATGCACAGCTGGACACTCTGAAAACATGATTTTGTCTAATACTTAATGGGTGTGTGCTCCAGTCATTTAATACTATTAGATACTAGAGCCATAAAACAGCCTGCCCTGTGGTGAAAATTTATCTGGATTAAATGTCCTTTGGAGGTCAGATCCAACCCAGACCATTGTATGATTCTACAATCTCTTTAAAAAATACACATTTTTCACTAATACTGTTCCTTGAATCAAAGGACACACCTGAAGGATGGAATGCTATCCAGAGGTATTTGGACAAGTTCAAGAAATAGGCCCATGTGAAACTCATCAGGATTAAGAAAAGCCAAATGCAAGGTCCTGCATCCAGGCTGGGGCAACTTCTGCTATCAATACAGGCTAGGGGCTGAAGTAGGTGAGAGCAGCCCTGCTGGAAAGAATTTGGTGATACTGGTGGATGAAAAGCTGCCCAGAAAGCCAACCATGTCCTGGGCTGCATCAAAGAAGTGTTGCCAGTAGGTTAAGAGAAGTGATATTGTTCCTCTACTCTGCTCTGTTAAGACCCCATGTGGAATACTGCATCCAGCTCTGGAGTTCAGCACAAGGAAGACATGGACCTGTTGGAGCAGCTCCAAAGAGCTAAAATAATAATCAAAGGGGTGAAACACTTCTGCTATGAGGAAAAGCTCAGAGACGTGGGGTTGTTCACCCTGGAGGAAACAATACTCCAGGGAGACCTAGTTGTGGCTTTTCAGTACCTAAAGGGGGCTTATAAGAAAGATGGGAACAAACTTTTTAGAAGAGCCCTTTTCAATAGGACAGGGGGTAAAGATTTTCAACTAATAGAAAAGGAGATTCAGTTTAGATATAAGGAAGATATTTTTACAGCGACAGTGATGAAACACCACAACAGGCTGCCCAGAGGGGTGTTAGATCCCTATCCCTGGAGACATTCAAGATCAGTACTGACTGGGCTCTGCACAACCTGATCTAGTTAAGGATATGCCTGCTCAATGTAGGGGAATCGAACCAGATGGTCCCTTCCAACTTGAACTATTCTGTGATTCTATGCTTAGATTGCAGTCTGCTTACATTGCATTCACTGCAGATCAAAATCTCTGACAACATTTATATGTAATTAATTGTAATTGTAGCACAGAACCAGAACAGGTTGCACTTGGATGTCATCACACAGGCAAATGACTCAGAAAGAAATTTCTGGCATATTTTGGAAACTTCAGAGTTTTTGCTATGTTTGTATTCCCTAGAAAGTACATAGAAATATTTTATATGATGAACTGAAATTACATTTCTTTGGCTGTAAACAAATTCTTAATAGGCAGACAGCCAGATACACAGGTAGATAATGTTGAATGATTGTACTGGTTTGAGGCTAATTGTAATATTTTAATGAGAGAAATTAGATCATTGGTTGTGAAAAGAAAATAATGACAAAATCTATATCATTTGTTGGTTGGCTGAGAGGGATAAAAAGCCTAAATGTCAATAATTTGTCTGGTCTGGGATGGTGAATCTATTAACTTCCTCCTTATTCCACTCTAATCTTTTTTCTACTAATCTTGGCTAGCAGAAAACAATGTAAGCTTTGCTGGTTGTTTTGTTTGTCTGTCTGGGAAAGTAGAGGGGGAAAGAGAGGGTAGCTTTGAACTCCATTTGGAGTTTCCTTTATCTGGGAGGGAGTTTGGATTTCTGTATTATTTCTTATTTGTATATAATAGTAAATATTTGTAAATATACTATGTATATATGCTTGTAAATTTTGCTTTGCTGTAAATGTAGCTTCATCTTACTTCCAAGCCATCTGAGCTTGTCTGGTAAATTTCAATTGG
>WAAF01016275.1:1205-13185 GCA_013400475.1 Tricholaema leucomelas
GACCGCCGCCAGCTGGATGTGGCACCATTCACCACCACTCTCTGGGCTCGGCCCTCCAGCCAGTTCCTCACCCAGCACAGAGTGTTGCCATCCAAGCCGCGGACTGCCAAGGGAATGAGCAAAATCATCAGCATTGATGAATGTAGAGAGGGCAAACAATCACCTCATGAAAAATCATTTTAAAAGATGAAATGCCCAATATACCTAGAAGGTGGTGTCCGTTTATCACATCACAGAGTACAAATCATTTCCGTTGTTAACTGCAGAAGGCATGCAGGGGGTTTATGTCTCCTTCCCAAACCTGTTTCTTTGGGGTTTTGCTGCTTATGAATTCTGTTTTAAATCAACATATTTCAACAACTACCTCCCTCTCTGTGATGGTTTGGGTGTTTCCCCCCCCACTTAAGAAAATCACCCAGACTCGTCTCAGCTGGATGGAAGTTAAGGAATGAAGCTTTATACTTACAGCTTAGCACAATATACAAGCAGGTATTTACGATATCTACTGCTATGGACAGCAATATACAAGTTAAAAAGCTAATACAGAAACACAGCAGCCCTCCCAGAAACCTGAGTGCCCAGGAGGGGCTACCAACCACCCCTTCCACCTTCTTCCCACCCCTTTACCTTACCCCAGACTTTGCCTTACGTTCAAGGTGAGTTTGGAGGCTTGGCCAGGGGAGTTAGGAAGCAGACAGATTAGTCAGGCAACAAGTTAGGTTAGAGAGAAGTGCAGCCAAGAGCCAGAGGGGAAACTCTGTTACCTATATTTGTGTTCTTGTTCCTATCCATCTCAGCAAGCCTATGAGTGCAGTAGCCATCAGCACTGTTTCCTTCTCACAGCCTATCATCTAATTCTTCTCAGCAAAATATCCCAGCTAGGCTCAATCTAGCACGCTCTCCCAAGGAATTAACATGCAGCTGGATCTGCTGAGGTAGTAGAACAAGCAATAGTGATAGAGAAAGAAAACACATTGCAACCAGCAAAAGACCTGTAGTGACAGACCCAGGTTGCTCAGGGCTTTGTCCCACCAGATCTGACCCTGCTCTACTGTTTGATTATTTTCACAGTAAAATTGTTTTCATTATATCAAAGAAAAAACACTTAATTTCAACTTATGATCAGTGTCTCTTCTTCTACCACTCTTTACCTCTGCAAAGAGCCTGGAATCTCTGTTCTCAATAAGCCCTTCAGGCAATGGGGGCATCAGGTCCCCTGAAGTCACCCCTTCTCCAGATTGATCCAGCCCCACTCCCTCAGCCTCTCCTCATAGAGGACAAGTGCGTGCTCCATCCTTGGCTGCCTTGGGATCTCTCTGCTGAACTCACTGCAGTTTATTGCCAGCCTTCATGTACTGAGGGGAGCAAAACTTACCCAGATACCCCAGATACCATCAAGGAAATACTGAGGGAAGAGGGATAACTGCTTCTTTCCATCTCCTGCCTATGCTCCTGCCAACACACACTCAGCCTTTGTTGCTGCAGGGGCTTAGGCTCACTTAGCTGTCCCCCAGGGTCCCCAGGCCTTTCTCCACAGAGGTGCCCCCCAGCCACTTTCCTGATGGGTGTTATCCCAGACACAGGGCAGGACCTTTGTACTGGCTGAACTTCATAACCTTGCCAGCTCATTTCTCCTGTCCGGGTCCTTCTGGAAGGCAGCCTTGCTTTTGAGCCTGTCAGCTTCACACACCCTCATCCCCCTTCGTTCCATTTTGAATGAGGGTGAATCTGGCTGTTTTGTCAGAGCCAGGACAGCAAAGTGTTGTACTGGGAAACTCATTAGCAGTCCATCTGGCCAACCATCATGTCTGCAGCAAATTTGTTGCAAAATGGTCTAAAGAGAATAAAATTAGCCCAAGAAGATATTTTTTAAGGTAGCATCTAAAGGGTTAACCCTCTTGAAGGAGTGGTCTTGACCCTGACCCCAGCTCCCCCCGACCCCTCCCCGGGCTGGGTCTGAACACTACCTGGTGTGGTGGTTAGCCCACTCCCACTTCATGTCTAAATCCCTACAGAAACAGAGGAACTTCCTGTTTCTCTCTCTCCCTGCCTCCCTGCTTGCCAGCATCACCATCCTGTTTCCTGGTACCCTTTATCCTGCCACGTGGACAAACCCATTGCCATCAAATCTGGTTGTGTTTACAAATTTTTTATCTTGTTTTTCCTTTCCCTATACCTTTTGTCACTTCCCTACCTCAAATACCTTTTATTTATTGTTAAAGTTTTCTAATTCCCAAATTGCAGTGAGGTTATTTATTTGGGTGTACTTTACCTTTCCTCTCTCTACATCTAATTCCTTTTTCTTTGGGAAAGAAAGGGGAAGAGGGAAAGGCATCCTGTAAATTGTTATTGGTTCTGTTAGCTATATTTCACAATATCACAGTCTCACAGTATCACCAAGGTTGGAAGAGACCTCACAGATCATCAAGTCCAAGCCGTTACCACAGAGCTCAAGGCTAGACCATGGCACCAAGTGCCACGTCCAATCCTGCCTTGAACAGCTCCAGGGACGGCGACTCCACCACCTCCCTGGGCAGCCCATTCCAGTAGCCAATGACTCTCTCAGTGAAGAACTTTCTCCTCACCTCAAGCCTAAATTTCCCCTGGCGTAGCTTGAGGCTGTGTCCTCTTGTTCTGGTGCTGGCTGCCTGAGAGAAGAGAGCAACCTCCTCCTGGCTACAACCACCCCTCAGGTAGTTGTAGACAGCAATAAGGTCTGCCCTGAGCCTCCTCTTCTCCAGGCTAAACAATCCCAGCTCCCTCAGCCTCTCCTCGTAGGGCTGTGCTCGAGGCCTCTCCCCAGCCTCGTTGCCCTTCTCTGGACACGTTCAAGCATCTCAATGTCCCTCTTAAACTGGGGGGCCCAGAACTGGACACAGTACTCGAGGTGTGGTCTAACCAGTGCAGAGTACAGGGGCAGAATGACCTCCCTGCTCCTGCTGGCCACACCATTCCTGATGCAGGCCAGGATGCCATTGGCTCTCTTGGCCACCTGGGCACACTGCTGGCTCATGTCCAGGTGGGTATCCATCAGCACCCCCAGATCCCTTTCTGTTTGGCTGCTCTCCAGCCACTCCGACCCCAGCCTGTAGCTCTGCATGGGGTTGAGCCTTTGGGAAATTTAAACTAGAACTGAGGCACAGCAGGAACTGAAGGAGCAGTTTTTCACATTATTTTAGAGTTTTCCTAACAAATTTATGAGGCTGATAAGAAGTGACCTAAGATTTGAGTTACAGCTTAGCTCTGAAGTATCTTCAGAAACATGGAAGAGTGCCAACATGGCCAAAACTGATTTGGAGATCATGGCAAAACACTGTCAAGGGAGCTAAAATGCACCCTGGCCTAGTTTGGTTTTTTTTTTTTTGGTTTTGCTTCTCTTTGAGTCACAGAATCATAGACTTGACCAGTTTGGAGGAGAGCTCCAAGATCATCCAGTCCAGCCTATCACCCAGCCCTGTCCAATCAACTAGACCATGGCACTAAGTCCAACTCTTTCATTCTCATGTGGCCCCAAACTGAGCATTTGTCAGTGTGGTGTTTTTTGGACAAACCAAAATGAGACATTCTTTCAACGTAGCATTTCTTTTCACTACTAAAGCCCACACACAAGAGGCAAAATGCCCAAAATGTCATATTTGAAGCACAGCAATGCACAGCCAGAAATTTCTTGGCTTTGTTAGAGGTGTGAATGTTGCTGTGTAGCTTTCACTCTGAGTTCAGCTCTGTTCTCTCTCGGTTGCCATCTCTATTCATAAGCTTAGAAATCCTGCTGAGTCTGTCAGCCTCCTAGTTTGCTGCTGTGGATGAATATGTTTTCTTTTGGGTTAGGTATATCCCTTGCAGAGCTTTTCTCTGACAATAGGTTCTTATTAATTTGTTGGCTTGATTTTGCTGCAAGGATGGAGTCGGTAAGCTTGTGAAGAGAAGAATCCTTCCTTTTCACAGCTACACAATTTTGCATTTGCCATCTTGCCTGCATGATTAATATTAGCTGATATAATAGGGTTTGTTTTTCCCCTTTTCTATCACAGTCTCACAGTATTACCAAGGTTGGAAGAGACCTCACAGATCATCAAGTCCAACCTGTTACCACAGAGCTCAAGGCTAGACCATGGCACCAAGTGCCACGT
Source organism: Tricholaema leucomelas (assembly GCA_013400475.1). NCBI lineage: Eukaryota > Metazoa > Chordata > Aves > Piciformes > Lybiidae > Tricholaema lacrymosa > Tricholaema leucomelas. The sequence goes on from WAAF01016275.1 coordinate 5,336, forward strand.
CCAATCCTGCCTTGAACAGCTCCAGGGACGGCGACTCCACCACCTCCCTGGGCAGCCCATTCCAGTGTCCAATGACTCTCTCAGGGAAGAACTTTCTCCTCACCTCAAGCCTAAATTTCCCCTGGCGTAGCTTGAGGTTGTGTCCTCTTGTTCTGGTGCTGGCTGCCTGAGAGAAGAGAGCAACCTCTATCTGTAGCTCTGAATGGTAGAAGTGTGATGTTTCACAGAGAGCACTGCTATGCACAGAGTAGTCAAACTGCATTTCCCAAAGAGACAAGATGCAAAGCCACATGGCAATGCACAAGATTTGAGGATGTCATCACTACAAGTTGTTCAGTTTAGGCTCTCTTTCTATAATAATGATGGCTAAAGCCAGCTGGAAGGCAGACTAATGTTACTGGCTTCGTTTTGGTGCTTTGAAGGTTGTCAGCAGGGGGAGATGTGTGTGTCAGATGCTTTATTCTGATGAAACAACTGTGAGCAGAAATAATTTGGATGTGAGTAGATGGAAGGAAAGGGGACCAATTGTAGTAATATTCAGCAGAGCAGAGAAGATCACAACGTTCAGATAGGGTACAAGAGACCTGATGCAATCGGAACCCAAGTGGATCAGCTCCAGTGCAGCCACATGAGCCAATGAATGATGAGTCCACAGTATCCAAGTTGCTGTCAGTGCTGTTCCTTCCATGTGGCCTTAGTAATTTACCATCATGGAAGAGCCAGTGGTAATGTATCTGGTTAATGAGTATTTTTTAATATAATTAATAAATTTGGCAGAAGCCAACCTCAGGAGGTTCAACAAGACCAAGTGCAAGGTCCTGCAGCTGGGTTGAGGCAATGCCAAGCACAAATCCAGGATGGGCAGTGAGTGGCTGGAGAGCAGCCCTGAGGAGAGGGACTTGGGGGTACTGGTGGAGGAGAAGCTCAACATGAGCCAGCAGTGTGCACTTGCAGCCCAGAAAGCCAAGCAGAGCCTGGGCTGCACCAGGAGAAGTGTGGCCAGCAGGGCCAGGGAGGTGATTCTCCCCCTCTGCTCTGCTCTGCTCTGCTGAGACCCCACCTGGAGTACTGCATCCAGTTCTGGAGCCTCCATTACAAGAAGGATGTGGAGATGCTGGAGTGTGTCCAGAGNGTGAGAGGCTGGAATGGGTTGCCCAGGGAGGTGGTTGAGGCCCCATGGCTGGAGATGTTTCAGGCCAGACTGGATGAGGCTGTGGGTAGACAGCTCTAGGGTAGGGTGTCCCTGGGCATAGCAAGGGGGTTGGAACTGGCTGATCCTTGTGGTTCCCTTCTAACCATGACTGATTCTATGATTTTTTGTAGTTGTAGAGCAAAATGCAGCAACTAAGCAGGTTTTATTGCTTACCTAAGAAAGCTCAGCTTAGAGGAGAAATATTTTTTAAAGTTTAATCCCAAGTTTATTCACCTTTCTGGGCAAAGCAGGTGAAGTGCCAAAAAGCCTTGTGACTTTCTGAAGCCCAAGACTTGACTGGTCTATTTAATAGCAATGGACCTAATGCGATTCTTTCTAGCCCATGATACGCCATGGGCTACGATGCCACAGGCATCAGAAGAGACAGGGAGACACTTGATGCAAGCCAATCTGTTTCTTGCATTCCAAACATGTGTTTCTAGACCTTTCATCAGAAGGCTACACATTGTATTAAACTGTCACTGGTTCCATGTACCTGTGTTAGAAATTGCATACTAATTGGTGCAGACACTCATCATATCCTCTCAGCAACACCTACACTGTGTCTGAGCAATCTGAGCCAGCAGAGACAGGTGAAAACCACAGGCTCCAGCCTTACATTTGTGTGTATTTGTTACACCATTCCCTAAGGTCATTCCAACCTTCCACTTCATCTCAACTCAGCACTTACTGAGCTCGTGCACTCTGCCTGCCCATGGCTTATGTTCCACTATTTCAAGTTCCTATAGCTGTGCCATTCCAACAAGGAATTGTTGCCCAGGGAGGTTGTGGCTGCTTCCTCCCTGGAGGTGTTTAAGGCCAGGCTGGATGAGGCCTTGAGCAACCTGCTTTAGTGGGAGGTGTCCCTGCCTATGGCAGGGGGTTGGAGCTGGATGATCCTTGAGGTCCCTTCCAACCTAAACCATTCTGTGATTCTATGATTCTATCCTTGAGAGTCAGTGGACAATTTCATTCAAATTAGGAACAGGAGGACTGTTACTGTTGTACCTCCAGATTGTTTGTAAATAGGCTACAGACATTCAAATAATCATGATTGGCAGTGTCTGAGCATGAGGTCCTGGTGTTACCCACTGTATCTTCAAAAATAGGAGAGGAGGTCAGAGCTGCAGTGTCCATTGTGCTTACTGGGGAAAAAAAGAAGAAAAAAAAAAGAAAAAAATTGAAAAAAAAAACCTCAACAAGCAAAAAAAAAAAAACAAACCCAAAACCACAACAACATTGCTCTGGAGAGTAAACTAAAGAAAGGAGCCCATGGGATTAGCATAGGAATTTTGTGTTCATTAGAGTACTGTGTCCAGTTCTGGGCTCCCCAATTCAAGAGAGATGTTGAGGTGCTGGAAGGTGTCCAGAGAAGGGCAACAAGACTGGGGAGGGGCCTGGAGCACAAACCCTATGAGGAGAGGCTGAGGGAGCTGGGGGTGTGCAGCCTGGAGAAGAGGAGGCTCAGGGCAGACCTCATTGCTNCCTTTGAAACATGACATTTTACTTGCTTATCTAGCACAATGTCACAGTGGCAGAGAGCTTCCACTTCTAGCTGATTATCTCTTTAAAAATAGTTATATAGTAGCTGAAGATGAGGCAGCAGTGTGCCCAGGTGGGCAGCAGAGCCAATGACATCCTGGCCTGGCTCAGGAGCAGTGTGGCCAGCAGGACAAGGGAGGTTCTTCTGCCTCTAGATTCAGCACTGCTCAGGCCAAACCTTGAGTGCTGTGTCCAGTTCTGGGCTCCTCAATTCAGGTCCTATCTACCATCACCCCCAGCTCCCTCTCTGCCTGGCTGCTCTCAGCCACTCTGTCCCCAGCCCGTAGTGCTGCTTGGAGTTGTTGTGGCCAAAGTGTATGAACACAGCTAAACATGTTCATAAGTGAGTGGTGAAGAATAACAACAACAACAATAATAATACATTACCTTCCTCCTGCAGACCCCAACTCTGTTCATTCATTGCAAATATTATTCAAAAAGTAATGAAGGGATTTTTTTTTTTCCCAAGTGAAATGCCTGATTTATTTTGCTCATGGAAGGAAATGAGATAATCTTTCAATCACAGAATTTCTAAGTGATTCTGTTAAGTCTTAAGGAGAATGTGCATTGTCTGCCAGGCAGATGAATCTTTCATCAAAGAATTTCAGATGTGATTTTTTTTCCTCTTAATCTAATAAGCCACTATGTATTTTGCCCTCAGTTCTCTGGAATGGCTCTCAAAGAAGCAATTAATATCAAACTGAATGACTGACCAACCATCTGCCAGCTCCAGCACGTTCAATACAACTGCTGCTTTATTCTAATAGAGAGTTAGAGTACAGGCTCTGCTACCAGGAGAACTGATGAAGCTCAGATGAGAAGGCAAGAATGAGATGTAATTATAGAGTCAGTGAAATCTGCTCTATCAGCAGCAGAAGTCTTTTTCTGCTACAGTAAAGGAGACAAGATAACAGGAAACTTTCCCTCTAGTGCAATGTGTAAAACTCAAGGCAAATCAGTATCAGCCTCATCAAGAAGTTGTCTGAGGAAGGAAAGGATTTGCCTCATTGCAAAAGTGTTTGCTGTTTAAACCCAGATATTCAGAGATGCTAAAAGGATTAAACACTGAAATTGAGTTCTTTTGGTGGATTTCGGTAACATAACCCTCAGGCAACACTGAACTCTCATGTTTTGACATCACAGAAGGCAGCTGCAGGGCCAGGAAGCTGTCCAACAAAGGCAGAGGAAATCCTGGGTTGTTTGGCTCAATAGAATATACATAAAGAAGATATTATAATGAATAATAATCTAAGCTTGCAGAAAGCACTTTGTGTCAGCTTCTGACCACTGATTTGGTGACAGCCTATAAACCAACTGCAAAGTCCACAGTAAAAATCAAGTGAGGTTTTCCTTCTCCCCAACCTTGGGAGAGCCTATATGTCTGCAGTACAGTTTTCCTCAGTTGGTTTGCTTAGCTGCAGGAGCATGGGTTATAACCTCATCTGGAAACAAGGGTATAAAATCATCACACGAGTCACCAGTTCTGTATCTACACAGAAAGTGTCCTCAAGCCATTATGTAGGATGTGCTAGGGGAAAACACAGCCTACACATCCAGGAGGAAGTAAGACTTTCATGGCTGGTTTTAGAGATTCTAGATTTTGGTGGAGAAAACATCATAATAGTGATCAAAAGTGAAAAGGATACTTCAGAGAAGTATACTACCTTATAGAGAAGTATACCACTTTATGGAATCATAGGCTGGCCTGGGTTGAGAGGAATCTCTGAAGGTCACAGAATCATAGAATCATAGAATGGTTTAGGTTGGAAGGGACCTCAAGGATCATCCAGCTCCAACCCCCTGCCATAGGCAGGGACACCTCCCACTAGAGCAGGTTGCTCAAGGCCTCATCCAGCCTGGCCTTAAACACCTCCAGGGAGGAAGCATCCACAACCTCCCTGGGCAACCTGTGCCAGTGTCTCACCACCCTCACTGTAAAGAACTTCCTCCTAACATCCAGTCTAAATCTCCCCTCTGCCAGTTCAAACCCATTCCCCCTCATCCTGACATTCCCAGACCTTGTCAATAGTCCCTCCCCAGACTTCCTGTAGGCTCCCTTCAGATACTGGAAAGCCACTCTAAGGTCTCCTCGAAGCCTTCTCTTCTCCAGGCTGCAGAGCCCCAACTCTCTCAGCCTGTCCTCAGAGCAGAGCTGCTGCAGCCCTCTGAGCATCTTCGTGGCTCTCCTCTGGACTGGCTCCAGCAGTTCCATGTCCTTCTTGTGTTGGGGGCTCCAGAACTGCACACCTGTGCAGTCAGCAGTGGCATCCTCAAATAACTCAGGCTGCTCAGAGCCCTGTCAAGCCTCATTCTGAATATCTCAAGGGATGGGGTCCCAACTACCTCCCTGGGCAACCTGTTGCAGTGTTCCACTACCCTCATAGTAAAGAACTTATTCCTAATGTCCAATTTAAATCTACTCCTCTCTAGTTTGAAGCCATTGCTCCTTCTCTTAGCACCGCAGGCCACCGTAAATAGTTTATCCCCATCCTTTGGGTTCTGGCAGGTTGCTATTAGGTCTCCCTGGAGCCTCCTCCTCTCCAGACTGAACCGCCCCATCTCCCTCATCCTGGCATCATAGCAGGGGTGCTCCAAACTTTTTCAGCCCTCCTGTGGACCCACTCCAGCCTAGACCTCCCCTGTCACAACTTGAGGCTGTGTCCCCTTGTTCTGTTGCTGCTTGCCTGGCAGAAGAGCCCAACCCCACCTGGCTACAGCCTCCCTTCAGGTAGTTGTGGACAGCAATGAGGTCTGCTTCTTCTCTTCTTCTGAGCCTCCTCTTCTGCAGGCTGCACACCCCCAGCTCCCTCAGCCTCTCCTCATAGGGTTTGTGTTCCAGGCCTCTCACCAGCTTTGTGCAGTGGTTAGCCCACTCACAATCCCTGTCTAGGGCCCCTATAAAAACAGAGGATCTTCCTGTTTCTCTTTCTCTTGCCCTGCCTACCTGCTTGTTAGCACCACCCTTTGTCCCTGCTGCTTTTGTTTTTACCATGTGGCCTTCTTTCCCCATGGTGGACAAACCCTGACTATGCCTCCATCCATTGCCATCCATCTGGTTGCATATATATTTTTTGTATCTTGTTTCCCTTCCCTATACTTCTTTGTAACTCCTGTGCCTCAAATAACTTTAATTTACTGTTGAAGTTTTTCTTCTAACTTCCAAATGGAAGCAAGGCTACTTTATTTGGCTGTGGTGTTTTACCCTCTTCCTCTCTACATCTAATTCCTTTCTTTCCAAAAGGGGAGGCGAGGGGGAGAGGGGAAGCATCCTGTTATTTTATTGGTTCTGTGAGCTTGTGCTAGTTTGAGCCTAGCTAGAATGTTTTGATGAGAAGAATTAGATCATAGGCTGAGAAATGAAAACAATGCTGATGTCTACTTCCCTCACAGTCTTGCTGAGATGTGTAAAGAAGAAAAGCAAAGCAAAAGATAAAGTCACTTCAAACTTGCTCACTTCACTCTGGGCTTTGCTCTCGTCTCTTCGCCTGCTGGGGGCTGGGGCTGGGGCTGCTGGCTGAACTCCATCTTGCTTTCTAACCTCACCCTCCATTTGCTTTTGGCTGATTCACCTTTGCTTCTTAATCCCCTTGGCCGAACCTCCATTCTTCCTTGGGACTGGGGTAAGGTTGAGAGGGGTAGGGGGAAGGTGAGGGGTGGTTGAGAGCCCCTCCTGGGGACTCAGGTTTCTGGGAGGGGAGTTGTGTTTCTGTATTACCTTTTACCTTGTCTATTTCTGTCTATAACTGTATCTATTGTAACTATCTGCTTGTACATTGTGCCAGCTGTAAATATAAGCTTCATTCATATTTCCAGAGCTGCCTGAGTCTAGTCTGGGTGAGTTCTAAAGTGTGGGGGGCAGGGGATACCCAAACCATCACAGAGCTGTATTTTGAGTCTGTGGGAAATGTAAACTAGAGCCAAGACACCTTCTGAAAAATCCTTCAGAGGTCAGCTGTGCCAGCAGTGCATGCTTTGCTGTCAGTGCAAACAAACTAGCATCGTGTGAAAATGATTGCTGACAATTAAGTCAGTGCTCAGATAAGCAGGCAGACTGCAAAGCTGTGGTAGTGGCTTTTCTGTGGTAAATGATGTGTGGCTTCTGTATTCATTTTTAATTGCACAGTGTTTCTTAAGCCCAATCTCTGCCTGCTGTACTTTGCACTTCACAAGTAAGGAATTCTTTGTTCAAAATAAGGAAAATGGAAGGACATTAATTTTCCTTCTCAGAGACTTCATTTGTTGTGGAGGAGCAAGACTTGCTGGGACTGAACATTAACTACTTCCATGTTATCTGCCATTCTTGCTATATCCTCCATCTCTTTAAATATTGCTGCTGCCATTCATCAACCCACTGAGCCCAAGGAAGCAAAAGCTGGTATAGCTTCAGAGAATTCAGATGCCACAGCAATAACTACTATCCTTGCTATTTTTCTGCCACTACTGGGGGAAAGAAGTCCTTCAGAATCTAGCTTGTCCACAGCCAAAGTTGCTTTTGTATCAGAGCTTCTTGCGCCATCCAGTGAAACACAGTGACTAAGGATGAGGGAAAGGCTGAGGTGCTTGGTGCCTACTTTGCCTCAGTCTTTAGCACTGGATCCATGTTGTGGTAGGCCTGATAGGCCCAAAATAGACTTATACATGTCCTGCCTTGCCTAGGCATGCTTTCCTGCTCCACCAGAGAGGCAAGCATGGGAAACAGACACAAAACCTGGAGCCACTGAGTCTGGCCTGCCCAGGGCCCTGTGGTGTAAGGTACACACACTTAGCTTGTGCCTGCCTAGTGCCAGGCCTGTGCTGTTCCCAAATCAGGGAAAAACGAGCCTGTGGCTTTGCCTAATATGGTAAGGTTTGGCTGACTGCCATCCTGATTGGCTGTTCTGTGTCCAGAGGGCAATTAATCTCAGCCTGCATTGATAAAGGGAGATAGGCAGGTGAACAACCTGCTTTAGCTTCCCTGCTTTGCTCCCCTGCTCTTTGCCTGCTCTCTCTGCTGTGCCCAGCCCTGCTGCTACTGCACACTGCCTTACTGCTTGCCTGCTAAACTCCACTGCCATGAGTTACCAGGAGCAGACCCTGGATGCCTGCACACCATCGGCCTGTGTGGCCAGTGTGACAT
>WAAF01016278.1:5711-17490 GCA_013400475.1 Tricholaema leucomelas
GGAAGTTGTTGGCAGAGAGAGTGATTGGCATTGGAATGGGCTGCCCAGGGAGGTGGTGGAGTCACTGTGCCTGGGGGTGTTCAGGAAAAGCCTGGATGAGGCACTTAGTGCCATGGTTTAGTTGACTGGATAGGGCTGGGTGCTAGGTTGGACTGGATGATCTTGGAGCTCTCTTCCAACCTGCTTGATTCTATTCTATTCTATTTTAGTGTGAGGTGTCCCTGGGCATGGCAGAGAGGTTGGAACTGGCTGCTCCTTGTGGTCCCTCCCAACCCTGACTGATTCTATGGTTCTAAAAGAAGTTTGGAGCTTCTGCAGGTCAGGACTCCTGACCCTTGTGGATCCTGCTGCAGAAGTGAGCTGAGTTTTGGAGTTAAATCCCAAGTCAGACAAAGGATGAAGATAAAAGCAGAGTTTGGGTGGCTGAAGCACAGCAGTGGGTCAGTGTCACGTTCAGGGCTCCTGCCCTGGCTGTAGGAGATGCACACCACAGCCTGTGCTGTACAGACAGATCTGACCCCACCAGCACAGGAGAAGGAGTGCAGGTCACAGGCTGTGGCATTAGTCAGGCTAGAAGAGGGAATAAACCCACATGGAATTGTTGTTGTGTCACCAAAGGGGGCTGGATGTGTGCATGTGGAACCTGTCCAGCTGAGCTCCAGCACTTCCAGGAGAAGGCTCCCAGGTGACCTTATTGTGGCCTTTCAGTGTCCTAAGGGGACTACAAGAAAGCTGAGAAGGGACTTTGGGTTGTTAGGGAGTGATAGGACTGGAGGGAGTGGAACAAAGCTGGAAATGGAGAGATTCAGACTGGATATTAGGAAGAAGTTCTTCAGCATGAGGGTGGTGAGAGCCTGGCAGGGGTTGCCCAGGGAGGTGGTGGCAGCCTCATCCCTGGAGGTGTTTAAGGTCATATGGAATTGTGTCACCAAAGGGGGCTGGACTTGTGCATGTGGAACCTGCTTAGCTGAGCTTCAGCACTTCAGAGGTCACCACATTCACCTTGGTCAGGCTGAGAGATGGAGATCAATAGCAGGGAGTACAAAAAGACTTCAGGCCGGGGGGGGTCTGGCTGCTGGACACAGCAGAGCTGAGCTCTGTGCCACAGCTCAGTGCATTTGGGTGCTTGGTATCCTCAGAACCTTGGTGCTTGTGCTGTGTCTCCTGAGGAGATGCTTCTGGAGCCTTAAATGGCATTAAGTATGGCAGGCTGCAGCCAGCAGGCACAGCCCTGAGGGTACCCAGCTGAAGCCCCCAGCGGGAGCTGGCACAAGCAGCTTCAGGGTGCCTGAAGAGAACACTTTGGGCTTTGCTCATGCAGCGAGGTGGGGGGGGCAAAAAAAAAGGTTCTTTGGGGTGGGCTCAGCGAATGGCTGCAACCTCTGAGCAGATGGCAGCCAGGAGGATGCTGAGAGGGCTGCAGCAGCTCTGCTGTGAGCACAGACTGAAAGAGTTGGGGCTGTGCAGGCTGGAGCAGAGGAGGCTCCCAGGTGACCTTCTTGTGGCCTTCCAGGATCTGAAGGGGGCTCCAAAAAAGCTGGGGAGGGACTTTTGAGGCTGTGAGGGAGTGGCAGGAGTGGGGAGAATGGAGCAAAGGTGGAGGTGGGGAGAGTGAGGCTGGAGGTGAGGAGGAAGTTGTTGAGCAGGAGAGTGGTGAGAGGCTGGAATGGGTTGCCCAGGGAGGTGGTTGAGGCCCCATGGCTGGAGGTGTTTCAGGCCAGGCTGGCTGAGGCTGTGTGCAGCCTGCTCTAGGGTAGGGTGTCCCTGGGCATGGCAGGGGGCTTGGAACTGCCTGCTCCTTGTGCTCCCTTCCAACCTTGACTGATTCTCTGCTTCTCTTCTCTGTTTCTAAGTGACATTCCCCAAGGCACCCTCTGGCTACCCTGTGCCCGCCAGTGGCCTTGGGGCAAACCCTTCCTGCGGCAGCGCTCAGCGGTAGGGGTGGCACCGGGCAGCCTTGGCAGCCTCTGCCATGCCTGTAGGGCCGCAGCCCGGGCCGGGAGGTGAGGCTCTGACTGTGCTGTGCTCTGGTGGCAGACGCTGGACGGGCGCATCGTGGTGCGCAGCCACGCGCGGGTGTCCTCGCTGACGCTGAAGGAGATCCAGTACACGGACGCCGGGGAGTACATCTGCACCGCCAGCAACACCATCGGCCAGGACTCCCAGCCCATGTACCTGGAAGTGCAGTGTAAGCAGCGGGCAGGGGCTGGGCAGAGGCTCAGCCTGTGTTCAGAAGGACCTGGCACAGCAGCCTGCCCCTGGGGGTGGCGTCCGTGGCACAGCAGCGTGCCCCTGGGGGTGGCGTCCGTGGCACAGCAGCGTGCCCCTGGGGGTGGCGTCCGTGGCACAGCAGCGTGCCCCTGGGGGTGGCGTCCGTGGCACAGCAGTGTGCCCCTGGGGGTGGCATAAATGGCACTGCAGTGTGCCCCTGGGGGTGGTATCCATGGGACAGCAGTGTGCCCTGGGGGTGGTGTCTGTCGTGCTGCAGTGTGCCCCTGGGGGTGGCATCCATCGGACAGCAGGGTGCCCCTGAGGGTGGTATCCATGGGACTGCAGTGTGCCCCTGGGGGTGGTATCCATGGGACAGCAGTGTGCCCTGGGGGGGGTGTCTGTCGTGCTGCAGTGTGCCCCTGGGGGGGGCATCCATGGCGCTGCAGTGTGCCCCTGGGGGTGGCATCCATCGGACAGCAGGGTGCCCCTGAGGGTGGTATCCATGGGACTGCAGTGTGCCCCTGGGGGTGGTATCCATGGGACAGCAGTGTGCCCTGGGGGGGGTGTCTGTCGTGCTGCAGTGTGCCCCTGGGGGGGGCATCCATGGCGCTGCAGTGTGCCCCTGGGGGTGGCATCCATCGGACAGCAGGGTGCCCCTGAGGGTGGTATCCATGGGACTGCAGTGTGCCCCTGGGGGTGGTATCCATGGGACAGCAGTGTGCCCCTGGGGGTGGCATCTGTGGCACAGCAGTATGCCCATGGGGGTGCCATCCATGGGACAGCACTGTGCCCCTGTGGGTGGCATCCATGGCACAGCAGCGTGCCCCCTTGTGGCCAGGAGGCCAGTGGGATCCTGGGGGGTGTTAAGCAGAGTGTGCCCAGCAGATCGAGGGACGTTCTCCTCTCCCCCTACTCTGCCCTGGTCAGACCTCATCTTGAGCACTGCCTTCAGTTTTGGGCTCTCCAGTTGCAGAGGGACAGGGATCTGCTGGAGAGGGTCCAGGGGAGGGCTGTGAGGATGATGAGGGCACTGCAGCACTGCCTGATGAGGAGAGGCTGAGGGCCCTGGGGCTGCTTAGTCTGGAGAAGAGAAGGCTGAGAGGGGATGGAATCAATGTTTATCAATATCTGAGGGCTGGGGGCCAGGAGGGGGGGACAGGCTCTGCTCACTGCTCCCTGGGATAGGACAAGCAGCAATGGATGGAAGCTGCAGCACAGGAGCTTCCAGTTCAGCACAAGGGGGAACTTCTTGCCTGGAAGGGTCCCAGAGCCCTGGCACAGGCTGCCCAGAGAGGTTGTGGAGTCTCCTTCTGTGGAGCCTTTCCAGGCCTGTCTGGATGTGTTCCTGTGTGCCCTGAGCTAGATTGTGTGGTCCTGCTGTGGCAGGGGGGGTTGGACTGGATGAGCATTTCGGGTCCCTTCCAGCCCCTGACATCCTCTGAGCCTATGGAGGAGATCAGGGAGTCCAGAGGAGGCCACAAAGGTGATCCAAGGGCTGGAGCAGCTCTGCTGAGGACAGGCTGAGGGAACTGAGGGTGTTCAGGCTGGAGAAGACTCTGGGGGGACTTTAAAGCTGCCTGCCAGTACCTGAAGGGATGCTGCAGAAGAACTATTCATGAGGGTATCTGGATACAGGACAAGGGGAAATGGTTTGAAGCTGAGGGTTAGGCTGAAGCTAAGGAAGAAGTTTTCCAGTATGAGGGTGGTGAGAGTCTGGAACAGGCTGCCCAGGAAGGCTGTGGCTGCCTCCTCCCTGGAGGTGTTCAAGGCCAGGCTGGATGTGATCTTGAGCAGCCAAGTCTAGTTGAGAGGTGTCCCTGCCCATGCTGGAGGGGATGACCTCTGAGGTACCCTCCAGCCTAAACCTTTCCATGGCTTAAATCAGAGACTTTCCTTTCTCATGCTGGGACTGAGGCACCTACAGGGAAACCTGAGAGGTTTAGGTAGAGGGAACAAGTAGGAGCTCAACCTGAATTGGTTGTGCTGGAGATGAGCTGCTACATGCAGATGTGTGCTGTAGCTGTCTGCAGCTGGGACACTGCAGCCTGGGCAGCTGATAGGGCTTAAATCTGCTCAGTGCCAGCTGCTGGGTGCATTGGAGTCCCTCCCTAGGAGAGATCCTGGTGTGCACTCCTGAGTGCAGGGCATGCTGCCTGCTCCCATGCCACGTTGGAGCAGCCTGGCAGGCTGAGTAGGTTCCCTCCTCACATCCCTCAGGCTCTGCTTATCCCCCCCTAGATTATAAGCCACTTCCCACCTCCTGTCTTAGATTTCCCTTCCCACTTTTCACTGGACCCCTGCTAAGGGATCGTTGGAGTGAGGCTGCCTGTGCTACAGGGGGAGATGTCCTGGCTCAAAGTGTGTCTGCCTTTCAGATGCTCCCAAGCTGCAGGGCCCTGTGGCTGTTTACACCTGGGAAGGGAACCAAGTGAACATCACCTGTGAGGTGTTTGCTTACCCCAGTGCTGTCATCTCCTGGTTCCGGGACGGGCAGCTGCTGCCCAGCTCCAACTACAGCAACATCAAGATCTACAACACTCCCTCAGCAAGCTACCTGGAGGTGAGGAAAGGCAGGGAGGGAAGAAGAAGGTATCTGCAGCCAGGAGGGGCTCAGTGCCAGCAGATCTGCTCCTCATGTTGAAGGACTTAGCTCTTCTGTCAGGGCACCTTGTTGGCAGGTGGAGTGGGGGTGGGGTGGTGTTTGTGGCACAGATAGTGAGAGTGGCTGCCAATGGCTCCATGGCCAAGTGGAGAACAGGGACAAGCAGAGTCCCTCAGGGATCAGTCCTGGCACCAGTATTGTTCAACATCTCTGTGGGTGCCATGCACAGAGGCACTGAGTGCAGCCTCAGCAAGTTTGCTGCCCACACCAAGCTGTGTGGTGCAGCAGCCAGGCTGGAGGGCAGGGATCCATCCAGAGGGACCTGAACAGGCTGCAGAGGTGGGCACAAGCCAAGCTCAGGAGGTTCAGCAAGACCAAGTGCAAGGTCCTGCAGCTGGGTGAGGGCAATGCCAAGCACAAATCCAGGCTGGGCAGTGAGTGGCTGAGAGCAGCCCTGAGGAGAGGGACTTGAGGGTGCTGCTGGAGGAGAAGCTCAACAGGAGCCAGCAGTGTGCACTTGCAGCCCAGAAAGCCAAGCAGAGCCTGGGCTGCAGCAGCAGAAGTGTGGCCAGCAGGGCCAGGGAGGTGATTCTCCCCCTCTGCTCTGCTCTGCTGAGACCCCACCTGGAGTACTGCATCCAGTTCTGGAGCCCCTGGGACAAGAGGGCTGTGGAGATGCTGGAGAGTGTCCAGAGCAGGGCCAGGAGGATGCTGAGAGGGCTGCAGCAGCTCTGCTGTGAGCACAGACTGAAAGAGTTGGGGCTGTGCAGGCTGGAGCAGAGGAGGCTCCCAGGTGACCTTCTTGTGGCCTTCCAGGATCTGAAGGGGGCTACAAAAAAGCTGGGGAGGGACTTTTGAGGCTGTCAGGGAGTGCCAGGAGTGGGGGGAATGGAGCAAAGCTGGAGGTGGGGAGAGTGAGGCTGGAGGTGAGGAGGAAGTTGTTGAGCAGGAGAGTGGTGAGAGGCTGGAATGGGTTGCCCAGGGAGGTGGTTGAGGCCCCATGGCTGGAGGTGTTTGAGGCCAGGCTGGCTGAGGCTGTGTGCAGCCTGCTCTAGGGTAGGGTGTCCCTGGGCATGGCAGGGGGCTTGGAACTGGCTGCTCCTTGTGGTCCCTTCCAACCCTGACTGATTCTGTGATTCTGTAATAGAAGACACCAGCCCCTGCCCACTGCTGTTCTGCCCTCTGAGGTCAGCCCTCAGGATGTTAGCAGCTGGACTTGACTGTGCAAAGGCTTTTCTGATCCCTGCTTTCCTTCCACAGGTGACACCAGACTCTGAAAATGACTTTGGGAACTATAACTGCACTGCTGTGAACCGCATTGGGCAGGAGTCCTCTGAGTTCATCCTTGTGCAGGCAGGTGAGCAGCCCTGGCAGGGAGGTGAGGGAAGGCAGCTGAGCTCCCAGAGTGACTGTCCTCTTCTGGGGTGTCTTGGTGGGGGAGTAGGAGAGCCAACTTCTGCTCTGGGACTGCTCGTAGGGTTTTGCATCAGGTGGATTGTGGCTAACAAGATCCTCAGTAGCCAATCTCCTGCTGCTGGAGGCTCTCAAAACCTGCAAAATATCCCTGATAGTGCAGCTGGTGCAAGACAGAAACCTCAGAGCATCACCTGCCAACCAGAGAGGCCTCAGGGTCTGACTGCAGGGCAAACTGAAAGGGTCTCTGAGTCCTCTTGGTGCTGTTGTAGACACAGGTTTAGGAATGGTCAAGACAGAGACAGAGCAGTACCCAAGGAGTGCCCTGGGGAAGAGACTGTAGGGGCAGAACAGTGCCCAGTGAGTGCTCTGGGGAAGAGACTGTAGGGGCAGAACAACACCCAAGGAGTGCCCTGGGGAAGAGATTGTAGGGGCAGAACAGCACCCAAGGAGTGCTCTGGGGAAGAGATTGTAGGGGCAGAACAGCACCCAAGGAGTGCTCTGGGGAAGAGATTGTAGGGGCAGAACAGCACCCAAGGAGTGCCCTGGGGAAGAGATTGTAGGGGCAGAACAGCACCCAAGGAGTGCCCTGGGGAAGAGATTGTAGGGGCAGAACAGCACCCAAGGAGTGCCCTGGGGAAGAGATTGTAGGGGCAGAACAGCACNACAGAACAGTACCCAAGGAGTGCCCTGGGGAAGAGACTGTAGGGGCAGAACAGCACCCAGGGAGTGCCCTGGGGAAGAGATTGTAGGGGCAGAACAGCACCCAAGGAGTGCTCTGGGGAAGAGATTGTAGGGGCAGAACAGCACCCAAGGAGTGCTCTGGGGAAGAGACTGTGAGGACAGAACAGCACCCAGGGAGTGCCCTGGGGAAGAGACTGTGAGGACAGAACAGCACCCAAGGAGTGCTCTGGGGAAGAGACTTTGAGGACAGAACAGCACCCAAGGAGTGCCCTGGGGAAGAGACTGTGGGGACTGAGCAGTGCCCAGGGATGCTCTTGTCTGGTTGTCCTTCAGAAGGTGCCTCAGTCTCCAGCCTCTCGGAGGAGACACAAGGTGAAGGTGCCCTAATGAGCATCCTTAAAAGCCCTCTGAGCAGCTCTGCCCTCCTGACCCCAGGCCAATCCCTCTCCTCCACCTCCTGAAGCTGCCGCAGAGCTGCGTCGGCTGCTGCCTGTTTGCTGCTCTCTCTGCCGCCGGAGCCTGGTTCCCGCTGTGTCCTGTGTCACTGCCTGTCCCCTTCCTCCCGCAGATACTCCGTCCTCTCCTTCCATTGACAGAGTGGAGCCCTACTCCAGCACTGCCCAGGTGGAGTTCGACGAGCCCGAGGCCACGGGCGGGGTGCCCATCCTCAAGTACAAAGCCGAGTGGAGGGCACTGGGCGAGGGGGAGTGGCACTCCAGGTTGTATGATGCCAAAGAAGGTAGGATGATAAAAACTACCTGCTGCCTGCCTGCCTGCCTGCCTTTCCTCTAGGGGAAGGTGCCCACAGCTGTGCCCTCTCAGCTCCTCTCTCGAGGCCCAGACAGGTTCTCAAACGCTGCCTTTGCAGTGAGGCTTTGCATTGCCAGCTGGAAATGAGCCCCCCCTGCGCTAGCAGCTCTGCAGCATCCCCCTCCAGAGGAGCTGTGGCAATCCATCTCTAGGCAGCTGGGGGCACAGGGTGGTGGTAGCTCTGAGCTTCACCTGCCCTGGGCTCAGAAAAGGGCTCTGTTAGATGTCCTGAGCGTGGCTGAAGTGTACAGCAGGAAGCTGGCGTTTGCTGGTGATGTAAAGCCTGAGCCTTTACCTTTCCTCCCTTGTTCCTGCCACAGCAAACGTGGAGGGCATGATCACCATCACTGGCCTGAAACCTGAGACCACCTACTCAGTGAGGCTGTCTGCAGTCAACGGCAAAGGTGTGGGGGAGCTCAGCCTGGCGTCAGACTTCAAGACACAACCAGTTCGTAAGTACACCTGAGACCTCCTCCTGCTTCTCTGCTTCTCTCTCCTTGCCTCTTTCCAGGGGATCTCTGCCATGCATGGATGACAGCTCCTCCTCTTGCAGACCTTGCTGCACCCTTTGTTTTTGCTGTGCTTTGGGATCCTGGTGAATCTCTTGACTAATTCAAACCAGGCTTTGATGCTAGGAGGCAGAGGAACTGCTTTGGTTTGCACTCGTTTGTGCCCTGGGTTGCTAGGCTGAAGTTCATCAACCAGAGGCTGTGCAATGGAGAGGCTTCATGGGAAAGAGCAGTGAGCTGAGCAGGGCTTTGCTGGTGGAAATGGCAGGGGGTTGCAAATCAGAAATGAAGAGGTTCAGCACATGAACTGGGGAGGGAGAGGGATTGATTCTGTTCTCTGCAGATCATTTCTGTAAGGTGGCTACACAGCACCTGAGGTGGCTTCCACAGCCTCTTGTCTGCTTTGCTTGGCTGATCTTCCACTCCAGTGGCAGGATCATAGAATGGCTCAGGTTGGAAGGGGCCTCAGAGATCATCTCCTCCAACCTCCCCACCGTGGGCAGGGACATTTCTCATCCAGACTTCGTTGCTCGAGGCCTCATCCAGCCTGGCCTTGAACAACCCTAGGGAGGAGGCATCCACAGCTTCCCTGGGCAGCCTGTTCCAGAGTCCCACCCTAACATTCTTCCCCTCCTGTTTAAACCAGGACCAAAAGAGACAAGAAATAAAAATCAGGAAGTTTTTTTTTTTTTTTCAGGACAGAAAGGAGAGAAAGAGGAAGAAAAGAAGTGCAGAGTGGGTATGGGAGGTGTGTCAAAAGCAGGCAGGGGAGAGATGGTCTCTTAGCCTTGTACACAACCTCATCCAAGTATTAGGATCTGTATTCAGCTGCCCACAACCCCTGGAGTTCTTCTAAATGCCAAAGGAATGAGCAAGATCTACATCCTGTTCTTCTTCCCACCACTGCACCTATCCTTGTGGATCCTCATGGATAGCTCTTCTGAAACCTCTCTGCAGGACCTTCCCCTGAGCTCAGAGCTAGCACCACTCCTAGCCCACCTCTGTGCATGCTTTCAGGAGCTTTTGTGAGCTGTGCAGGCCTTGGACTTTGGTCTGCCAGCTTCTGCCTTAGCAGAAGTGCTGAGCAGCACTGCCCAGCCCCACACATCCTGCTGCTCCCCAATCCCAGCCCCTCTGCAGCAAACTCCATCCCTCAGAGTCCACCTCCAAAGCTGTTGCGATAATCCCTGCGACCTCTACCCCTCTCCCTGGGGTTGCCTTTGAGTCAGCTGGTGGTATTTTGGTTTTCTTTTTGTTTCCAGCTCCATGCTCCCTCTCTCCTCACCACCTCTACATTTTATTTTATTTGTGTGTGTGTGTGTCTGTCTTTTTTCTTTTCTGTGTGTGTCTCTTGTGTCCCATCCATGGAAAAAAAACTGCAGGCATCCCCCACTCACGTAAGTGCCTCTGCAATTCTTGTTCTGCACTCTTTATTTCTGCTCCTAGTGTGTTCCTCTAACACCAAATTAGCTTTCCATCTAATCCTGGGTCTTAGAAGTAAGTGGGTCCTGCCTGTTTGCTAACAAGACTGACTCTAGAGTAGAAGAGAATCGAAAGGGTTAACACCTTGGTTGTCAAGCATGCAAGTAGTGGTTTGTCTAACAGTAGTAGCTTGGTGACTACAGAGTGGAGTAGTAGAAGGCTTCATCTGTATGCATCCATTGGGAAAAGAGAATGCAGGACACACACCAAAAATCAAAGTTTTAGACCAATTAGGAGCCAGAATTTTTAATGCCTTCAGAGTTTTGATAGCAAAAACTTGAAGGGAGAAGGGGGAAAAAAAAAAGATGACAACTTTTGGCCTCTCTTTTTAAAGAGTCCTTGGAAGAGTCTTCCAGCACTTGTGTCAGTTGGGTGCTCCAACCTTCTTACTCAATAAAAAGCTGCATCTTGGAGGTCTCTCCCACCCTGGCTGATTCTCTGGTTCTATGTGTGCCCCCCACCCACCACACAATGTGCTCAGAGAGCTGTGCTGGAGGTGCTGAATTCAAGCCAGACCTTGGCAGCTTTGTGCATTTCAGCTGGCAGCTGAGCAGTGGCAGCTAAAAGAAACCCTCTTGAAGCAGCTGTGAGGGATTAGGCAAAACGAATCATCTGTATTAACTTTGCTGTCCAGGTGATGATTGTTAATAACTATGAAAACTGTTTATTAACATTAAAACTGGCCAGAAAACTTACTCACAGGTTCAAAACTGCACAGGTTGGGAATTCATATGGGCAGGGGACAGGCAAAACCTGAGCACTTCTGAAAGTGGCAAATGCAAATAGGATACTGGAAGTATTTTCTCACAAAGTATAAACCAGACAGCACCCAAAGCAGGTGGAAGGAGCTCTGTCTGGTTGGCTGCTAAGACTTGATTCTTCCCAGGCTTCCCATGTGCACCCAGAGCAGGTGGAAGGAGCTCTGTCTGGTTGGCTGCTAAGACTTGATTCTTCCCAGGCTTCCCATGTGCACCCAGAGCAGGTGGAAGGAGCTCTGTCTGGTTGGCTGCTAAGACTTGATTCTGCCCAGGCTTCTGGGGAAAGGAGGCAGACAATCTTGTCTCCTGGCTGCTCTGCACCATCTGTGTATCTCCAGGTCTTGTAGTCTTAGCAGGAGACTCTCAGGTGCAGGCAGGATGTCTTGCCACGTGCAGCCTCAGCACGGTGTTACGCTGGGGGCTACGCTGGGGGCACTTAGAGCCTGTTCCTGGTAAGCTCTCCAGGCAAATTCAGGATGCAAAATGAGGCAGCAGCAGCTTCATGCTACCTGCTTATCCCTGTTAGCAATATCCAGCCCAAGACTAGCAGAGCATTGGGCATAGATTAGCCAATCAGAATGGCACTTTGCCAAGCCTCACCCTGTTAGGTGAAGCCAGGGCTTGTGCCCTCTCCTCCCACAGTTGCCTCCCTCCAGCACAGAAGGAGGAGGAGCAGGGGGACAGGGGAACATTCCTGTGCAAGCCAACGTGGCTAAGCCTATGTTTGCCCCATCAAGCCTACCACCACAGTGCCCACCTGGAAAAGTGGCTTCGTGCTGAACTCTTCTTATCCCTGTGATTGCTTGGACAAGCTTTAGGAAGCTGTTGGCAAATCCTTTGGCAGTTCTGAAGCTGAAGGGAAAAAAAAAACCACTAAAAACAATGGAAAAAAAAACCAACCCAGCACTTTATTTCTTTAGGGTNTGAAGCCAGGGCTTGTGCCCTCTCCTCCCACAGTTGCCTCCCTCCAGCACAGAAGGAGGAGGAGCAGGGGGACAGGGGAACATTCCTGTGCAAGCCAACGTGGCTAAGCCTATGTTTGCCCCATCAAGCCTACCACCACAGTGCCCACCTGGAAAAGTGGCTTCGTGCTGAACTCTTCTTATCCCTGTGATTGCTTGGACAAGCTTTAGGAAGCTGTTGGCAAATCCTTTGGCAGTTCTGAAGCTGAAGGGAAAAAAAAAACCACTAAAAACAATGGAAAAAAAAACCAACCCAGCACTTTATTTATTTAGGGTTTTTTTTCTGCTGTCATTTGGGTTTGGGTTGATTTCTAAGATGGGATTTTGAATTCTGTGCTGGGATTTTGA
>WAAF01016280.1:5739-25296 GCA_013400475.1 Tricholaema leucomelas
GGGGGGGGAGGGGGGGGGGCAGGGAACACCCAAACCATCACCATACCTACAAGACTTCTCAGTGGTCATTCTATTACTGTCAGCTGACATAATTTGTGGCATGGTTGACAAGCAAATCAGTGCAGAGCCAGCATGGTCCCGAGTCCTCTTTGTTTAAAGTGAATGCAATTTTAAAGTACTTCCACGTCATTAAATATGTACAGTCTCTATGGCAAAAAAAACCCAACAACCAAATCCAGACTTGGGCCTTCAAAATGAATTCTTGTACTTATCCAAGGTTGTATTGGCATGTAGTGTTTAAATATTCAGGAGACAAACTTATGACCTTGTCAGAGCTCGCCTGGAGTCCTGTGAGCAGTTCTGGAGCCCACAACACAAGAAGGACATTGAACTGTCGGAGCAAGTCCAAAGGAGGGCCACAAAGATGCTCAGAGGGCTGGAGCAGCTCTGCTATTATGATAGGCTACTAGAGTTGGGGCTCTGCAGCCTGCAGAAGAGAAGGCTTGGAGGAGACCTTATAGTGGCCTTCTAGGATCTGAAGGGAACTGACAGGAAGGGTGAGGAGGGACTATTGACAAGGTCTTGTAATGACAGGACAAGGGGGAATGGGTTTGAACTGGCAGAGGGGAGACTCAAACTAGATGTTAGGAAAGGGTTCTTTGCAGTGAGGGTGGTGAGACACTGGCACAGATTGCTTATGGAGGTTGTGGCTGCTCCATCCCTGGAGGTGTTCAAGGCCAGTTTGGATGAGGCCTTGAGCAACCTGTTCTAGTGGGAGATGTCCCTGCCTATGGTAGGCGATTGGAACTGGATGATCCTTGAGGTCCCTTCCAACCTAAACTTTTCTATGATCCTATGTTTGGTGTTTCAATGTAGAAAGAGTTGTTAGTCCATGCTGAACCTTTGTACACAGTGTGAGGAATGCTGACACAATAAATAGTCTGTTCCCCACAAAAAAATAGCAGAGATTCTCTGTGAATATTATCCACAGAAATGGATTCCAGCCATTTTTAACATAAAAACCCTGAAACCCCAAACCGAAAAACAAACAAACAAACAAAACCAACAACACAAAAATCCCCCACAAGACTCAGCAGATCGGAAGGAAGCAGAGACACTCTGTCTCAAGTTGTACCAGGGGAGGTATAGGCTGGATATTAGGAAGTTCTTCACAGAGAGATTGGCATTGAAATGGGCTGCCATGGGAGGTGGTGGAGTTGCTGTCCATGGAGGGTATTGAAGCAAAGCCTGGATGAGGAACTTAGTGCCATGGTCTAGTTGACTGGACAGGGCTGGGTGCTAGGTTGGACTGGCTGATCTTGGAGTTCTCTTCCAACCTCGTTGATTCTATGATTCTATGGTTCTATGATGTGCTAGTTTGAGCCTAGCTAGAATATTTTGGTGAGAAGGAACAGATTATAGGCTGTGACAAGGAAACACTGGTGATGTCTGCTTCACTCATAGCCTTGCTGAGATGTATAAAAACAAGAACATAAACATAGATAACACTTTGGTCTCTGGCTTTGGACTGCACTTCTTCTCTCTCTCTTAACTTGCTGCCTAATTCACCTGCTTCCTAACCCCCATGGCCGATCCTCCAAGCTCACCTTGAACATAAGGCAAAGTCTGTGGTAAGGTAGAGGGGTGGGAAGAAGGTGGAAGGGTCTGAATGATCTTGAAAGTCTCTTCCAACGTGTTTGATTCCATGATTCTATGAAACATGGTGACAAAAAAAAAACAAAACCAAACCAACCAACCAAACAACCGAACAACAACAACAAAAACCCCACCACAATAAACACACATACAACAAATAGACAAAAAACCCACACAGAACAATTAATCTAAAATCATAGAATGGTTTGGATTGGAAGGGACCTCTAAAGCTCATCTAGTCCAAATACCCTGCATTGGGCAAGGACATTGTCCACTAGGTCAGGTTACTCCGAGCCTTGTGGAGCCTGACCTTGAAGGATGGGGACTAAAACACCTCCCTGGACAAGCTGTTCCAGTGTTCCACCACCCTAATGGTAAAGAACTTATTCCTAACACAATCCAATCTAAATCTACACTTCCCTAATTTAAAACCAAAGTCTCTCATTCTATCACTACAGGCCTTTGCAAACAATTCCTGTGCAGCCTTCTTCAGGTACTGGAAGGCTGCTACTGCGTCTCCCTGGAGTCTTCTCTTCTCTGGGATGAACAACCCCAGCTCCATCAGCCTGTCTCATAGCAGAGGCATTCAAGCCCACTGATCATTACCATGGCCCTCCTCTGGACCTGCTCCACCAGGTTCATGTCCTTCCAATGTTGAGGGTTTCAGAGCTGGACACAGTACTCCAGGCTAGGTCTTACCAGAGCAGAGATTCAAATTCATTATACACATCCTGAAAGCTGCACTGGAATCCAACCACAAAACATTTCTGTAGTGTCAAATCAACAACTGGGCTACATTTACATTTTCCCTTGAATATAAAATGGAAGAATAAGGCTTAAGTTAGTTACTTGGTAAATATTGAAGACATCAAACAACCAAAGTAAGATCATCTGAATATAGCACACAACTCTGACTGGTTTCCATAGAATAATGTTAAACTAGTTCAGAGAAAGTAATTTAGGCAAAAATTCACTATCACTTGGCACAGCTGAAGTACTGTAAATTAGCAGCTCTTACTGTCAACTTCACATTTGGAAGAAATTCAGATTTTAACATGATAGTGTCAGTTGGAGCTTATGAAACATTGAAATGCTGCAAGGGGAAGAGTATTTCATACCCTTTAGCTAGCGCCAAAGAAATAAGATCTCTCCAGACAGATATTCATAGATTAATACTGTGAAATCAATCTCATTTGCAGAGAGAATACACATTGTTAAAGCTACTATGGTCACTTCAACAAGCTCAGACTTTAAACTTGCAGCTGGTTCTGAAGGAGCAGCCAATAAAAACATCAACCTCTTTTTAAGTATAAATCAGTACATGGATAAGTAGGAATTAAAAAAGAGGAACAGCAAGTCATCTCATCCAGAAAATTATAGCAAATAAAGTATATAAGTTGAGTCTTTCTAAGCAAATGTATTACTTTAAAACAGAGGAATAGAGGGAAAATATTGCAATGGATGAGAAAAACCCACCATAAACCCAAGCAAACAAAAACCCCACAAGCACACACTCGAATGTGTTTCTATGAATAACAATACGTGTTTTACAAGAGCTTTTAGTGCTGTTATCCTGGATTTATCTTACTCTCAGGTGAAGGGTCCAAAGCAGTATTCATCTAGAAAGAATCTCCAGTAGTCTGAGATTTTTTGCAGTCCTTCACGTATAAGAGACTACAACTCCGGCTGCTGCTACTCAAAACAGTAGAGCAATCGAGTCCAGCAGCTTGACTGTTATCTTTTCCATGCAGGTATTATATTTAGATACACTATTTAAAGATCCTTGTGGTATCCTCCCCTTTAGCCACCTGGGCTCCTGTCTACTTGAGAAAGAGCACAGCTGCATTTAGAGAAGGGAATCTACTGAAGCTCATCAAAGTCTATACCTCTTTCCTGATGGCTGCTTTAAAGCAGAGGGATGAAGATTGGTTCCAGCTGCAATGCACTGCAGCTGTGTTACTGGTATCATACACTCTACCATTTCCTCATTGATTTAGACTCTATTCCTGACTCACAGACTAGCTTGCCCTAAGATCTGCCTTATCATTGTGACCTTGCCAACTAAGCACTGGACCATGTCTGACTCTATCTGATGCTGTCCCAGCCTGGAGGCTGCATTCCTGGCTGGGTTCAGGGCCTGCAGCAGTGTCTAGGAATGACCAGACTGCAGTTAGCTCCATCACTGCCTGTGACTCAGCCTAGCTAAGCTCACTGGGGCCTACAGGATACAGCTGTAGGGGGAGAAAAGGCACTGCATTGTCCTGACAGACCCAGGTTCCCAGTCTCCAAACATCAGCCCACTACTATGTACACTGGCACAGAGGACCAAACTGATCAGTGTTAGTTTCCAAAGCAGTAGAGAGCTTCTGCAGTTAGGTTTCCTAACTTAGTGTCAAGGCATCCTATGCATTTCCCTTTCTCTCTTCCATCCCTTGCATTTGCATAGTACTACCCTCCTTGGCGGGACTGGTCCTCCTCAAGAGGGATGCCTTCATGGAGTCACTGAGTTGCCCTCCTCCTTATGTACAGATACTGTTAGGTGTTTGGGATTATATATCCCAAACAAAACCTCTCCCTTCCTGTGCTTTTTCAAGCCTAATGCAGTTACAGAAATGGGTCTTTTCACTCACTGTCTATCGTATTAGTCTGAAACTGCATCTGAATGACTCTGGGCAAATTGAACACAAGAATCTTGCAAGGATTTTGGATTTATTCCTTAGGATAGGAATAAATAGGATAGGATAGGGGTAGGGTAAGATCTGCTGTCCAAAAGAATTTTCTGTGAAATCCCAATAGATACATTTCTATCTCATGAAGCACCTGGACTCTCAGGAAGGTATCCTTTTGCAGCACAGAAAGAACGCCATTGTCATAAAACCGATAAATCAAGATACTGGCCCTTTTTTTATGCTGAACCTAAATTGCAGAACTAATAAAAACCACAGAAATGTACTTGACAAGATGATAGTGAGTTAGTGCACCATTCCTCCACCTCCAGAAACTTCAGGGAATGGCAGCAGCCTAAGCTGCAGTTTAAATGAGGACAGTGGATTCATTCTTGTCTACTCTAACTCACAGGATGCATTTGTCCTTGTACAACTATTTAAACTCATGCATCTCCATTGACTTCAATAGATTTTCTCCAGGATCACGGTGAATTAAGGCATAGCTAGCCTGCAGGATTTAATAGAAATGTCAACAAATGTTGTTACTGTAGCCAGGATATTGCAAAATAGTTCCCAAGGACTGTCTTCAAAATTGAGCTGAAATGGCTGAATTCATTGCAGTGTAGAATAGAGGACATTCAGCTTGCACTAGGGTTAGAATCATAGAATCAAACAGTTGGAAGTGACCTCCAAGCTCATTCAGTCCAACCTAGCACCCAGCCCTATCCAGTCATCTAGACCATGGCACTAAATGACCAGAATGAAGAATGACAAATGGGAAGTTCCTTCTGCTTTGTCTTCCCTAACAGATCAGTGTTCCCTGATCATAAAGGTTCAATTATTTATAAGTTAAAAGGAAAAAAAAATATGTAGTAACCCTTTTATCTTCAGTAATTCATTTCAGAGTGGGATGGAGATAGCAGTAGACATATTTCTCAAAGCTCTGGTTAACTTAAGTGACAACAGGAGATATAAAATCATGTTTTAAAAATTCATTGACATATTAGTAACTCCTTCAAACCAAATTCTAGGATCCCTGCATAGTTTCAAACCCATAATTCATTGACATATTAGTTAACTTTTTTAAACCAAACTCTAGGATCCCTGCATAGTTTCAAACCCGTAATTCATTGACATATTAGTTAACTCTTTTAAACCAAATTCTAGGATCCCCTGCATAGTTTCAAAACCAAAGTATGCTTTCTGGATGGGTAAGAATTACTAGCACGAACATGTAGGGAAAAAAATCCCAAACAACAAAGACAACCAAAATAAACCAAATTCAGCCCAAATGTCAAACAAAAAAAACCCTACAACCAAACCACCAACCAGAACTAACACTACTTTTTGTACCCAAGCTACAAAAGCTGTGTCACTTCACTTTCAAAATACAAAATTACACAAGACAGCTTGAGCCAATCTAACACCTTGTCACTGCTCCCCACTGCATGCTGTCTCTGTTTACCTTGCTTTAGATGTAACATACTTCAGGTCTCACTATGAGACAATTTCAGATGGTTTTATGCCCAGTTAGTGCAGTAAATCTTTTTAGTCATGATCTTGAGTAGAACCTAAAAATGGGTAAAACCACATCATGTGAAAGAGGAAGGAGGAGCAGGAGAGTCAATGGCATCCTGGACTGTACCAGGATGAGTGTGGCCAGTAGGACAAGGGAGGTTTTTCTTCCCCTGTACTCAGCACTGGTCAGGCCACACCTTGGCTACTGTGTCCAGTTCTGGGCTCCTCAATTCAAGAGAGATGTTGAGGTGCTGGAAGGTGTACAGAAAAGGGCAATAAAGCTGGTAAGGGGACAGGAGCACAGCCCTGTGAGGAGAGGCTGAGGGAGCTGGGGGTGTTTAGCCTGGAGAAGAGGAGGATCAGGGGGGACATCACTTGCTGTCTACAACTACCTGAAGGAAGGTTGTAGCCAGGTGGGGGTTGGTTTCTTCTGCCAGGCAACCAACAACAGAACAAGGGGACAGAGTCTCAAGTTGTGCTGGGGAAGGTATAGGCTGGATGTCAGGAGGAAGTTTTTGACAGAGAGAGTGATTGGCATTGGAATGGGCTGCCCAAGGAGGTGGTGGAGTTGCCATCCTTGGAGGTGTTCAAGAAAAGCCTGGATGAGGCAC
Organism: Tricholaema leucomelas; assembly: GCA_013400475.1. Taxonomy (NCBI): domain Eukaryota; kingdom Metazoa; phylum Chordata; class Aves; order Piciformes; family Lybiidae; genus Tricholaema lacrymosa; species Tricholaema leucomelas. The sequence continues at coordinate 12,191 of WAAF01016280.1, forward strand.
TTAGTGCCATGGTCTGGTTGATTGGCTAGGGCTGTGTGCTAGGTTGGACTGGATGAGCTTGGAGGTCTCTTCCAACCCCCTTGATTCTATGATTCTATGATCGGAAGACGAAGTCTCCGCTTTTGGTAGTGGTCAATTGTGGAACTGGCTCTGAGTTTCACATAATTCCACCTGGAGTGAGATCAGGTAACAATCATTTTGACAGCTTTAGTGCTTAGGATTTAACAGTGTTGGAAGAGACTTAAATAGATTAATTTTCATTTGGCTAAGTAAATATATGTAGGAGAGATCATTTCACTATCTGATCATACTGTACAGAAAGACCATTCGACGTTAGGGTCAGTCATCAACATTTCAGGAACACCTGAAGGCTGCTCTCAGCAAGAAGCAATACAGCACTGCTGATGGAGCATGGCATGCCTGTGGTCTCCAAAATATGGAAAGTGAATTGTTATGAGGGTCATCAAAAGTCTGCTTCCTGTTCCATCTGCAGGTCTCCAGGGGCAAAACTTCCTTCATTTTGTAGACATTAGGCTTTGTCTTTGGTGTGTTCTGCAAAACCATAACATATAACTTACGTTGTCACAGTTCTTACAGTCACATATAGAGACCCAGTGCAGATTGACCAACAGGAGATATTAAAGGAAGAAATGTGTTTGAAGTGGGAAAAAATGATGGAAAGAGTTACTATGCAATTATCATAGAATCATAGAATCAACCAGGTTGGAAGAGACCTCCAAGATCACCTCTGAGCCTCTTCTTCTCCAGACTAAACACCCCCAGCTCCCTAGGCCTCTCCTCACAGGGCTGTGTTCCTGTCCCCTTATCAGCTTTATTGCCCTTTTCTGTACACATTCCAGCACCTCAACATCTCTCTTGAATTGAGGAGCCCAGAACTGGACACAGCACTCAAGGTGTGTCTTGAACAGTGTTGAGTACAAGGGAAGAATAACCTCCCTTGTCCTACTGACCACACTGTTCCTGATACAGGCCAGGATGCCACTGGCTCTCTTGCCCACCTCAGCACACTGCTGCCTCATCTTCAGCTACTATCTCCCTGTACCCCCAGGACTCTCCAGCCACTCTGTCCCCAGCCTGTAGTGCTGCTTGGGGTTGCTGCGACCAAAGTGTAGAACCCTGCACTTGGCCTTGTTCAATCTCATCCCATTGGCCTCTGCCCACCCATCCAGCCTGTCCAGGTCCCTCTGCAGGGCACTCCTACCTTCCAATAGACCAACACCTGCTCCTAGCTTGGTGTCATCTGCAAACATACTGATGCTGGACTCAATCCTCTCATCCAGATCATGAATTAAGATGTTGAACAGGACTGGGCCCAGATATTCTTGTAACTCTTAAATTGCCAGCAGTATTTTATAAGATTATCTAGATTTTTTGTAAGTGAAAAGAATAGTTTTAGAATTTGATATTGAAACATTTTGTTTTTAATAATGAAGTCAAAGTGTTAAAATTCTGTTGTTACAGGGAAGGCAAACCCACTAAGTTCTTATGTCACTATTTAAAAGTTCTTAAAAGATATATGATTCAACAGCACAATGTTCACCTGGAGATCAGTGGAATGTGGAGCCCCTCAGGGGTCAGTGCTGGCACCAGTGCTGTTTAACATTGTCAGTGATATGAACAGAGGAATCGAGTGCACTCTTGACAAGTCTGAAAACGGCACCAAGCTGTGTGGCACAGTCGACTTGCTAGAGGGCAGGGATCCATCCAGAGGGAGCTGGACAGGATGGAGAGGTCAGTCCAGGCCAGCCTCATGAAATTCAATGCACAAATCCAGGCTGGATGGTGAATGGCTGAGAGCAGTCCTGAGGAAAAGGACCTGGGGGTTTGGGTTGATGAAAAGCTCAACATGAGCCTGAAGTGTGAGTGCAGTCCAGACAGCAACCCTGTGCTGGGCTGCAGCAAGAGCAGTGTGGGCAGCAGGGCAAGGGAGGGGATTCTGCCCCTTGGCTCTGCTCTCATCAGACCCCACCTGGAGTACTGTGTGCAGTTCTGGAGCCCCAAACACAAGAAGGACATGGAACTGTTGGAGCGAGTCCAGAGGAGGGTCACAAAGATGCTCAGAGGGCTGCAGCAACTCTGCTATGAAGGCAGGCTACAAAGTTGCTCTTCAGTCTGGAGAAGAGAAGGCTTACAGACCTTATAGTGGCTTTCCAGTATCTGAAGGGGGCCTGCAGGAAGGTTGGAGAGGGACTATTGACAAGGTCTTGTAATGACAGGACAAGGGGGAATGGGTTTAAACTGGCAGAGGGGAGATTCAAAGTAGATGTTAAGAAAGGGTTCTTTGCAGTGAGGGTGGTGAGACACTGGCACAGGTTTCCCAGGGAGGTTGTGGCTGCTCCCTCTCTGATGGTGTTCAAGGCCAGGTTGGATGAGGCCTTGAGCAACCTGCTCTAGTGGGAGGTGGAACTGGATGATCTAGGGGGGTCTCTAGGGGGTTGGAACTGGATGATCTTTGAGGTCCCTTTCAACATAAGCCATTCTATGATTCTATGTTTCTATATTTCACAGTTTACTTTCAGAATTTTTAAATGTTCTTACAGTCAAGAAAAGCTGCAACAACCAAAGACAGAAGATTATACTAAAATGGCTTTAACTGAAGAGATTAAATCACAGCTTCTCATATTTATTTATCTCACATCAGCACAGCTGAAGGTATACCTCTTTATATGAAGTCAGGTTGTGCATCTCTTAAGACCAAAGCTTATCTTACAGATCACAGGACTGCTGTAAAGTAATCTTTTAAAAAATGCAAACTAAAGTAATGTGAATATTTATGGGCATAGTGTGGAATAAAGAGGACTAGTAGCTCTTGGTGGTGATGGTTTTTTTGGCTTTCATCATAACTCTGTATTAAGATATTTGCATACTGAAAGAAAAGCAATAGAAATGAAGGTGGATCTTTTGAAAGAGTCAGCTTCTTTCGTGTACCTTGGGTTTTTGCTGGGACACACACACAACATTATAAAGAGAAAAAGAACAGCCCAAATATTCAAATTATATAACAGGTTCTAATTTTCTTCATACATGATGGTCTTGAGCTCATGTGAATCTAAATCACACAGAATCACAGAATGTCAGGGGCTGGAAGGGATCTCGAAAGCTCATTTAGCCCAACCCCCCCGCCAGAGCAGGATCTCTTATACCAGATCACACAGGAACACATCTAAGGTGGGTTTTGACTATCTCCAGAGAGGGAGACTCCACAACTTCCCCCAGGCAGCCTGTTCCAGTGTTCTGTCACCCTCACAGGGAAAAAAAATTCCTCCTCATGTTTGCATGAAACTTCCTATGCCTCAGCTTCCACCCATTGCCCCTTGTCCTGTCATCTGGCATTACTGAGCAGAACCTGGCTCTATCCTCCTGGCACTCACCCTTTATAAACATTGATGAGGTCACCTCTCAGTCTCCTCTTTTCCAAGCAGCACAACCCCAGCTCCTCGGGCTCTCCTCATAAGAGACGTTCCACTCCCTTTATCATCTTTCTGTCTCTGCACTGAACTGTCTCAAGCAGTCCTTTTGAACTGGGGAGCCCACAACTGGACACAGTACTCCAGATGCAGCCTCACCAGGGCAGAGTAGAGGGGCAGGAGAACCTCTCTCTGTCACGGCAGGGGGATTGGAACTAAATGACGCTTGTGCTCCCTTCCAACCCTGACTGATACTATGACTTTACTAGCCACAGCCCTTTTAATACAGCCCAGTATGGCATTGCCTGTCCTGGCCACAAAAGCACATTGCTGGTTCAGATATAAAGCCCAGGACTGTAGTGCAGAAATATTTCAGAGGGAATGTCACCTTTCGTGTGCAACCCTTGGGGATACAGACAAAAGTAGGACTGGAGATATCTCGAGATTACTGCTTAATGAAGCGCTTTGCTCCGCAGGAACGATCGTATTCAAAAGTCACCATGTCCATTTCAACCAGGTGCACGTAGCAGTTTCCAAAAGCAGAGTTCATAGAATCATAGAATCAGCCAGGTTGGAAGAGACCTACGAGATCATCCAGTCCAAACTAGCACCCAGCCCTAGCCAGTCGTCTAGACCATGGCACTAAGTGCCTCATCCAGGCTTTGCTTGAACATCTCCAGGGACGGTGACTCCACCACCTCCCTGGGCAGCCCATTCCAATGCCAATCACTCTCTCTGCCAACAACTTCCGCCTAACATCCAGCCTAGACCTCCCTCAGCACAACTTGAGACTGTGTCCCCTTGTTCCGTTGCTGCTTGCCTGGCAGAAGAGACCAACCCCCACTTGGCTACAGCCTCCTTTCAGGTAGTTGTAGACAGCAAATGATCACCCCTGAGCCTCCTCTTCTCCAGGCTAAACACCCCCAGCTCCCTCAGCCTCTCCTCATAGGGTTTGTGTTCAGGCCTCTCACCAGCTTCATCGCCCTTCTCTGGACACATTCCATCACCTCAACATCTCTCTTGAATCGAGTGGCCCAGAACCTCTTTTCTTCCATTGGACTCCATTACATGCAGCAGAGTTTTCTGGCATAAAGCTGAAGAACATTCTGACATAGACATATTTGTAAAAGTGAAGCAAACCCCACTCTCCAGCTGGGAAAAACAAATTCCACATTTCCAGAATTGTAAGAAGGCTTATTTTCTCCTTTAAAGCTGTAAATAGCTAAGTACACATGCATCTTGGCAAGCGGAGGCTTTTGCATTTTTTTAACAACACCTGCAAAAAGAAAGAGAAAAATGACAAACTGAAGTATGTGTGGGATGATCACATGTTAGAGGAATGGTTTTACATCCCCTATATGATCTGCAAGAAATGAATTCATTTTGATTTAAAGTGATAAACACTTCTTTCAAAGAAAGCTGTACCAGAGAAATACACCATTTTAGTCTTCCCATTCCAAAGCTATTTTACACTGAGCTGCGTCTTTCCAAAGTTATGGCAAGCAGCATTTTACAGCAGCCTGAATTAAAATGTTCATCATGTGCAAGTCAATGTGATATATTTCTATATGTAAGTTTTCACTCTGTTCACCTACCACCTTAAGATATATCAGGAAGTTTTTTATCTTTCTGTGAATGTTCTCTAAACAAAAAAAAATTGCTTCTATCATATAATCACAGAATCATAGAATCAACCAGGTTGGAAGAGACCTCCAAGATCACCAGTCCAACCTAGCACTCAGCCCTATCCAGTCATCTAGACCATGGCACTAAGTGCCTCATCCAATCTTTGCTTGCACACCCCCAGGGACAGTGACTCCACCACCTCCCTGGGCAGCCCATTCCAATGCCAATCACTCTCTCTGCCAACAACTTCCTCCTAACACCCAACCTAGACCTCCCCCGGCACAACTTGAGACTGTGTCCCCTTGTCCTGTTGCTGGTTGCCTGGCAGAAGAGACCAACCCCCACTTGGCTACAGCCTCCCTTCAGGTAGTTGTAGACTGCAATGAGGTCACCCCTGAGCCTCCTCTTCTCCAGAGTAAACACCCCCAGCTCCCTAGGCCTCTCCACACAGGGCTGTGTTCCAGGCCTCTCACCTGCTTCATCCCCTTCTCTGGACACGTTCCAGTATCTCAACATCTCTCTTGAATTGAGGGGCCCAGAACTGGACACAGTACTCAAGGTGTGGCCTGACCAGTGTTGAGTACAGGGGAAGAATAACCTTCCTCCTTCTACTGGCTACACTGTTCCTGATACAGGCCAGGATGCCATTGGCTCTCTTGGTCACCTGGGCACTCTGCTGGCTCATCTTCAGCCTACTATCTACCAGCTCCTCCAGGTCTCTTTCTTCCTGGCTGCTCTCCAGCCACTCTGTCCCCAGCCTGTAGTGCTGCTTGGGGTTGCTGTGGCCAAAGTGCAGAACCCTGCACTTGGCCTTGTTCAGTCTCATCCCATTGGCCTCTGCCCACCCATCCAGCCTGTCCAGGTCCCTCTGCAGGGCTCTCCTACCTTCCAACAGACCAACACCTGCTCCTAGCTTGGTGTCATCTGCAAACTTAATGATGCTGGACTCAATCCTCTCATCCAGATCATGAATTAAGATGTTGAACAGGACTGGGCCTAGCACTGATCCTTGCAGAACACCACTAGTGACAGCAGCCACCTGGATGTGGCACCATTCACCACCACTCTCTGGGCCCAGCCTTCCAGCAAGTTCTTGACCTATATCAGAGTGAATCTGTCCAAGCCATGAGCTGCCAGCTTTGCCAGCTTTGCTTTCTATAAATCAGACTGGTCAAGAAATGCATTTGAGGTTCAAAATTTTGTAGCATCTCTGGCATACTTTGTCTGTGTTAATAGTAAAAGAAACAATCTTAGTGAACTACAGTACAATTTATGGAATAATTTAACTCCATAAATATTTTAGCAAGCATGTTATTAGCTCCTGAAAGTATGTAACTTATCTGTTTGTGCAATTAAATTGACTCTCTAATGCACAGGAAAAAAACTTCATCTTTCTTAATTGAATGATCAGTCCTGCTTAATTATATAGTTCTATATTATGGATTTAAAATCACCTTATTTTTTTCCTATATCTTGAAAACAAGGGAGGAGTTTCTTACTGATATGCAATTGCATCCCTGTGTTAGTAATCTAAGTTGGAAGCATACATTGTTCCAGATGCTTAGCCCACAAGTTCTTCTAAATCTTGAGAACTAAATATTAAATATTCAGATGGTAAATTTCTAATGTATTAGTCTGGGACTCAAGAGATTCAAGTTCTGCCTCTTTCTGTCAGTAAGATATATTCACATATTAGCAGGTTCTTTGTCTAACACATCCTGTGCACCTATGTCATAAGATTCATTCTATCTCACCAAGTAGGAAATGCTTTGCCAGTTATTGTTGACTCTAGATGGATTTCAAATTTGGGTCTTACACAAACAAACAAAAAACCAAAACCCACAACAACAACCATAAATGCAACAAATAAAACATTCATGTATTAGCAGGTTCTGTCTCTAACATGTCCTATGCACCTATGTCATAAGATTCTTTCTATCTCACCAAGTAGGAAATGCTTTGCCAGTTATTATTGTTGACTCCAGGTGGATTTCATATTTGGGTCTTACACAAACAAACAAAAAACCAAAACCCACAACAACAACCAAAATGAAACAAACAAAACATTCATGTTTTAGCAGGTTCTGTCTCTAACATGTCCTATGCACCTATGTCATAAGATTCTTTCTATCTCACCAAGTAGGAAATGCTTTGCCAGTTATTATTGTTGACTCCAGGTGGATTTCATATTTGGGTCTTACACAAACAAACAAAAAACCAAAACCCACAACAACAACCAAAATGAAACAAACAAAACCAAGCAACCAAAAACCACAAAAAGACCCCACCAACAAACCCCCAAAATATTCCAAATAAGGATATTGCAAATCTAAATCACAATGTGATGTTTGCTCAGAAATCACATTTTGTTTGACAGCATCATGCTTATCTTTCTTCTATAGCCCAGTCACAGAATCATAGAACCATAGAATCATAGAATCAACCAGGTTGGAAGAGACTTCCAAGATCATCCAGTCCAACCTAACACCCAGCCCTAGTCAATAAACCAGACCATGGCACTAAGTGCCTCATCCAGGCTTTTCTTCAACACCTCCAGGCATGGTGACTCCACCACCTCCCTGTGCAGCCCATTCCAATGCCAATCACTCTCTCTGCCAACAACTTCCTCCTAACATCCAGCCTAGACCTTTCCCAGCACAACTTGAGACTGTGTTCCCTTGTTCTGTTGCTGGCTGCCTGGCAGAAGAGACCAACCCCCATCTGGCTACAGCCTCCCTTCAGGTAGTTGTAGACAGCAATGAGGTCACCCCTGAGCCTTCTCTTCTCCAGGCTAAACAACCTCAGATGAGAGATCAGTAAAAGACATACAAATCAGTATGTTCTTCTAACTGAAGCACTCCTTATCTCTTGCTTTTTGTTTGTTTGTTTGTTTTGTAAACTAAATGCTATGTAGCACTGTGCTAGTTTGAGGCTAGTTAGGATATTTCAATAAGGAAAATTAGATTATGGGCTGTGAAAAGGAAACAATGGTGATGTCTGCTTCACTCATAGGCTTGCTGAGATGTATAAAGACAAGAATGCAAAACATAGATAAGATAGAGCGGGGGGCAATGTGTGTGTGTGTGTGTGTGTGTGTCTCTTTTGCAGTTGGTGTCTGGACATCTTCTGTGTAACTAATACTTCTGCTTTCTAACCCCCATTGCCAATCCTCCAACATCACCTTGCATGTAAGGCATATGCTGGGATAAGGTAGAGGGGAGAAAGAAGGTGGAAGGGTGATTGGGAGCCCCTCCTGGGGACTCAGGTTTCTGGGAGGACTGTTGTGTTTCTGTGTTACCTCTAACTTGTCTATTTCTGTCTATAGCTGTAGATATTGTAAATATCTGCTTGTATCTTGTGCTAAGCTGTGAATATAAAGTTTCATTCCTTAACTTCCAGCAAGCAGAATCTAGTCTGGATGATTTCATAAGAGTGGGGGTATGGGTAACTCCCAAACCATCACAACCACCATTTAGAAGACCTGCTTCTTTATTTCAATACATTCAGTTTACTGAAAGTGATGTCTCATTGATTACTGATCCGGCTTAAGAACAAAAAGTTGCTATGATAATTATTAGAATGCTCTGAAAAAATATCATGAATTCCAGAACAAAACTGCAGGACATGAACTCTTAAGTGCTTGTCCTGCTAAATGACCTTGGCAGTACAAAAGATAGAAAAATAACAAAAAAAAAAAAAAAGGATATGTGATTTGTTGGGTTTGACATAGGGATTTTGGTTTCAGCTGTGTTCCCTCCTTCTCCTCAAAAGCTATCCTCAATTATTTAACCCTTAGAAATGCTATAATCCAGTTCTAGACTGCCTGCTAGATGACACAAACCCAAATCTGTTCAGAACTGGAAAATCTTCAGCAGTGACAACTTCCAAAAACATTTCATCTCCAGATGAAACCTGAGGGTCAGAACTGGCAGATGCATGGCTGCCATTTCTCCAATCACTGTGGCAGATTCTGTCCATCTAATTTATGTAGTCTTTCTAAACCTTCCTTGACTTGTTTAATTATCTTTATGGACTTTTTTCTCAGGAGGTGCCAAATAAAGGTCAGTTTCTGCATCTGACAGCCAACATTTCAGCTACAAACAATGAATGAGAGGGTCTTAGCTGGTTTTGGAATGTGTTATCCTGGAAGTACACTAGAAGGGAAGAATCATGTCTGTGTTTGGTGCAGATAAACCACTTCCCCATCCTGAGTGGTGAAAAAGGAAAAAGGGAAACTTCATTGAATGAGGTTTTGCTATTCCTCTGTCAGAAGAGTGCCAGTGGTATCTCCACTCACTTTGCCTGTCCAAGGAGGACCTCAGCTCTTCTAGTGCTACATTGCAGGTGACAGTGGGAATAATAAAGCTGCCTACCTCTCCTTCAAATTCCTGCAATTTTACTTAAACCTAGACCATGTCAGGTACCTCAGGAAGACTACACATTATGCCCCATCACTGTAGCCTACCTCAGGATGTATTTTATCATGAATTCATAGAATCATAGAATCATAGAATGGTTTAGGTTGGAAGGGACCTCAAGGATCATCCAGCTCCAACCCCCTGCCATAGGGTGCCATAGGGACACCTCCCACTAGAACAGGTTGCTCAAGGACTCATCCAGCCTGGCCTAAAATGCCTCCAGGGAGGAACTATCCACAACCTCCCTGGGCAACCTGTTCCAGTGTCTCATCACCCTCACTGTAAAGAACTTCCTCCTAACATCCAGTCTAAATCTCCCCTGTGCCAGTTTAACCCACTACCCCTCATCCTGACATTACCAGACCTTGTCAATAGTCCCTCCCCAGCCTTCCTGTAGGCTCCCTTCAGATACTGAAAAGCCACTATAAGGTCTCCTCGAAGCCTTCTCTTCTCCAGGCAGAAGAGCCCCAACTCTCTCAGCCTGTCCTCATAGCAGAGCTGCTCCAGCCCTCTGATCATCTTCGTGGCTCTACTCTGGACTCGCTCCAGCTTGGAAGCAGTCATCCTGGATCTGCAATACTGAGAGATTTTCCAAGATATCCATGACTGCTATTTTCATGGACTACTTAACATGCAAAGCATCTGGGTAGGCCAGGCTTCCAACACTACTCTTTTGCTTCTGATCAGCCCTAATAGCTGTTTGCCTTTTGTACAGCAGCTGATGGCTCACACAATCAATTCCCTGTAGTCAAATACAGTTCTATGAATGGGAACTCCCCTCAAAAATCTCAAGGAAGAAAATCTCAAACCATAACCCATCTTCTAATTCAGCTTTAGAGTTTCTCTTGAATTGAAGGTTTTTCTCTGCATAGTATCTGCAGCACTTGTTACACAAACAGAAAGTCACTGATTGATAAGACTTGACTTATTAATTGTGCAAAGGGACCATTTACAATATATTATTAGGATGTACCTTTGTCCCTGTAGATTTTATGACTGGAATCACAAGAAGTCAAATATTATGACAACTATTCTTTTGGGTTGGATGAGGAGCTTGTAAGTTATGGAAATAAAGTATGAATGTGTAGACACACATACAATACAATTAAATGCATTTAAATAAGGCAGGAGTTCCTAAAATGTGACTCATATTTCCACATTTCTAACAAAGGAAAAGAAGAACTGCTGCTGCTAGAAGGAACAGGTGACAAAAAGAGATGGCACACAAAAGGAACCCAAATAAATAAGGGCTTTGTTCTCAAACAAGAAAGCACGCAGTTGGATTCTCAGATCAGAATATAACTATGATCAGAGGGATGGAGCAGCTCTGCTATGAGGACAGGCTGAGAGAGTTGGGGCTCTGCAGCCTGGAGAAGAGAAGGCTTCGAGGAGACCTTAGAGTGGCTTTCCAGTATCTGAAAGGAGCCTACAGGAAGGCTGGGGAGGGACTATTGATAAGGTCTGGTAATGTCAGGACGAGGGGGAATGGGTTTAAGCTGGAGGAGGGGAGATTTAGACTGGATGTTAGGAGGAAGTTCTTTACAGTGAGGGTGGTGAGACACTGGAACAGGTTGTCCAGGGAGGTTGTGGATGCTCCCTCCCTGGAGGTGTTTAAAGCCAGGCTGGATGAGGCCTTGAGCAGCCTGCTCTAGTGGGAGGTGTCCCTGCCTATGGCAGGGGGTTGGAGCTGGATGATCCTTGAGGTCCCTTCCAACCTAAACCATTCTATGATTCTATGATAACTATAAAGTAACATAATTGGGATGCAAAGTACAATATAAAATACTTTGGCTTCTATTTCAGAATCCTAAAAAGGATTGCAAACACTAAGGAGATATTGCTGAAGTGAGACTGTTCTAGATTAACAGAATGCATTCGTTAAAAAAAACAGTTCTCAATTATTATACGTTGTTATCAAAGCACAAAATAACCAAACACATCACCTGAAAGCTGGGAATTGATTAAAAGTGAATTAATTACTCAGCATAAAAATCCTAGTGCATGTACAGTTGAGGTCAATCCTAGTTCCCTCAGCTGCTCCTCATAAGACCTTTTCTCCCAGCCCTTCACCAGCTTCATTGCTCTTCTCTGAACACGCTCCAGCAACTCAATGTCTTAATGCCTGGTTTACTGTAATAAGGAATATATACAAAACATTTGTTACAGGACAGAGTTATTTTAATGCATTGTGTGCATTTACGTGGTTTTAATTCATGAAGTAATTTTAGTACATAGAACTCAGTGCTTGTGTTTAAATTTCTCACAATCTTTCTTCCTTTGTGGCTGAATTACCTTCATCATAGATTCATAGAATCAAGCACATTGAAAGAAGACCTCCAAGAGCATCCACCAACCTAGCACCCAGCCCTAGACAATCAACTAGACCATGGCACTAAGTGCCTCATCCAGGATTTGCTTGAGCACCTCCAGGGATGGCAACTCCACCACCTCCCTGGGCAGCCTGTTCCATTGCCAATCACTCTCTCTGTCAAGAACTTCCTCCTAACATCCAGCCTAGACCTCCCCTGGCACAACTTGAGACTGTGTCCCCTTGTTCTGTTGCTGGTTGCCTGGCAGAAGAGACCAACCCCCACCTGACTACAGCCTCCCTTCAGGTAGTTGTAGACAATGAGGTCACCTCTTAGCCTCCTCTTTTCCAGACTAAACACCTCCAGCTGCCTCAGCCTCTCCTCACAGGGCTGTGCTCTGGGCCCCTGTCGTGGAGGACCCATAGGCCCGAAAACAGACTGGCATATGCCTTGCCCTGCCTGGACATGTTTTTTCTCGCTAGCGAGGAGTGGAGGAATAGAGGCACTTAATTGCCCATTAGTGAATACAAAAGAACTGGCTCTCCCTTCAGGGCAGGAGCTTTCGGCCGCTTTTAGCCTAGATTCGGCAAACAGCCAGGCGGGGGACAACCCCCAAAAGCCAGTTGCCTCGGCAACGCGATCCGCTCCTGCTAGGCGGACGGCTCCACCGGAGCCACGCCACTTCACAGCAGCGGAGCCGCGGCATTTCAAAGCTCAACCGGAGCACAGCCGCGAAATTAATACCGGCAAGGGGTAAAAAGCCTTCAAAGACTTCGGCACACCGAAGCAGAAAGACGTCCGCAGCGCCAGCCTTCGCATGCGCAGAGCAGACCGCACCGCACCGGAGCCGCGCTAAACGGAGCGCTACTCGAAAGCCGCCCAGCCGCGCCAGAGCACCGGGACCGGCACAGTGCCGGCAGATCGCAACTTGAAAGGCACCGCTCGCCCAGCGTCCCGCCGACGTTCAGTGCAGGAGTCCAGCTCACCTGCGAACTCCGGACCCCAGACAGCCAAGCTGAGCCGCCGTCCAGCGACGGAACTGCGCCTCCAAGTCGCAAACCCGAGCCGAGACCGGGTAAGAACCGCAGCGGGCCGTCTAGGCGTAGTCCAGACGGGGGGAGATCCCGGGAAAGGGACAATACCGCGAATAGCGAACAGCGGCAGAAAGACAAAAAGCCTGCTGAACCGTCAGTGCTAGCTGAGGACACGGACGAAGGGCAGCCCAAAGAAAACCGCGGCGCAGAGCCACGCAGCCAAAAGGTGCACTTCAAAGAAACGTCCCCAGCGCCTCCCGAACCAGAGAGACAGCGCCGCCAGCGGGACGA
>WAAF01016284.1:4047-23500 GCA_013400475.1 Tricholaema leucomelas
GTTGTGTTTCTGTATTACCTTTTTACCTTGTGTATTTCTGTCTATAACTGTATATACTGTAAATATCTGCTTGTACATTGTGCCAGCTGTAAATATAAGCTTCATTCATATTTCCAGAGCCGGCTGCGTCTAGTCTGGGTGATTTCCACAGTTGGGGGGAGGGCAGGGGCCACCCAAACCATCACACACGCTGCTTTACAGGGATTGCTTGCCCACGACATGTTGCAAATTGGCCCTTTCAGTGGCTGGCAGTAGAGGTGGTTGTTTTTTTGTGGTTCCCTTTGTGTGAAATTGGTTTTGGTAAAACCCTTTGGAGCTACAGGGATGAATTTGGACCCGGGTACTCTGTTTAGTCTGAAGAAAGAGACTAAATTGCCTTTATGGAATAAGAAAACACGCATAGTATTTACCTGGAAGCTCTCAAAAGGCTTTTTTCCCCCCTTCTTTTCATAAATACATTTATTTCTCTTCATGTAAATGTCTATTTGTATTTTCACAAGAAACCTACTTATTAGCAGTGTGGTTAAATGAGTGTTTTGGTTGTGTAGTGGGAGTTCCTTAGCTCAAGCATGATTTACCTTATCGCCTAGAATGACTACCAGGATAAATGCATATTTTGCCAGCAACTAAAAATGTCTATTATTAATATATTTCTTTTCCTTGTAATAGTTTACATTTATATAGTTCTTTTCATCCCAAATACCAGAAGGTATTACAGATGTGAATAATCCCATTGAATGGGTGTGAATAGTCCATTGAAACCAATGGGACTGTTCACACAAGCAAGACTGTTCACATGAATTAGACCTATAGAGCCTGGCCCTGTATTACTTTTTTCCCCCTCCACAAAAAATGACACTTGCCATACAGTTTAGTTTTAAATGGATTAATTGGAGAGGAGATTAAATTGTAACTGTTGCTCCTTTTGGTGTAACTCAGAAATTCACATGTAGGAATTAGGGGAGGACACCAAATAATTTAATCTCTCTCTTATATGAGTATGAGGAGAGGGGCTTGGGGAGGCTGGTGGACGAGAAGCTCAACATCAGCAGCAGTATGCACCTGCAGCCCAGAGAGACAACCAGAGCCTGGGCCACATCAGGGAGAAGTGTGGCCAGCAGGGTGAGGGAGGTGATTCTCCCCCTCTGCTCCGCTCTGCTGAGACCCCACCTGGAGCACTGCATCCAGTTCTGGAGCCCCCATTATGAGAAGGATGTGGAGATGCTGGAGTGTGTCCAGAGAAGGGCCACGAGGATGCTCAGAGGGCTGCAGCAGCTCTGCTGTGAGGACAGACTGAGAGTTGGGGCTGTTCAGTCTGGAGAAGAGGAGGCTCCCAGGTGACCTTCTTGTGGCCTTCCAGGATCTGAAGGGGACCTACAAAAAAGCTGGAGAGGGACTTTTTAGACTGTTAAACAGTGCCAGGACTAGGGGGAATGGAGCAAAGCTGGAGATGGGTAGGTTCACTCTGGACGTGAGGAGGAAGTTGTTGAGCATGAGAGTAGTGAGAGGCTGGAATGGGTTGCCCAGGGAGGTGGTTGAGGCCCCATCCCTGGAGGTGTTTAAGGCCAGGCTGGATGAGGCTGTGGGCAGCCTGATCTAGGGTAGGGTGTCCCTGCCCATGGCAGGGGGGTTGGAACTAGATGATCCTTGTGGTCCCTTCCAACCCCTGACTGATTCTATGATTCTAAGTCTTTTACTAAAGGTTGAGCATGAACAAGCATTCAGCTGTGTTTGTGATAGTGCTCCACTTACAAGGACATTTTTTTTTGCAGAGATTAAAAAGTTTTCACGACTCACTTTTGGTGGCTTCTTAATGGGAAAGAATTAGCTGGAGAATCACACATTTCTGGTTTCAGATGCTGAAAGAAATCGCTGCACAGAGAGTCTAAGTTGCTCACAGCAATGCCTGCAGGATCAGGGGCAGTCTTTGCATTCTTTCCTCATTTTGACATCAAAAATTCTCTATATACATTTATTTTTGCCCCTGATTTATTCAGGGTGTTGAAACTAGATGATCCTTGTGGTCCCTCCGAACCCTGACTGATTCTGTGTCTCTTGTTAATGGTTCATTGTTCACATTTCTCCTTACAAATGAAGAGCTTAACTCCAGAATTTTTTAGCTAAGGAAGCAAGTTTTAATTGTGTGAAGAATCTTATTTGATTCAGCAGGATTATTCACACCGGTTTTCATTCCAGCATCAAGATTAAGGGCTGATAAACCAATGGCTAATGTAATTGATTGCTTTTTGGTTTATATTAAATAAGCATTTTACACTCAAAGAGCCACTTGAGGAATCAGATGTGGGTGGCAAACACCTTTCAGTGCTACTTTTCATTTCTGTGTGTTAGAGATGTTCACGAGGCAAACTTTTTGCAAGACTCAGGATATGTTATTTTTAACTTCACTAACTGTGGCTCAAGGGTAAAAGACCATGACAGAATAACTTAATTTGGCACTACTCCTGGTGAAAGGATTATTACTCTCTTCTGCCTCATAACTTCTTGGGTGGCAAAGACTTTTCAACCTCTCCTGGCCAATGTCCATCTAATAGAATAGAATAGAATAGAATAGAATCAACCAGGTTGGAAGAGACCTCCAAGATCATCCAGTCCAACCTAGCACCCAGCCCTATCCAGTCAACCAGACCATGGCACTAAGTGCCTCATCCAGGCTTTTCCTGAACACCTCCAGGAATGGTNACCCCACCTGGCTACAGCCTCCCTTCAGGTAGTTGTAGACAGCAATGAGGTCTGCCCTGAGCCTCCTCTTCTGCAGGCTGCACACCCCCAGCTCCCTCAGCCTCTCCTCACAGGGCTGTGTTCCAGGCCCCTCACCAGCTTTGTCGCCCTTCTCTGGACACCTTCCAGCACCTCAACATCGCTCTTGAATTAGTTATCACATGGCCAAAAGGAGCCCTATTATCTCTCAGAAAGCAAAGATGTCTTCTAGGGCATTTAAGACTTTCTGTTTGAAGGTCTGGTGAGAGGCCTCGAGCACAGCCCTACGAGGAGAGGCTGAGGGAGCTGGGATTGTTTAGCCTGGAGAAGAGGAGGCTCAGGGCAGACCTTATTGCTGTCTACACCTACCTGAGGGGTGGTGGTAGCCAGGAGGAGGTTGCTCTCTTCTCTCAGGCAGCCAGCACCAGAACAAGAGGACACAGCCTCAGGCTGCGCCAGGGGAAATTTAGGCTTGAGGTGAGGAGAAAGTTCTTCCCTGAGAGAGTCATTGGACACTGGAATGGGCTGCCCAGGGAGGTGGTGGAGTCGCCGTCCCTGGAGCTGTTCAAGGCAGGATTGGACGTGGCACTTGGTGCCATGGTCTAGCCTTGAGCTCTGTGGTAACAGCTTGGACTTGATGATCTGTGAGGTCTCTTCCAACCTTGGTAATACTGTGCTACTGTCTGTTATGGCAGTGAGGGAAGGGATTTTGCAGCAATGTTTTTTAGGAAAGCATATTTAATACTTTGTTTTCTTAAGTATTCATTTCAAACGCTTGGGCTTCACTATGCTTTTTAATACTAATGTCACACTTAAAATAAATCACAATGTGTACTTCCAGTGATCTTTTCAGAAGGCAATAAACCAGATTGTTTTTAATGGCTGCTCCAGCAATGAAAAATCTCTGTGTTAGGTGGAAACAACAAATTGATGCTTTTTCAATTCCTTTTAATGGCGTGAGGATCTTTGCAACACGCTGTGAAAAATATTCTCTTAATGATAGGCCTGTGGCACAACTTAAGGAGTCATCAAGAAATAAATGCTCTGCTGTCTGGCTGGCAGCTTGGTGTCCCTTAATTGAAGTATTATAAGATTCTGTGCAGAGCAAAGCCTCCAGGGTTTTGTAGCTAAATGGCACGGACACCTCTGATGAGACATGCAGATGAAGATGTGTCAATACAATCTTCACCAATTTGCTGTAATAGCAGAGACTGATTAATTTTATAACCACGGGTGCTTCTATTAGCTAACCTAAGGAATGATTTAGACTTTATTAAGAGACTTATTTCTCTCTCTCTTTCTTTTTTTTTTCTTTTGAGAGACAGACTTCTGCAACATCCTTTAGCTCCAAGTCCTAGAGAGCAACACTGTTTGGTTTTTTTTTTTCCCAATAAGGATTCTAAATTATTTAAAGAGGGTTCATGAGCGTGACTCAGTTCACGTGCGGCTCAATGGGGGAAGGGGAAGCTTTGTGACTTGGCAAATCAGCTCTACGTAGGGTGGTGACCTTAGAGTGGCTTTCCAGCATCTGAAGGGAGCCTATAGGAAGGCTGGGGAGGGACTATTGACAAGGTCTGGGAATGCCAGGATGAGGGGGAATGGGTTTAAGCTGGAAGAGGGGAGATTTAGACTGGATGTTAGGAGGAAGTTCTTTACAGTGAGGGTGGTGAGACACTGGCACAGGTTGCCCAGGGAGGTTGTGGATGCTTCCTCCCTGGAGCTGTTTAAAGCCAGGCTGGATGAGGCCTTGAGCAAGCTGCTCTAGTGGGAGGTGTCCCTGCCTATGGCAGGGGGTTGGAGCTGGATGATCCTTGAGGTCCCTTTCAACCTAAACCATTCTATGATTCTATGATTCTAAATAAAGTGGCTTGATCGCCTGTGCAGCTGAGATGGCAGCTCCTCAATGCATTTTTAATGTACCAACAGACAAACTGAAGCAACTCAATCTAAAGTCTATGCCTCTGTGTAATTTTTTTTTACTAGATTATAAAACTCTTGTAATCATACTGTATCCAGTTCTGGAGCCCCCACTACAAGAAGGATGTGGAGATGCTGGAGCATGTCCAGAGAAGGGCCACTGGGATGATCAGAGGGCTGGAGCAGCTCTGCTGTGAGGACATACTGGAAGAGTTAGAATAGAATAGAATAGAATAGAACAGAACAGAACAGAACAGAACAGAACAGAATAGAATAGAATAGAATAGAATAGAATAGAATAGAATAGAATAGAATAGAATAGAATAGAATCAACCAGGTTGGAAGAGACCTCCAAGATAGAATCATAGAATGGTTTAGGCTAACATAAAGGATTCTTTACAGCAGATCAAGGGAGGTTCTCTTCCCCCTCTACTCTGCCCTAGTGAGACTCCATCTTGAGTACTGTGTTCAGTTTTGGGCTGCCCAGTTCAAGAGGGACAGGGATCTGCTGGAGAGGGTCCAGCAGAGGGCTATGAGGATGATTAGGGGACAGGAGGACATGGCTTATGAGGAGAGGCTGAGGGACCTGAGGCTGTTTAGTCTGGAGAAGAGAAGATTTAGTGGGAATTTGATAAATGTTTCTAAACACCTGAGGGCTGCCAGGAGTGGGGGGACAGGCTCTGCTCACTGCTCCCTGGGATAGGACAGGGAGCAATGGGTGTAAGTTGCAGCAAAAGAGGTTCTGCCTCAACACAAGAGGGAACTTCTTTACTGTAAGGGTCACAGAGCACTGGCACAGGCTCCCCAGAGAGGTTGTGGAGTCTCCTTCTCTGGAGCCTTTCAAGGCCTGTCTGGATGTGTTCCTCTGTGATCTGTGTTAGATAGGATTGTCCTGCTCTGGCAGGGGGGTTGGACTCGATGATTTCCTTGAGTCCCTTCCAGCCCCTAACACCCTGTGAGCCATCCCTATTGCTGAAGGAGAGTATTTTGGCATTGACTGGACACAAGCCTCCCTCCTTACAAATAGCAAATTATTACTTACTGAGGATTCTGGACTCAATACCTTGTTTGTTTATATTTCTTTGTTGTTGTTGTTGTTGTTTGGTTTTGGTTTTGTTTGTTTGGAGGTCTTTTTTTGTGGTTGGTTGGTTGTTTTGGAGGTGTGTGCTTTGGTTTGAGGGTTTTTTTTTTCCTTCTCTGAACCAGCCAGCTCTTCTGAAATTAATTTAGTTAATTAATTTAAAGAATATGCTGTTCTCAAAAGCCATCACAAATTATAGCCATGGGCACAGATGTAGACCAAGCCACTTCTATACCACGAATCATATCATAGAATCGGCCAGATTGGAGAATACCTCCAAGATCATCCAGCCCAACCTAGCACCCAGCCCTAGCCAATCAACCAGACCATGGCACTAAGTGCCTCATCCAGGCTTTTCCTAAGCACCTCCAGGGACGGTGACTCCACCACCTCCCTGGGCAGCCCATTCCAATGCCAATCACTCTCTCTGCCAACAACTTCCTCCTAACATCCAGCCTAGACCTCCCCCGGCACAACTTGAGGCTGTGTCCCCTTGTTCTGTTGCTGGTTGACTGGGAGAAGAGACCAACCCCACCTGGCTACAGCTTCCCCTCAAAGTTCTGCTCATACACCAGTGGCAGAGAAAGCAGGCAGTCTTCACTCACTGTAATCAAGCGATGTGGACACCAAATAATTCAGCCTTGTGCTTGTTTATTTGCAATCTGGTTCTGAAATGGACACTCGCTGCATGAACTCGTTTGTTACAAGGTAGGGGAGCTGCACACACAGTCTGAATTTCCTGTGTTTCCCCCTTCAGCAGAAATAGGAATGTGGGAGGCTGTTTCTTTAGATAAGGGTTTCTTTTTTTTCCCTCTTCCCCACTACCCTGCTTGCTTTGTGGTTTTATTTGTGTGTGCCTGGTTCGTGATTTTTTAATACAATCACTTCTCAGTTGTAGCTGAATTCATAAACATATTTCAACGTTATCTGTTTGCAAGTTCTTCTTTTTACTTGCTTCTCACAATTTCTTCCCTTGGACTGCTGAAATGATGGGAGAGTAATAACAAACTCCTTGGTACTGAACAACAAATTGTACTTGTTCCTATGCCTAGGTGCAACTCGCTTTCGTGGCAAGATTCTCCAGAGTCCCACTTGCAGGCATCTGAATGTTCAGCCTGCAAAATAATGGGAATCTGTACATTTCACCTGTCTGAGAACTTCTGAAGGTCAAATTACTTCTAACTGTGCCTCCTGTAGGCTCCATGCCCATTTTCCCCATGTACCCAGTGCAAGCAATGTGCCAGCAGTTGTCTGATCTGGCATGGCAGAACCAAATGCTTGTCGCTGCATACAGGTGCAAAGAAATCGTAGCATCACAGAATCAGTCAGGGTTGGAAGGGACCACAAGGATCATCCAGTTCCAACCCCCCTGCCATGGGCAGGGACACCCTACCCTAGACCAGGCTGGCCAGACCCTCATCCAGCCTGGCCTTAAACATCTCCAGGGATGGGACCTCAACCACCTCCCTGGGCAACCCATTCCAGGCTTTCACCACTCTCATGATGAACAACTTCCTCCTCATGTCCAGCCTGAACCTACCCATCTCCAGCTTTGCTTCATCCCCCCTAGTCCTGTCACTCCTGATATCCTGAGAATTCCCTCCCCAGCTTTTTTGTAGGCCCCCTTTGGATATTGATAGGCTACAAGAAGGTCACCTGGGAGCCTCCTCTTCTCCAGACTGAACAGCCCCAACTCTTTCAGTCTGTGCTCACAGCAGAGCTGCTCCAGCCCTCTGAGCATCCTCGTGGCCCTTCTCTGGACACGCTGCAGCATCTCCACATCCTTCTCATAATGGGGGCTCCAGAACTGAATGCAGTACTCCAGGTGGGGTCTCAGCAGAGCGGAGCAGAGGGGGAGAATCACCTCCCTCACCCTGCTGGGTGTGATAAAAAGTGATCAGCAATGTTTGCTTGAATTTCAAAGGGATGTTGTTTGTGTTCCTTACGAGCAGGTTGACTTTGGCTCCCACAAACCTTTTGAGACCCTTTTTATCACACTTGTTTCACTTTTCTTTCACAGTATCAGTCTCACAGTATCACCAAGGTTGGAAGAGACCTCACAGATCATCAAGTCCAGCCTGTTACCACAGAGCTCAAGGCTAGACCATGGCACCAAGTGCCACGTCCAATCCTGCCTTGAACAGCTCCAGGGACGGCGACTCCACCACCTCCCTGGGCAGCCCATTCCAGTAGCCAATGACTCTCTCAGGGAAGAACTTTCTCCTCACTTCAATCCTAAATCTCCCCTGGCGTAGCCTGAGGCTGTGTCCTCTTGTTCTGGTGCTGGCTGCCTGAGAGAAGAGAGCAACCAGAGCAACCTCCTTCTGGCTACAACCACCCCTCAGGTAGGTGTAGACAGCAATAAGGTCTGCCCTGAGCCTCCTCTTCTCCAGGCTAAAGAATCCCAGCTCCCTCAGCCTCTCCTCGTAGGGCTTGTGTTTCCTACATCTGTAGGCTTGATTCCACCCCCACCTCCTAAATAGGCTCCCTATCATCCCCACTGCAGTGGGGTTGAAGCTGCAGTTCAGAACTGGAGCAGCAAGTGAATTCTGGCTGCTCTGTATCAAGCAGGTACATGCAGCTACTTCTGGACTGCTTCTCTTAATATTTCAATCTTGCTCCTCCTGCAGAGTTGAATAACAGTGATGCCGATTCAGGTAACGTTTGTGTTGAAGGAAGAACCTACTCTGACACGTTTCCCATTGAATGCTACTGTGGCATCTCCATATATTCCCCACCAATCAGTTTTGCCTTCAAGACCTTCACAGTGAATTGAGATGGAGGCTGCTAAAAGGAGGTGGTGTTGCACTTACCGAAGGTCCATTCCCACTATCGCATTTTCTGAAGGTTCATTCCCTTGTGCTTGAATTGGGGTCACAGAGACGCTGATCAGGGGGGATGTGGCTGAAGATTGTCTTTTAAAACTGTGTTTATGTTCATGTGTCTGTGTACTTGCACTCCCACATTAAACACCAGAAATGTGCCTTAAAAAAGATGTATGGCAGAGGGGTTGTGAAGTCTCCTCAAAGGATATTCAAGACCCACCTGGATGCGTTCCTGTGTGACCTGCCCTAGATGATCCTGCTTTGGCGAGGGGCTTGGACTGGATGATCTCTGGAAGTCCCTTCCAACCCCTAACGTTCTGTGACTCTGCATGATATCACTGTCAAAATTAAAACCTACAATTCAAGCAGTGTCCTTAGCACCCTGCCCTCTGCATTCCCATAGAGAAACAGGATGAAGAGCTAAGCTCAGACAGGCTTCCTGCACCATATTACCCCACCTGACGAGGCTCCCCTTGGAACGGCAATGCACCTAACACCGACTGAATCACTACGCAGCATTGATTGCAGCTTTCTAGAGAAGCTATTCATACAGCCTACAGTGTATAAAAGAGCTTCTGTTCTCCTTGAAAATGATTTAATATAAATAACTAACATAAATGCCAGTGGGAGATCTGTGAACTTATTAAGAAGAGGTAGACCTCTTGATGTGTCACGCGTAGACTGAACGTGTAAGTGTACAGCTTGAAATAATGGCACCTGTATTTTTGGTGCAGGTCTGGCACAACAGCAGAATGGACCTAAGAGTGAGTGCAAACTACACCAGGTTATTAACCTAATGCATCAGGACACCCGGACCCCAGGCACTCCATGCCAAATAATCCTACCCCAGAGGCTCCTAAAGGTTGGAGAGTGTGTACTCAGAAATGTGGTTCTGTGTCCCCTGGTCACTGAGGTGGTCTCTGGAGACCTGTTTGCACACACCTTGGCACAATGGTTTTGCATCTTTGAGGGTGGCAAGAGCAGGGGAAGAAATCCTGCCAGAAAGCACCAACTTTGTGGCTGAAGAAAGTCAGCCAGTGTGCTAGTTTGAGCCTAGCTAGAATGTTTTGGTGAGAAGAACTAGGTCATAGGCTGGAAAATGAAAACCATGGTGAGGTCTACTTCCCTCACAGTCTTGCTGAGATGTGTAAAGAAGAAAAGCAAAACAAAAGATAAAGGCACTTTGCTCTGCACTTCGTGCTGGGCTGTTCTCTTCTGCTTTGCCTGCTGGGGAGCTGAGGCTGCTGGCTGAACTCCATCTTGCTTTCTAACCTCACCCTCCATTTGCTTTGGCTGCTTCACCTTTGCTTCTTAATCCCTCTGGCCGAACCTCCCTTCTTCCTTGGGACTGGGGTAAGGTTGAGAGGAGTAGGGGGAAGGTGAGGGGTGGTTGAGAGCCCCTCCTGGGGACTCAGGTTTCTGGGAGGGGAGTTGTGTTTCTGTATTACCTTTTTACCTTGTATATTTCTGTCTATAACTGTACAGACTGTAACTATCTGCTTGTACATTGTGCCAGCTGTAAATATAAGCTTCATTCATATTTCCAGAGCCGACTGAGTCTAGTCTGGGTGATTTCTAAAGTGTGGGGGACGGAGGACACCCAAACCATCACAGCCAGAAAGCACCAACTTGGCTGCATGGATGCACACTTTGCTTTGGCCATCCAATTTGATTACAGGTTTCTTAGCAATCCAAGCAGTTTTCCAGTGCACCCAGAGGACTTCCTGTCCCTCTGCTCCTTTCTCACTGAAGCATATATGTGATACCAGGAAGGACAGACTCTGTGCCTTCCCCAGCTGCCATCTCTGCCCACCTTGGGAAGCAGTGGTCCTGTAGCACCTGCTCCATATCTACCTGGGCTTGGAGAAAACAAAGAGCTCCTACTTGTTATGGGTTTAAGTGATGTTACTTGGACTTTTCCTGCTATTTCTTACTCTTTAAATGGTCTTGTTTGGTTTGGGTTTCTGGATTACAAACGTGTAATACAATTCACAGCTTCACATATTGAATCGGGTTGGAAGGGACCCTCGAAGGGTGTCTTGTACAGCCCTCCTGCAGTCAGCAGGGACACCTCCAACTACAGCAGGCTGCACAGCGCCACATGCAGTCTGATCCTGAATGTCTTCAGAGGCAGGGCCTCAACCATATCCCTGAGCAATTTGTACCAGGATTTCACCACTCTCACTGTGCAGAGCTTCCTGCTGATATCCAACCTAAATCTCCCCTGCTCCAGTTTCAAACCACTGCCTCTCATCCTATCACCACAAGCTCTTCTGAACAGTCCCTCCCCAGCCTTCCTGTAGGTCCCCTTCAGATATTGAAACATAGCCCTAAGTCTCCCCAGAGCTTTCTCTTCTGCAGGCTGAGCAGCCCCAGTTCTTCCAGCCAGATCCAGGCTTTTCAAGTTAACTCTGATTCATAGTCTGCTGCAGGCAGTAAAAATCTCTGTCACCTGTGACAGACTCTGGATACAGAGGCATCAGTGCAATCTAAAACTCTCAATCCATGTGCACACAAACACACACACATATGTAGTGTCCACGGAGTGCATGCAGCTATTTCCATTTGCATGCATCCAGTACATCCACAATCCAATACATCCAGTGCATAGATCCAATACCTCCAGTGCTTAGATCCAATACATCCACAACTGGATGCATGCATCCAGTAGAGCACAAAGCTAATTTATTAAGCGGGCTCAGGGCTCTGCTGGCTTGTGAAAAACCCCAAGTAAGAAATAAGTCCTGTAAAAAGGGACAAGATTTTTATGGTCCATGTTTTTTAGGCATGACAACCATCGAAAGAGCTATTTAGTGTGTTACATGGTTTAATAAAAATAACTTGTCTGGCAGTGTCTGAAAGCTTTTGCAGCTGCAGGGGTACTTCTTGGAGGGAAAAAAAAAATGGTGTTTACACAGGTGCAGCTATATTTAACCAAATTTTTATATGCAATGCAAACAGCTGCCTGTCTGTTTTCTTTGGCAGAGCTGGATCCAGCTGAAACAATTTGTATCAAACATCTCTCTCTCTCTGATACCTATATAAACAATAGGCAAAATTCCTGTGAAAGGAAAAGGTTTTCCATAATGATGTCTTTCAGATACAAACTGGAAAGCAAAAGCAGCCTGATTAGCAAAGCCTGCCCCTTCATGGAGTATTTTCTATTTGAGAGGACTTCAAGAATCCACTAGGGAAGTGTTAAGCACTCTGTAAGGTAACTCAGAGAGTTGTATCATAGATTCATAGAATCAACGAATCAACCAGGTTGGAAGAGACCTCCAAGATCATCCAGCCCAACCTAGCACCCAACTCAAGTGTGGTAAGGGACACTGAATGGGATCAGGATTGCAGCCAGTAGTGATTATGCAGGACAAACCCACGTTTGTTTTATTTTGGGGAATGGAAGCAGATACAAATTAAGTTTAATGACATGGATAGGAGAACATAGAATCATCCAGGTTGGAAGAGACCTCCAAGCTCATCCAGTCCAACCTAGCACCCAGCCCTAGCCAGTCAATCAGACCATGGCACTAAGTGTCTCAGCCAGGCTTTTTTTGAACACCTCCAGGGACAGTGACTCCACCACCTCCCTGGGCAGCCCATTCCAATGCCAATCACTCTCTCTGGTAAGAACTTTCTCCTAACATCCAGCCTAGACCTCCCCCAGCACAACTTGAGACTGTGTCCCCTTGTCCTGTTGCTGGTTGCCTGGCAGAAGAGACCAACCCCACCTGGCTACAGCCTCCCTTCAGGTAGTTGTAGACAGCAATGAGGTCTGCCCTGAGCCTCCTCTTCTCCAGGCTGCACACCCCCAGCTCCCTCAGCCTCTCCTCATAGCATTTGTGTTCCAGGCCTCTCACCAGCTTTGTCGCCCTTCTCTGGAAGTTACAAGTTACAGTCAAGCTGGATGCTGTGATCAGTAGGGAAAAGAATAAGATCTGGATATCTTCCTTAGGGATAGCACTGTAGGTTCTGAGGTATGCTGCATGATTCCGTTAGTGCCATATTTTGATATGGATCAGAGTCTTTGCCAATATATTAGGATGTAAAGTCCATTGTATTTTTTTTTTCACTATGCTTTGTTTTGTTTTTTTCTTTCTTATGGGGTGAAATTCTGGTTTGTTCAGAAAACTTTCCATTTCCAGGAAGCTTAAGAACCTTGCACTTTCCCAGTTCTTTGCAAATGTTCATGCTTTTTGAAAGGCTCTTCTATCACCGGTAAAAAAATCAGTAGCTGAAAAGTCTGGAGATTTTAAATCACAGCCTGGAATCTGGGTTTCATAGGCAACTTCCTCAGCCTACCCTGTTCCCAAAATAGCAAGTAAGAAAAAAAGAAATTTCTGCACTTAATTCATCTTGATGTTCACAGTTCCTTACACTGTTTGCTCATGTACAAAGGTCTTCTCTTTAATATGCAGCAAAAAAAAAAGGTTTAGTGTTTGTGTCTGCTGCCCTTGATTCAGATTGTGCCCCTTTATTCTGCTCTTGTGAGACCTCACCTCCAATACTGCATCCAGTTCTGGTGTCTCCAGCAGAAGAAGGACACAGAGCTGTTGGAGTGAGTCCAGATAAGGGCCAGAAAGATAATCCAAGGGCTGGAGCACCTCTGCTGCGAGAATAGGCTGAGGGAGCTGGGGGTGTTCAGCCTGGAGAAGAGAAGGCTCCAGGGAGACCTTCTGCTGGCCTTTCAAGGCTTAAAGGTGATGATCAGAAAGCTGAGGACAGACTATTGAGCAAGTACTGCTGGGACAGGACTAGAGAGAAGGGAGAAATATTTGACATTGAGGGTGGTGAGAGCTTAGCCCAGATTGCTCAGAGAGGTGTGAAATGCCCCATCCCTCGAACCATTTCAGACCAGGTTGTCTGGAGCTCTGTCCCTGCTGACTGCAGGGGAGCTGGACTAGATGGCCTTTAAAGGTCCCTTTCCACCCAAACCAGTCTGTGATTCAGTGATTTTCTACACTTTATCAGGTCTTGTGCACTTCTGTTTAAACTTCAGCCTGATGAACTGAGAACCCAAAAGGCACAGACTGATAGAATCAGAGTCATAGAGTCAAGCATGTTGGAAGAGACCTCCAAGCTCATCCAGTCCAGCCTATCACCCAGCCCTGTCCAGTCAACCAGACCATGGCACTAAGTGCCTCATCCAGTCTTTTCCTGAACACCCCCAGGGATGGTGACTCCACCACCTCCCTGGGCAGCCCATTCCAATGCCAATCATTCTCTGTGAAGAACTTCCTCCTAACATCCAGCTTATACTTCCTTCAGCACAGCCTGAGACTGTGTCCATTTGTTCTGCTGCTGGTTGGAAAGGACCTTAAAGCTTCCCTGGGCAACCTGTTCCAGTGTCTCACCACCCTCACTGCAAGGAAAGCTGTGCTCCATGTGCAAAGGCTGCTTTATGTTTATATGACTGCATTAGCTGTGAAAAGCAGTTAGCAAATGAGAACTGTGTGTGGATGTTTGCCCTCTCTTTCCCATCTAACTAGCATTTCAAGAATTCTCTACAGTGTGATTTTTCTGTATCCAGGTTTCAGAGCCCTGCATCTATCCTGGAGCACGTCTGCACATTTGGTAATTAGAGTCATAGAATCACAGAATCAGTCAGGGTTGGAAGGGACCACAAGGATCATCTAGTTCCAACCCCCCTGCCATGGGCAGGGACACCCCGCTCTAGAGCAAGCTGGCCACAGCCTCAGCTAGCCTGGCCTTAAACACCTCCAGGCATGGGGCCTCAACCACCTCCCTGGGCAACCCATTCCAGGCTCTCACCACTCTCTTGCTGAACAATTTCCTCCTCATATCCAGCCTGAACCTCCTCATCTCCAGCTTTGCTCCATTCCTCCTAGACCTGTCACTCCCTGAGAACCTAAAAAGTCCCTCCCCAGCTTATTTGTAGCCCCCCTTCAGATACTGTAAGGCCACAAGAAGATCACCTGGGAGCCTCCTCTTCTCCAGACTGAACAGCCCCAACTCTTTCAGTCTGTCCTCATAGCAGAGCTGCTGCAGCCCTCTGATCAACCCAGTGGCCCTTCTCTGGACACACTCCAGCACGTGTTTGGTAGGAATAGATTTACTAAGTGAATGAGAACTCCACATACCCCTTAAGCTCTTAAATTTTCAGACTGAAAGATTTCACTCCCCTGTTTTTAACTGAACTGGACCCCAGGCTAAATTAGGTGCACTACTTGCTGACAACCAAGGGCTGAGAAACCCCAGTGTGTAAGTATGTGATAGAGATCTTTTTTTCCTAATAAATGAACAATTGGGTAAAAGAGGGTATTGCACTGAAGTGAAATTAAAAACATCAATAATGATTAAAAAAGAGATGGAGAAAGTTTCACCTTGATGGAGAAAATATATTTCTGTGTTAGCTTGGGAGCCTGTGCCAAAGAGCAGTGATCTCACCAGATGTTACACCAGAAACAGACCTGGGGCTGGGGCTGTTAACCAAAAGTGTGGAAAATGACACTCTTTTATTTCACTAAGTACCAGCCAGTGGTTCTTAGTGCTGCTGGAGACTCTTCTAAGCAAGTTACCTGTCTTTTGGACCGTGACACCAAAAGTGGGACAAGGACGAGGCGCAATGGGTGTAAGTTGCAGCACAGGAGGTTCCGCCTCAACTCAAGGGGGAACTTCTTTACTGTCAGGGTCACAGAGCACTGGAACAGGCTCCCCAGAGAGGCTGTGGAGTCTCCTTCCCTGGAGGCATTCAAGGCCTGTCTGGATGTGTTCCTCTGTGATCTGTGTTAGATAGGATTGTGCTGCTCTGGCAGGGGGATTGGACTCAATGATCTCCTTGGGTCCTTTCCAACCCCTAACATCCTATGACACCTTTGTAAACAACCTGTTCCAGTACCTCCATCAGATCCTAAAGCTGGACAAGGACTTCTTATTAGGATGTCTAGTGACAGGACTAGGGGGAAGTAAGTGGTTTTAAGATGAGACAAAGTAGGTTTAGATTGGATCTTAGGAAGAAGTTCTTCAGTACAAGGATGGTGAGACTCTGGAATAGGTTGCCCAGAATGGTTGTGGATGTCCTCTCCCTGGAGGTGTTTGAGGCCAGATTGGATAGGGCCTTGGACAACCAAGTGCACTTGAGAGGCATTCCCTGCCTGCCATGACAGGGAGATTGGACTACATGATCTTTGATGAGCTGAGATGATCTCCCTTCCATCCTAAGCCATTTTATGAGTACTCTCCACCAAAATTCCATGTGAAATTGCATGTCCACCACCTCTCTATTCGACTTCAGAGTAAAAAATATTTACAGGAACATGGAATGCTATAAAAACTGTGAAGACTTTAAGAACCTCCTAGGCAAAAAGTTGCTTTACAGAAGGTGTTCAAGGCCAGGCTGGATGAGGCTGTGGGCAGCCTGATCTAGGCTAGTGTCCCTGTCCATGGCAGGGGGGTTGGAACTAGATGATCCTTGTGGTCCCTTCCAACCCTGCCTGATTCTATGATTCTAAGCAGTTAATATTATTTGGGTAAGTAATTTCTTCATTTAAGTTACTTTAAATACTTCATCTATAAACCACTGCAACAGACTTGTGATCATTACTGTGTGAGCTGTTACTTTAATATGCTGCCTATATGTGATACAGCCCAGGGACTCTGAAGTATTAACTGAAATGCTATAGAACCTGAATCCTTAGTCGTGGATCTGACTAAGAGAAAGCCCAAGGAAGCTCAAAGAAGCTGCTGAGGTACTTCAAAGGAACAGCTAAGTTTTTTCTTTCAGCCATACAAAGTCTCTGAGAAAATCATGCCTTTGTAATAGGTGTGTCTGATGAAGACTTACTACTGGGATCCTCCCTCTTGAAAGGAATTCTAGGGCAATGACCATGAAAATCAAGAGTCAAGCTTGCAAGTTTAGCAAGGCTGAGATAATATGCAGATAGATTAAATGAGACACTAACACTGAGAAGATGATACCAAAAGCTATCTCAGACCCATCAGATAACCATGTCAAAGACAAATAGGAACACAACTATGAAGCTTAACTGCATTCTTTGGTATAAACTGTATCTTGAGTTATGTCTCCAGAACAAAGACCCATGCTGCACTATAGTCAGCAATGGATGAGTGACCCTTAATTAATCCCTGTATCATTAGCTTATAAATCAGCTTTCTTCCCTTTCATGCTGTCTTCTTACTTCCTCTCCTTGAAGGTCCACCATTAATTTAGCTTGTGCTGCTGTGTGCCTGCCCCGAGAAATCTCCTGACTGTCTATATTAGCACCTAGGTTGGACATTGCAGGTGGAGCAGCCTGGATGACACTCCTGGGGCATGTAGACAGCTCCTGCTGCCTGACACAGTCAAGAAGAGTGTCTTTCATTTTCCAACACAAGCAAACTTTGTTACCACGGGTGCATAAACATGAAGTTAAGTCGCCGAGAATGAATCCTGTCACTATAGCCTGGCGAAGCTGCATAGGGAATGTGCTGTTTCATCATTCAGATTGATGAAATACACAGTGAAATTCTGCTGTTTGTGCTAATTCTAGATAAAGCAGATTATCATACTGATACTAGGAAGTAAAACAGTCCAAGGAACCACTGTTTCATAGCTTTCAAAGCAAGTGGCACATCCAGTTGGCAGCTGTCACTAGTGGTGTGCCTCAGGGATCAGTGCTGGGCCTGATCCTGTTCAATATCTTTACTGGTGATCTGGACAAGGGAATTGAGTCCAGCATCAGTAAGTTTGCAGATGAGCAGGTGTCACAATTTCACAGGATATTAGGTGCTGGAAGGGACCCAAAGAGATCATCGAGTCCAACCTCCCTGTCAGAGCAGGACCACACAATCTAGCACAGTTCACAGAGGAGTTCATCCAGTGTCCATCTGATGGAAGATAGGAAAGCCCTGCAGAGGGACCTGGACAGGCTGGATGGGTGGGCAGAGGCCACTGGGATGACCCTCTTTCATTCCTGCCATAGGCAGGGACACCTCCCACTACAGCAGGTTGCTCAAGGCCTCATCCAGCCTGGCCTTAAACACCTCCAGGGAGGAAGCATCCACAACCTCCCTGGGCAACCTGTGCCAGTGTCTCACCACCCTCACTGTAAAGAACTTCCTCCTAACATCCAGTCTAAATCTCCCCTCTTCCAGCTTAAACCCATTCCCCCTCGTCCTGACATTACCAGACCTTGTCAATAGTCCCTCCCCAGCCTTCCTGTAGGCTCCCTTCAGATACTGGAAAGCCACTCTAAGGTCTCCTCGAAGCCTTCTCTTCTCCAGGCTGCAGAGCCCCAACTCTCTCAGCCTGTCCTCATAGCAGAGCTGCTGCAGCCCTCTGAGCATCTTCGTGGCTCTCCTCTGGACTCGCTCCAGCAGTTCCATGTCCTTCTTGTGTTGGGGGCTCCAGAACTGCACACAGTACTCCAGGTGGGGTCTGAGGAGAGCAGAGTAAAGGGGGAGAATCCCCTCCCTTGCCCTGCTGCCCACACTGCTCTTGCTGCAGCCCAGCACAGGGTTGCTGTCTGGGCTGCATGTGCACACTGCAGGCTCATGTTGAGCTTTTCATCAACCCAGACCCCCAGGTCCTTCTCCTCAGGGCTGCTCTCAGCCATTCCCCACCCAGCCTGTATCTGTGCTTGGGATTGCTCCAACCCAGGTGCAGGACCTTACACTTGGCCTTGTTAAACGTCATGAGGTTGGCCTGGGCCCACCTCTCCAGCCTGTCCAGGTCCCTCTGGATGGCATCCCTGCCCTCCAGCAAGTCAACTGTGCCACACAGCTTGGTGTTATCTGCAAACTTGCTGAGGATGCACTGATTGCTCTGTCCATATTACTGACAAAGATGTTCCACAGCACTGGGCCCAGCAGTGACCCCTGAGGGACGCCACTTGTCACTGGTCTGCAGGCAGACATTGTGCCCTTGATCACCACTCTCCATGCCACCATCCAGCCAATTCCACCCCCCCCACCCCAGTCTGCCTGCGATCACAGTGCCACTTCATTCTTCTGGCCTTTTTTCTCTTTGAAACCTCTGTTTAAAAAGAAACATTTGAATAAGAGATTTCACTTTGTAGACTTCTTGTCATCATCCTGCAAATTTACCACGGTGGGCAATGTAAACATCTCCTTGACAAACTCCAGCAGCCTGTAGGCTTCAGAGTTCATCCACTCCTTTCAGCCGGGCAGATGTTTTATTTTCATACTCTTCGTACCATAGATTAGGATTATAAGGGTTTGATTTTTTTCTCTCTCTCTTATTCTTTTTCTTTCTTTCTTTTCTTGAGGAGGGAATAAACCTGACATGCTACTAATGTCATTTCACACTGCAGGCCAGATGGTGAAAAATGCAAAGGCTGCAACTCTGTTTATGTAGGGGAGGGGGGGGAAGGAATTTTGTTCCTGAAAGACTTTCAGCTCAATCATTTGTTACTTTAAACTAAACACTAGATGATGAATAAAGTAGGACTATCTGAACTTCAAAAAGGTCCTTGAGATTAAGTGCTTAACAATGTAATGCATCTGGAGGAAGAGTATTCCATTATTCCTGCTTGCTGTGTGGGGAAGATGTTGGGAACGTTTTGACTGTAGCGGCTGCTTAAAGGAGAGCTGGGTGCTTCGAGACAACATTTGGCATTCCCTGTGAAGTTTCTGGAGATATTAATCATATTTCCATCACTTTTAAAGTTATTATTAGGGAATAATAATTAGTTATTATTAAGGAAATAATAAGTTATTGTTAGGGAAAGAAGGTGCTTCAGCAGAGGATTAGTGTGCTAGTTTGAGCCTAGCTAGCATGTTTTGGTGAGAAGAACTAGATGATAGGCTGTAAAATGAAAACAATGGTGAGGTCTACTTCCCTCACAGTCTTGCTGGGATGTGTAAAGAAGAAAGGCAAAACAAAGATCAGGTCACTTGCTTCTTCTCTTTGCTGGGGAGCTTTGCCTGCTGG
>WAAF01016285.1:0-20852 GCA_013400475.1 Tricholaema leucomelas
GAAGGAAGAAAGGAAGGAAGGGAGGAAGAAAAAGAAGAAAGGAAGGGAGAAAGGAACAAAGGGAGAAAGGAAGGAAGGGAGGAAGAAAAGAAGGAAGAAAGAAAGGAACTAAGCAAGAAAGAAAGAGTGAGTCCCTGTTGGTACAGAAAATTTGGAAGCAGAGAAGGTCAGGTTAATTCCTGTTGAACTTCCTTCTACAGTGGAGTCACACCTGCAATTCATTCTAGCTGGGGAAATGCCTGACTGGCCAAAAGGAAGTCTGCAGCACAGCTGAGAGCTGAAGCTGTTCCATAGCCAGGGGCACAAGATCAGCAGACCAGTGCTTGGGTGAGGGTTTGCATTAATTGCATTAAAAAAAAGGATTCACTCCTCTCTCACCCACAGATTTTCTCTCCCTCAGGTGTTCTGCAAGGCAGAGATGAGATCTGAACATGATCATGTACAACAGCACCCTGCTGATAGCAAGGATTAATACTATTTATGGTTCAGGTATACATGCTTTGGATTAGCTTCTCACAGAAGACCTTACTAGAGTATGGTGACTGAGTGTGATGGTTTGGGTGTCCCCTGCCCCCCCACACTTTTAGAAATCGCCCAGACTAGACTCAGTCGGCTCTGGAAATTTGAATGAAGCTTATATTTACAGCTGGCACAATTTACAAGCAGATAGTTACAGTAGATACAGTCATAGACAGAAATATACAAGGGAAAAAAGGTAATACAAACACAATTCCCCTCCCAGAAACCTGAGTCCCCAGGAGGGGCTCTCAACCACCCCTCACCTTCCCCCTACCCCTCTCAACCTTACCCCAGTCCTAAGGAAGAATGGAGGTTCGGCCAAGAGGGTTAAAAAGCAAGGTGAAGCAGCCAAGCAAAGGAGGGTGAGGTTAGAAAGCAAGATGGAGTCCAGCCAGCAGCCTCAGCTTCTCCCCAGCAGGCAAAGCTCCCCAGCGAAGAGCAGAAGCAAGTGAAGTAATCTTTGTTTTGCCTTTCTTCTTTACACATCCCAGCAAGACTGTGAGGGAAGTAGACCTCACCATTGTTTTCCTTTTACAGCCTATCATCTAGTTCTTCTCACCAAAACATGCTAGCTAGGCTCAAACTAGCACACTGAGGTGTTAACAAAGGGGGCTCTGGAATTCAAGCAGTATTTGCTGACAGGGAAAGCCTGTTACTACCTTTGCTTTGCACATCCCCTATGCCTCATGAGGTTTTAACCAGTTTGGGTTTTTTACACTCTCTTTATCAAGGTCAGCTCTAAAAGACAGGATGAGCTGATCTTCATGTCAGACAAATGTGCTATCTTACTGATAATGACTTCAGTTAAATCTTCATCTGCTAAGGAGGAGTTGAAGAAGGAGCCATTGCTTTATCTCCCTTTGCCATCTGATGTGTTTGCCCCACATGTGTGAAGGGGCTGGAAGCTCAGGGCTCCATGTCACCATGATTGCTGCACTTTGCATACCTAAATATTTATGCAACAGTGCTTGAATTATTGATGGCTCCATACATGTGCAGTATTTCATATCTGCTGCCTATCTCCACTTGAAAGTAGGTTAAATATAGTTTATTTACAAGTCCTTGGATTCAATTCCATTAATATGAAAACCATTGTCAATGCCATAAATCTTATGTCAGAACTCTTCACGTCAGACAGTGCCCATAGTAGATATGATAAAGTAGGTCTCTTTGGAAAGCATGGCAGCAGGACAAACACTCAAACCAGAAAGGAACAGGACAGTTTCCCATGCCACAGCATGAGAAATTTATGGTGCTTGCTTATCCACCAGAGAGGGCTGATGTAGGCTTTAAAGATCTTCTTGAGGAAGAGGAGGCTCAGGGAGACCTTATTGCTCTCTGCCATTACTTGAAAGGAGGTTGTAGCCAGGTGGGGTTGGTCTCTTCTGCCAGGCACTCAGTGACAGAACAAAGGGACACAGTCTCAAGATGTGCCAGGGCAGGTTTAGGCTGGAAGTTAGGAAGTTCTTCACAGCAAGATTGATTTGCATTGGAATGGGCTGCCCAGGGAGGTGATGGAGTCACCATCCCTGGAGGTGTTCAAGGCCAGATTGGATGAGGCCTTGAGCGACCTGTTCTAGTGGGAGGTGTCCTTTCTATGGTGGGGGGTTGGAAATCTTTGAGGTCCCTTCCAACCTGAACCATTCTGTGGATGAGGCACTTAGTGCCATGGTTTAGCTAATTAGAAAGATTTGGTGCTAGGTTGGACTGGATGATCTTGGAGGTCTCTTCCAACCTGGTTGCTTCTATGATTCTATGACTCTCAGAAGAGGTGCTGAGATCTAACCTGTAAATAATTAGTGGGGTCCCATGTACGAAGGATGCCAGCATGGATTTTTATACATGATTTCCTTCAGAGTAGGAGACTCCAATAAAAATCTCCTTTAATTCTTGAGGACACTGAAAACGGATAGAGGAGAAGCAGAGCTTCAAGCTCATGACATTTTGTCTAGACACTGCACTCTCCCAGTGAGCACTGAGGTCTGCCAGGCCTCTGCCTGGAGGCAGAAGACTACAGGAAGCTCTTCTAGAGCAGTCCCTAATTGGGGCTTGCACATGAGATGCAGTCTGCTTATATACCTATCTCTACTTGGAAATTTACAGTGTGAAAGCTGGGCTGCAAATCTCCTTTGAAAATCCTTTTGGATAGCTCAGCAGTTGGGCAATAAATCAGAGTCAAAAGGAACTTTCCATAGTTCAAGAGAAAGCAGCTATGAAGCATACTGAGGTAGAAAAACAACCAGGAAATGTGACCTTCATTTCGCTAGGCTGTAGATCTGAAAGTCAGACTGTGGCACTCATACTGATGCCTACAGCAACGATGAACCTTATTTTACCTCAAAACTCAAAGGGACTTTAAGCATGATTAACTTTTTTCTGATAGAACAACTGAGCCTAGAGAAATATCTCACACCCCCCCTGAAGCTGTCCAGTTTCTGACTTCCACTCAGAAACAAAAATGCTCTCAAGCAACAGGTAATTGATACATCACTGGGGACAGTTTCGGTATGGAGAAGGGATGGACAATTACTCTCTGTAGAAAGGAAGTTATTAGCATTGACAATTAAACTCTAGGCTGATCAAACTCAGCAACTCCATGATATTATTTCATAGGATCACAGGATGTTAGGGGTTGGAAAGGACCTCCAGAGAGCATCGGATCCAACCACCCTGCCAGTGCAGGATCACTTAGGGCTGGTCGTAGAATGGTTTAGATTGGAAAGGACCTCAAAGATCATCCAGTTCCAAACCTCCACCATAGGCAGGGACACCTCCCACTAGAACAGGTTGCTCAAGGCTTATCATAGAATCAACCAGGTTGGAAGAGATCTTCAAGATCATCCAGTCCAACCTAGCACCCAGCCCTGTCCAGTCATCTAGACCATGGCACTAAGTGCCTCATCCAGGCTTTTCTTGAACACCTCCAGGGAAGGAGCATCCACAACCTCCCTGGGAAACCTGTGCCAGTGTCTCACCACCCTGACTGTAAAGAACCCTTTCCTAACATCTAGTTAGAATCTCCCCTCTGCCAGTTTAAACTCATTATCCTTTGTCAATAGTCCCTCCCCAGCCTTCCTGTAGGCCCCCTTCAAATACTGGAAGGCTTCTATAAGGTCTCCTCGAAGCCTTCTCTTCTCCAGGCTGAAAAGTCCCAACTCTTGAAGCCTGTCCTCATAGCAGGCATAGAGGTGCTCCAGGAATGCCAGGTGCTCCAGGTTGCACAGGAGCACATTCAGGATGGCTTTGAAAGACTTCAGAGAAGGAGACTCTACAAGCTCTATGGGCAGCCTGCTCCAGTGCGCTGTCACCCTCCCAGTAAAGAAGTTTCTGCTCTTGTTGAGGTGGAACCTCTTGTGTTCTAGTTTATATCCATTATTCCTTGTCCTGTTACAGGGCTTTATAATGTATAGTTTTGTAGCTAACAGTTTGAAGACATCTCCATGAAAGAGTCAGGCCAGCAGACAAATGTTTTAAACAGCAAGATTCTTACACACACACACACAATAATTCGGTTTTAGTGCAATTTTGGTGGCACATTAACAGCAAACACATGAAATACAGAAGTACTTTTCAATGCACTAAAATATGTAGTGTCTCTCTATTACTGGGGGTTCACCTGCAGACCAAGAAAAGAGTGATATGGGAAAAGAGATAGAGAACATAGAGTGTAGAAACCTAATTAAATCATTAACTCTGTGAGCACTGATATAAAGCATCATCAATCAGATAAACACAAAGGACCTAAGTTAAGCTTGAGAGGGTCTTGAAACACTCTCATGGAGAAGAAGAATACTGTATTCAAAGCTGAGAACATTGGAGACTCCAGCCAAGAATGTGACCCACAACTGATGCTAGGTGCATGAAAGGTAGAGAGGTGAGAGTGAGGAAGACGTTGACCTTCCTCCCAAAGACCCCAAGAGGAGACCACCAGGTGGCAATGAGCATGCGTGAAGAGTTGGGACAGTGTGGAAATGAGTGCCAGGAACTGATTGCAACAACTCCACCTACTCCCTGAACTAGTTGTACTAACCCTACCCCTGTACTGAATAGGTATGATTTTGTAGCATCAATACCTGAGCAAGGTGAAGGTGTGCAAGGGCTTTGGGGAATGACCTCCCCTGGTCACCCAGCGCTGATTAAACAGTCCTTACCTAGCAACACAGCAGTGTGCCCAGGTGGCCAAGAGAGCCAGTGGCGTCCTCGCCTGCATCAGGAATGGTGTGGCCAGCAGGAGCAGGGAGGTCATTCTGCCCCTGTACTCTGAACTGGTTAGACCACACCTCGAGTACTGTGTCCAGTTCTGGGCCCCCCAGTTTAAGAGGGACATTGAGATGCTTGAACGTGTCCAGAGAAGGGTAACAAGGCTGGGGAGAGGCCTCGAGCACAGCCCTACGAGGAGAGGCTGAGGGAGCTGGGATTGGTTAGCCTGGAGAAGAGGAGGCTCAAGGGAGACCTCATTGCTGTCTACAACTACCTGAGGGGTGGTTGTGGCCAGGAGGAGGTTGCTCTCTTCTCTCAGGCAGCCAGCACCAGAACAAGAGGACACAGCCTCAAGCTGTGCCAGGGGAAATTTAGGCTTGAGGTGAGGAGAAAGTTCTTCACTGAGAGAGTCATTGGCTACTGGAATGGGCTGCCCAGGGAGGTGGTGCAGTCGCCGTCCCTGGAGCTGTTCAAGGCAGGATTGGACGTGGCACTTGGTGCCATGGTCTAGCCTTGAGCTCTGTGGTGACAGGTTGGACTTGACGATCTATGAGGTCTCTTCCAACCTTGGTGATACTGTGAGACTGTAACACTTTGTGTGCTGGGAGGTCTCATTTTCCATAAGTCAACAGCAGCAGATTTTTCTTCTCTTTGTGAAACATTTTAGTTTGGTTCTTGTCAACCATAAGTTCTGTTAGATCAGCATCTGCTAATTAAGACTAGAGGGTTGGTTTTTGTTCAATTATATCCTAAACTGTTTTGCACAGCTCTACCATGTTACATGTTTAATTGCATCTTAAAATACCAAACTGTAATTGTTTCATCTCTTCTCACTCTTCCGTGCCAGGAAATGCCTCTATAGATTCTTTCTTCTTCTCTAATCTCTTTATGGAAAGAGCTAAAAGCAACGACAAAATGAACAGACTAACAAAGTGAAAGCAAATTATTTATACATTCAGGTTTTGTATTAAATCAAAGTCAGATAATCATGTCCTATTTTTAGCATGTTCTGAAATCCCCTGAGGAGAAAAATGACATTAAATAAATGTTGGAACAGTACAAATGACAATAAACTGAACATTTCCTTCTCTGGAGGCTTTCAAAACCCAGTCGGTTGTGCTCCTGTGTGACCTACCTTGAGTGATGCTGCTTTGGCAGAGAGGTTGGACTAAGTGACCTCTAGAGGTCCATTCTGACTTCTAATCATAGAATCATAGAATCAGCCAGGTTGGAAGAGACCTCCAACATCATCCAGTCCAACCTATCAAGTCCAGCCCTATCCAATCAACTAGACCATTGCACTAACTCTAGAGAAGAGGAGGCTCAGGGCAGACCTCACTGCTGTCTACAACTACCTGAAAGGAGGCTGCAGCCAGGTGAGGTTGGGCTCTTCTGCCAGGCAACCAGCAACAGAACAAAGGGACACAGTCTCAAGATGTGCCAGGGAGGTCTAGGCTGGATGTTAGGAGGAAGTTGTTGGCAGAGAGAGTGATTGGCATTGGAA
Organism: Tricholaema leucomelas; assembly: GCA_013400475.1. Taxonomy (NCBI): domain Eukaryota; kingdom Metazoa; phylum Chordata; class Aves; order Piciformes; family Lybiidae; genus Tricholaema lacrymosa; species Tricholaema leucomelas. Next base: position 6,224 of record WAAF01016285.1, read on the forward strand.
TGGGCTGCCCAGGGAGGTGGTGGAGTTGCTATCCCTGGAGGTGTTCAAGAAAAGACTGGACCATGGTCTAGTTGATTGGCTAGGGCTGGGTGCTAGGTTGGCCTGGATGATCTTGGAGGTCTCTTCCAACCTGCTTGATTCTATGACTATTCCCTGAAAACCTCATTATTCAGGTTTCAAATTTTACAGTTTGAGCTCACGAGACAAAAATTGAGGAGGAAGTGAGTCTTATGCTGCATAGCAGCAGTGAAACATTTCAAGCTTTTGTTCAAGAGCAGCTTTATGGCTCACTTACAAGCAATCCTTAAATGCTGCAAAGAAAGGAAAACCTTCTAATTCTCAGTCAAACTGATTTTATTGGTTGGGTGGGTTTTTTTTTTTTGGTGTCTATGTATTCTTCCCTGAAGAGAATTATTTTTCACTATACTTTGCTAAGATGAATTAAAAAACATTAATCCAAATCCCTTCTTACACTGTTTGTTTTTTTTTTCAGGCAGGATTGAAAAGTTTTCACTTACAGAATAGAATAGAATAGAATAGAATAGAATAGAATAGAATAGAATAGAATAGAATAGAGTAGAATAGAATAGAATAGAATCAACCAGGTTGGAAGAGACCTTCAAGATCATCCAGTCCAACCTAGCACCCAGCCCCATCCAGTCAACTAGTGCAAATAAATGTTTTCACTGCTGAAATGAAAAAGAGTTTGTCTGTTTCCAGTTCTGGGCTCCTCAATTCAAGGGAGATGTAGAGGTGCAGGAAGGTGTCCAGAGAAAGGCAACAAGGCTGGTGAGGGGCCTGGAACACAAACCCTATGAGGAGAGGCTGAGGGAGCTGGGGGTGTGCAGCCTGCAGAAGAGGAGGCTCAGGGCAGACCTCATTGCTGCCTACAACTACCTGAAGGGAGCTTGTAGCCAGGTGGGGGTTGGTCTCTTCTGCCAGGCAACCAGCAACAGAACAAGGGGACACAGCCTCAAGTTGTGCCGAGGGTAGTATAGGCTGGATGTTAGGAGGAAGTTGTTGGCAGAGAGAGTGATTGGCATTGGAATGGGCTGCCCAGGGAGGTGGTGGAGTCACCATTTCTGGGGGTGTTCAGGAAAAGCCTGGATGAGGCACTTAGTGCCATGGTCTGTTTGACTGGCTAGGGCTGGGTGCTAGGTTGGACTGGATGATCTTGGAGGTCTCTTCCAACCTGGTTGATTCTATTCTATTCTATTTGTGGTGCTTGTATTTTTCTGTATACAATTAGCAGACACATCTTAGACTTCTATCAGTAAAATATTTTAACAGCAGCCCACATCCACTACCATTACCACACAGATTTTAGTCATCCTTGCCAGAGTTGGTACATCCTGGCAGATGGATGCTTTTTATTTTAAGTCTTCAGTATGCTGCATTAATTTCTCCCCAAACCTCATCTGCTTTTAGAACAACTTCCTTAAATATCAATCTTTTATTGGAAGACTAAGCAGCATATGGTTGGATTTCTTCATCAGACCGATTCCTGAGCCTTGATAGCAGCCTCAGTGGCAAGCCATCAGAAATTATCTTCAGTTACAGAACAGCATTAATCCACAAACAGAACAGAAATCCTTCCAATTATCAAAAAGTGTTAAAATGATACTACCCTGAGCACAGACTTGTTGGCATTCCAATTGTGACAACAAAGCAAGGAACAAAGTCAGAAAAGATTAGTGAAATCCACTTAATTCTGCAGAATGGGCTTCATTAAGCAGAAGAAATCAAACAGTTGGAGTTCCATTACTGCTGTCACAGGTGCCATTATTCCTTTCAGTCTAACTATCTGTATTAGTGATGAACCCTAGATGGTCAGGTGTTTATACTGGAATATGAATGCAATTTGAGGGGTCAGATGCCTTTCTGCATTTGTAGTGAAAACATTTGCACCAGTTCTCTTGTCACAAACCTGCAACTCACTTGCTTTTATTGATTAGCCACATGCTTTGTTTCAGTTGTTTGTACTTTAATGACCACAACCAAACTTGGGGAGCAGGTCAAATACTCAAGATTGACCACTGTTGTAATTACATTACAAGAACTAATGAACAAATCCACTCGATTTTGTATGTAGCTTCTATTGACATCCCTTACGACTGCCCTGATTTAAAGTTGGAGCAGGAATACTCATCCAAGCTGATGTTCAAAACACAACTTGTCTAAAACTTTCAAGTAGTGAATAGAAGTCAGTTTATAAAATCAAATGCATAGTGCCAAATTTAATGTGCCATGGTCTGGTTGACTGGATAGGGCTGGGTGCTAGGTTGGACTGGATGAGCTTGGAGGTCTCTTCCAACCTGGTTGATTCTATGATTCTATGTATGTGAAACTTCTTAGGTCTTTTGTTCTATGTCTCCTATGTGGGAAGGATAAAAGAATTGGGGTTCTTCTGCCTGGAGAAGAGAAGGCTTTGAGGAGACCTTGGAGTGGCTCTCCAGTATCTGGAGGAGGGCTGGGGAGGGGCTACTTACAAGGTCTTGTAATGACAGGATGAAGAGTAATGGGCTTAAACTGGCAGAGGGGAGATTTAAACTGGATGTTAGGAAGAAATTCTGGACAGTGAGGGTGGTGAGACACTGGCACAGGTTGCCCAGGGAGATTGTGGACCACAGAATCACAGAATGTGATCAAAGATTCTGTGATCCACGACCTCCCTGGAGGTGTTCAAGGTCAGGCTGGTTGAGGCCTTGGGCAACCTGTTCTATCACAATATCACAGTCTCACAGTCTCACAGTATCACCAAGGNTCCCCAGCCTCGTCGCCCTTCTCTGGACACGCTCAAGCATCTCAATGTCCCTCTTAAACTGGGGGGCCCAGAACTGAACACAGTACTCAAGGTGTGGTCTAACCAGTGCAGAGTCTAGTGGGAGGTGTCCCTGCATATCATGGGGGGTTGGAACTGGATGATCTTTGAGGTCCCTTCCAACCTAGACCACTCTATGATTGTATGTCTTTTGTTCTACACCTTTTGTTCTGCATTATTAACAGGATTTCAACCAACACAAGGAAAATCCAGGTTGTTCCAAGTTCCCCATTCCACTTAACCTTGAACATAACAAAGGATGGGGGCATCAAATCAGTGTAACTATTAAACTGAAAGTTAAACATGGAGAAGTCTCTTCTCCTTCCTTATGAAATCTGTTATGCTTTAAATTCAAATTTCATTGCCTAAAACCTACCTTGCAGCACTCTGACTGTTCCAATAGCCAGCAGCTTCTCATGGAGAAGTAGTCAAGAACATTATATAACTTGAAAAAACCCAACATAGTAAATCTTCTCTCAGCTATTCCTACGTGAGGAACAGCATTGCAAAGCACAGCCTGAAACACTCCTAGAATTGCCATTTACCTAAAGAAAATTATATTTGCTGAGATCTGGCTGTAACAAAAAAATTGTCAATTACCACTTTGCTGCAAATCACTGCAGCTTTAAACCACCACCAACGTACTTTGCTGATATTCATTTCACTCTATAGCCTGAAATCCACAAGAGACTCCCTTTCCAGCTATTACATTTCATATTATTTCATTTCCTATGCTGGATTATATTCTCTCATTTATTTACTCATTTAAAACCAAAACTGGCCCATTTTGAAAGCAAAGGATTGACAATACCCATCAGTAATCTCTTCCTAAAGCAATATAAGATTTGTATTTCCTGTAAATGTGAGGCCTAAATGAGTCCCCCCAAATAAATTCAACTGACTGAAAATCTAAGGTTTCACCAATGGACCAGTAAGGATGTTTAAAAATATCTCTCCACTATAGGAAAAAAATAAAGACAAGCACTTTCCACACTACTCTTAGCAACCTTTTTGAGCCTGGACATTCATTATGCAAGAAACTTGGTGCAGAAGTTGCCTGGGAGTAGTTAAGATGCCACAAAAGCTTGATGGTACTGCAGAAGCTATGAACACAAAAGTACCCTAGAGTGGCTTATATTTCACGTGGAAAGAAGGAGAAAGTTTCTTACCATAGTAAGTGAGACGTCCCCTTGCAATGTTTTTTCCTCTTGAGTTTTCAGTAATACATTCATAAAGTCCAGCATCCTCCTGCTGGAAATTAGGTATTTCAATCATGCCATTGGATTTCCTCAGCTTGATTTTACTTGGAAAGGGCAGACCATCAGTTCTCCTCCAGTTGATCTGAGGCACAGGGCTGGAAAAATCAATACAACAGGATTTTGAACAGGTTTGGTTAACCACAGAATCAACCAGGTTGGAAGAGACCTCCAAGCTCATCCAGTCCAACCTAGCACCCAGCCCTATCCAGTCAACCAGACCATGGCACTAAGTGCCTCATCCAGGCTTTGCTTGAACACCTCCAGGGATGGTGACTCCACCACCTCCCTGGGCAGCCCATTCCAATGGCAAATCTCTCTCTCTGTACTTGATTGGCAAAATTACAAACTTCAACCAACATAAAATAGCACTTAAAAACAACTAAAAGCTTGTGTTAAAAGTGGTGCTCACACTGTGTGTGACAGTGTGGTCAGACTCTGTGACAACTGATCTGCAGGTACTGTTCTATTTCATGTACTGTAATTGGTGATACCAAACTTTTCATTACTATCTGGGTGACTGCCCTGTGACTGTCAAATTTCTTGTAAATCATCACTGGCCTCCCCTGGAGATGGCTGAAATTTAGCAGAGACTTCCATAGAAGATGATTCAAGGCAAGCTTTTTGAAATTGCCATCTTACAACCACCATTTGTTCTTTGATTTTAAAGCTTCCACTCACCTAGCTGAGGAACCAAAGCAATAGCATGTGATTAAGTTATCAATCTGGCACTTAAAATTATGAACACCTGACAAAGCTGTCTCCAAATAAACCTCAAAGTGGTAAGTAAATACATTTACAGAAACATAAACCCATTCTCAGATCATTTGTGAAGGAGAAAAGATATCATTTGTGTGTGAAATATCATTCAGAGGAGGAATGCATTTTAATCTTTATTTTTGGCTGTAAAAGAAGAACAATATTGTGAAAGCATCAAGTCCATTTAGCAATAGAATCAAGACTGAATTCTGGCAGGCTTCAATGATGTTTCCTTCTATGCACAGAAAGCAGAGATAGGGCAAAGTATACATCCAAAGCTGCACTGATGCTCCTCAAGGTAACTTGAAAAGTGAACTCCTGTGTGGCCCCAGCTACATTTTATTTCTAAGCAAAACAAAAAAAGATCCCTTTTCTTCACTCTTTTATTCCAGTGTAATAATTGTGATAATTAGAATCACAGAATCAAACAGGTTGGAAGAGACCTCCAAGCTCATCCAGTCCAACCTAGCACCCAGCCCTGTCCAATCAACTAGACCGTGGCTTTTTCTGAACACCTCCAGGGACAGCGACTCCACCACCTCCCTGGGCAGCCCATTCCAATGCCAATCACTCTCTCTGTGAAGAACTTCCTCCTAACATCCAGCCTAGACCTCCCCCAGCACAACTTGAGGCTGTGTCCTCTCTGTTGCTGGTTGCCTGGCAGAAGAGCCCAACCCCACCTGGCTACAACCTCCCTTCAGGCCTGTAGAAAACACCTCCAAAACAACTGCCAGAATTGGATGACTCTTGTGCAGATGAGCCCTGATATGCTTCAGCTTTCACTATGAGTTGAGCAAAAAACTTACTTTCCTAGTGCAAAGCATTCTAGCTTCACTGTTGAGCCTTTAGCTGCAGGAAGAGTCTCAGGAAACTGAACTTCTATTTTGGGTTCATATTCTCCCATCACACCTGTGTGAGAGAATTGGAGAGAAAAAATAAAAGATAACCTTTAATTTTTAAAGCCTTTTTCTTCTCTTTTGCATTGCATTACATTAAGCTCAAACCCAAGCTTATCTATCTTGCACACCATATATAAAGAGAAGCATAGAGACCCACCACTGAGATCACTGTTAGGAGAGGAAGAATCACACACAATCACAGCAACATCCAAGATGGCAAAGCCCCTCAGGATCACCAAATCCAACCTAGAACCCTACTCTACAGGATTCACCTTAAACCACAGCCCTAAGCACCACATCCAAACCACCCTTAAACACAGCCAGGGTGGGTGACTCCACCACCTCCCTGGGCAGCTCATTCCAGTGCCTGACCACTCTCCTGGAAAAACCTTTTCCTAATGTCCAATCTAAACCAATCTAAAGAGGAGTATGCCACACAAAATAGTTTATCTTAGAATCACAGAATGGTTTAGGTTGGAAGGGACCTCAAAGCTCATCCAGTTCCAATCCCTTGCCATAGGCAGGGACGCCTCCCACTAGAACAGGTCGCTCAAGGCCTCATTCAACCTGGCCTTGAACATCTCCAGGGAAGGAGCATCCACAGTGTCCCTGGGAAACCTGTGCCAGTGTCTGATCTTCATAAAAGTAATCACTTTCCTTATGTTCCTGTGGAACCTTCTCTGCTCCGGCTTGCACCCACTGCCCCTTGTCCTGTCATTAGACATAACTGAGCAGATCCCAGCTCACTGTTCACATAGAATGAGGTCACCCCTCAGCCTCCTCTTCTCCAAGCTAAAGCCCCATCTCCCTTAGCCTTCCCTCATAAGGGAAATGTTCCACTCCCTTTAGCATCCTTGTAGGTCTGCACTGGACTCATTCCTGAGATCTTTCTTGAACTGCGGGACCCAGAACTGGACACAACATTCCAGATGTGGCTTCATCGGGGCAGAGAAGAGGGGCAGGAGAAGCTCTCTCGACCTGCTAAGCACAGCCCTTCTGGGACAGCCCATCATACCATCCGTGCGCAGCACCAGAGGAGTTGGTGAGCCAAGAACCTGGCTGTTGGTCACGGAGCTGGTTACAACACAGGTGTAGTTTCCCACGTCCGATGGCTCCACTTTGGCTATGTAGAGGTGCCCTGTCTCTTGAGACACAAACCGCCGGCTGTCCTCTTGCACAAAGGAGGGATATTCATTGAAGATCCAAGCAAATGACAGGTCTAGGTGGTAATAACAAAGAAACAAAGATGGTTGGTGGGGGGTTCCACTTGTTTTTTCCTTCAATGACCAGTTCATTTTAGCAATTGGACACACCACTATTACTTAGAATCATAGAATGGTTTAGGTTGGAAGGGACCTCAAGGATCATCCAGCTCCAACCCCCTGCCATAGGCAGGGACACCTCCCACTACAGCAGGTTGCTCAAGGCCTCATCCAGCCTGGCCTTAAATGCCTCCAGGGAGGAAGCATCCACAACCTCCCTGGGCAACCTGTGCCAGTGTCTTACCACCCTCACTGTAAAGAACTTCCTCCTTGGCATAGTGCATTAGGGAACAAACAGGAGCAGAGAGCAACAGACTGAGAAATATCATTTTTGTTCAGTGTCAGAATCCAGCAAAACCAAATCACAGAGTCACAGAATTACTGAGGCTGGAATAGACCTCTGGGATCAAGTCCAGCCTATGACCTAACACCACCACACCAACTAGACTGTGGCACTAAGTGCCACATACAATCTTTCCTTAAACACTCCCAGGGATGGTGACTCCACCAACCCCTTGGGCAGTCCATTATAGTGTCTAATTATCCTTTCAATGTGCTTCCTAACATCCAACCTCAACCTGCCCTGGCAAAGCTTGGCCAGGCCCTCTCATCTTGTCACAAGTTCACAGGACCACAGGATGTTAGGAGATAGAAGGGATTCAGAGGGATCATCGAGTCCAAACCCCCTGCCAGAGCAGGACCAGACAAGCGAGCTCAGGTCACATAGGAACACATCCAGACAGGCCTTGAAAGTCTCCAGAGAAGGAGACTCCACAACCTCTCTGGGCCACCTGTGCCAGTGCTCTGGGACCCTTACAGTAAAGAAGTTCCCCCTTGTGCTGAGCTGGAACCTCCTGTGCTGCAACTTATACCCATTGCTCCTTGTCCTATCCCAGGGAGCAGTGAGCAGAGCCTGTCTCCCGCCCCGACCCCCAGCCCTCAGATATTTATAACCATTTAATAAATCCCCTCTCAGTCTTCTCTTCTCCAGACTAAACAGCCCCAGGTCCCCCAGCCTCTCCTCATCAGACAGTGCTCCAGTCCCGTAACCATTCTCCTAGCCCTCCAACAGACTCTTTCCAGCAGATCCCTATTCCTCGTAAATTGGGGAGCCCAAAACTGAATGCAATACTCAAGGTGAGGTCTCAGCAGGGCAAAGTAGAGGTGGAGGAGAACTTAGTATGAACAGAACTAGAAAAAGACAGCAAAAACAAAAGCAAATTTTGCTAAAAGAGAAATGTTATTCATTCAGTAGCTACTTAACCACAAGGATGCTCAGAGGGCTGAAGCACCTCTGCTATGAGGACAGACTGAAAGAGCTGGGGCTGTTCAGTCTGCAGAAGAGGCTCCCAGGTGACCCTCTTCTGGCCTTCCAGGATCTGAAGGGGGCCTACAAAACAGCTAGGGTGGGACTTTTTAGCCTATCAGGGAGTGAGAGGACTGGGGGGAATGAAGCAAAGCTGGAGGTGGGGAGATTCAGCCCGGAGGTGAGGAGGAAGTTGTTCAGCATGAGAGTGGTGAGAGGCTGGACTGGGTTGCCCAGGGAGGTGGTTGAGGCCCCATCCCTGGAGGTGTTTAAGGCCAGGCTGGATGAGGCTGTGGCAAGCCTGATCTAGGGTAGGGTGTCCCTGCCCATGGCAGGGGGGTTGGAACTAGATGATCCTTGTGGTGCCTTCCAACCCTGACTGATTCCATGATTCTATGATTCTATACTTAACAGCTAAAACCAGCGCAGGAGCATGCAAGTGTGGAATGTCAAAAGAAGCCTGAAGTCCCAGTGCAGCTCAGCACACAGTAAAACTGTTTGTTGTTCACCATGAGTACTGTGTCCAGTTCTGGGCTCCTCAATTCAAGAGAGATGTTGAGGTGCTGGAAGGTGTCCAGAGAAGGGCAACAAAGCTGGTGAGGGGCCTGGAACACAAACCCTATGAGGAGAGGCTGAGGGAGCTGGGGGTGTGCAGCCTGCAGAAGAGGAGGCTCAGGGCAGANTTGGAATGGGCTGCCCAGGGAGGTGGTGGAGTCACCGTCCCTGGCGGTGTTCAAGAAAAGCTTGGATGAGGCACTTAGTGCCATGGTCTGGTTGACTGGATAGGGCTGGGTGCTAGGTTGGCCTGGATGATCTTGGAGGTGTCTTCCAACCTGGTTGATTCTATGATTCTAAGGAAAAGCAGAGTTCAAAAGATAAACCCAAGAGATTTGGCAAAAGCTGCATTAGAATTTGCTTTATTTTACTTTTTTTTTTCTCTTCTTTTTTACCCCCCGAATCCTGCTCTGAGCTGTGTGTGTTCAATTTTAATTGGCAAAAAAAGCCCCTTCCTGTGTGCTTGTCTCATTTATATCCTACAAGAATCAAAGGAAATTAATTTTTAATGGTTTTCCAGACAAGAAATAATGTTTCACCCAAGTGCCACTTGGCTGAAAGTTTATAAAAAGATTATAGCTTCTGCAGGCGCTAATTAGGGATGATTACAGCTTGACTGACCTGCCTGCATGGTAAAATATCTTGTAGCCATTTGCACTGCCCCTACAAAATTGGGTATCGCCCCTTTTTGGCACAGGTTCCATTTGGAAGGGCATAAAATTGGCTGCAGCCATGAAACAGAAAGCAGGCACTTGCCTAACCCTGGCGGCGGAGGGTGAACGCACAGCCAGGAAAGTGCAAAAGCAACAGGACAATTTAACACCAGGTGAGGTTGTGGAGATGAGAAAAAGAGGGGGAAAAAGAATAAGAATCAATAAATGGAATTATTAAAATATTTATGGGCTGGTTAATGCAAAAAGGGCATCAAATGAAATGGTTTATCATCATTGCATTTAATTTTCTTCTATCAAGATTTAACCTTCTGCCATTAACATAATTTTGCAGGAGCATTAAAGAGTCGCAGGACAGAACCACAGGATCACAGAACTTTAGAGGTTGGAAAGGACCTCCAGAGATCATGGAATACAACCTCCTTGCCAAAGAAGGACAATCCAGGGTAGTTCATACAAGAATGCATCCAGGCAGGTTTTGAAACTCTCCAGAGCAGGAAACTCCACAAGCTCTTTGGGCAGCCTGCTCCGGTGCTCTGTCACCCTCACTGTAAAGAAGTTTCTCCTTCTGTTGAGGTGAAACCTTCTGTGTTCCAATTTGTAGCTGTTGCTCCTTGTCTTATTGCTGCTGACCACTGAAAGAGATTGGCCCCCTCCACTTGACACCCACCCCTCAGATATTTGTATACACTGATCAGATCTCCTCTCAGTCTTCTCCAGAATAAACAGTTTTGGGTTTCTCAGTCTCTGTTCATAGAATCATAGAATGGTTTAGGTTGGAAGGGACCTCAAGGATCATCCAGCTCCAACCCCCTGCCATAGGCAGGGACACCTCCCACTAGAGCAGGCTGCTCAAGGCCTCATCCAGCCTGGCCTTAAACGCCTCCAGGGAGGAAGCATCCACAACCTCCCTGGGCAACCTGTGCCAGTGTCTTACCACCCTCACTGTAAAGAACTTCCTCCTAACATCCAGTCTAAATCTCCCCTCTTCCAGCTTAAACCCATTCCCCCTCGTCCTGACATTACTAGACCTTGTCAATAGTCCCTCCCCAGCCTTCCTGTAGGCTCCCTTCAGATACTGGAAAGCCACTCTAAGGTCTCCTCGAAGCCTTCTCTTCTCCAGGCTGCAGAGCCCCAACTCTCTCAGCCTGTCCTCATAGCAGAGCTGCTGCAGCCCTCTGAGCATCTTCGTGGCTCTCCTCTGGACCCGCTCCAGCAGTTCCATGTCCTTCTTGTGCTGGGGGCTCCAGAACTGCACACAGTACTGCAGGTGGAGAGATGCTCAAGTCCCCCAGTCATCCTCACGGATCTCTGCTGGACTCTTTCCAGCAGGTCTCTGACTTTTAAGAGTTTAATTTTTTCATAGAATCTCAGAGTTTCTTAGATTGGAAAAGACCCTCAAGCTCATCAAGTCCAGTCATCACTTTCACACTGACAAGTCCTTGACTAAACCAAATCCCTCAGCACAACATCTAATCACTATGAATCGCTATGGTTGGAAAGGACCACCAGGATCATCCAGTCCGACCTTCATCCCAGCATCCTTCATCACTAGACCATAGCCTAGTGTTTTCCATATTTGGTAACATTTAGTCACCTATCCTTTTGTGTATCCTTGTGTGAAACAATGGCTTTCACTGAAGGTTCTTTCCTATACTACATGAAAGGTGCAGTTAACTCATGATAAGGAAGAGCAGCAACAAAGATCCACCAAGAAAAGATCAGGGAGTTGGTGCAGTGAGAAGTAAAATTCTATGATAAGCTTGTCTCTAGTAGGGCTTTTGAGATGTGCCATGAGAAACTCATACAGAAGCCAAAGATCGTTCAGCCAACAACAACATTCTGGACAACAATGCTTCCATTTTACATTGCAAATACCAAGGTGTAGTTATCAACAGTTTGCTGTTGAATGGAGCAGTCTTGTTGAGTAAGCACTGAGCAGCAGGGTGGTGGCATCCATACACAACTGTGGCTGTGGTCTGGCACTACTCAATGGCTATCTGAGACTACTCACTAGCTATTGTCAGCCACTACTCAATAATAACTGAGTAGTACTAGATAGCTATCTGCCTCTATTCAGTAGCCATCTGCAGCTACTAAGGAGGCATGTGCCACTACTCAGTAGCCATCTGCCTCTACTCACTATCAGCCACTACTCAGTAGCTCTCTAAGGAGGTATGTGCCACTACTCAGTAGCCATCTGCCTCTACTCACTATCAGCCACTACTCAGTAGCTATCTGCCTCTACTCACTATTGGCCACTACTCAGTAGCTATCTGTCTCTACTCAGTAGCTATCTGCCTCTACTCAGTAGCTATTGGCCACAACTCAGTAGCTTTCTGTCTCTACTCAGTAGCTATTGGCCAATACTCAGTATCTGTCTGCCTCTACTCAGTAGCTATCTGCCTCTACTCACTATTGGCCACTACTCAGTAGCTATCTGCCACTTCAAACAGAAATAACAGAATAAAAAGCTATTTTTAAAAAGAAAACTAAGAAAGAGTACACCTGAGGAGTCTGAAGGGAACTGCAACCTCTGTAACAGCAAATAAACAACAGCAAATCCATTTCTACAGAGCAGCTGGATGAAGAGAGTGTCACAAGGCTGGGGAAGGGGCTATAGACAAAATCAGGTACCAGCTGAGGAACAGTAAGAAACAAAGAAAGAAATTGCATTTTCATCTCTATGTCCACAAGACAGAAAAGTGCAGGAAGCCAGGCTCTGTGTGCTCTGGTATTTATTGAGCGACTTAGAATCACAGAACCAACCAAGCTGAAGAGACCTGCAAGATCATCCAGTCCAACCTAGCACCCAGCCCTAGCCAATCAACCAGACCATGGCACTAAGTGCCTCATCCAGGCTTTTCTTGAACACCTCCAGGGATGACAACACCACCACCTCCCTGGGCAGCCCATTCCAATGCCAATCACTCTCTCTGCCAACAACTTCCTCCTAACATCCAGCCTAGACCTCCTCTGGCACAACTCGAGGCTGTGTCTCCTATTCTGCTGATGGTTGTTTGGGAGAATAGACCAACCCCACCTGGCTACAGCCTCCCTTCAGGTAGCTGCAGACAGCAATGAGCTCTGCCCTGAGCCTCCTCTTCTCCAGGCTGCACACCCCCAGCTCCCTCAGCCTCTCCTCATAGGGTTTGTGTTCCAGGCCCCTCCCCAGCTTTGCTGCCCTTCTCTGGACACCTTCCAGCACCTCAACATCTCTCTTGAATTGAGGAGCCCAGAACTGGACACAGTACTCAAGGTGTGGCCTGACCAATATTTTCCTTAGCTCAAGATTTTATTTTCTCTTTCTCTCTCTCTATTTTTTTTTTTCTTTTTTAAGGAGAAAATGTTAAGAAAAAAATCCATAATTCAAGACATTCAAAGGGGAACAGACAGATCTGGAGGAAAAGGTTTTAAAGGAGAAAATGATGCTCAGAGGGCTGGAGCACCTCTACTATGAGGACAGGCTGAGAGAGTTGGGGCTGTGCAGCCTGGAGAAGAGAAGGCTTCCAGGAGACCTTAGAGTGGCTTTCCAGTATCTGAAGGGAGCCTACAGGAAGGCTGGGGAGGGACTATTGACAAGGTCTGGTAATGTCAGGACGAGGGGGAATGGGTTTAAGCTGGCAGAGGGGAGATTTAGACTGGATGTTAGGAGGAAGTTCTTTACAGTGAGGGTGGTGAGACACTGGCACAGGTTGCCCAGGGAGGTTGTGGATGCTTCCTCCCTGGAGGTGTTTAAGGCCAGGCTGGATGAGGCCTTGAGCAACCTGCTCTAGTGGGAGGTGTCCCTGCCTATGGCAGGGGGTTGGAGCTGGATGATCCTTGAGGTCCCTTCCAACCTAAACCATTCTGTGATTCTATGATACTCAAAGGGGAACAGACAGAGCTGGAGAAAATGATTTACAGGAGAAAATGTTAAGAAGAAAAGACCTCATTCTAGATATTCAAAGGGGAACAGACAAATCTGGACACACAGCAAGAGAATCAGCAGTTTGATTTCATCCTTGTTACATTGGGTTAAGTCAAGAGTAAAATGATTGAAATCAGCCATGATGATTATGAAAGCCACAGAAAGTATATTCCAGTTTAATTGTGTCCTTCAACAGCCTATGAATAAGCACTCCTGGAAACTTAATTTCCCATTCAACATATATTTTCATTGACTCTCATAAAAAAAACCAACAAGAGAGCAAGAGAGGTTCTTTAGCAGGGCCCCACAGCCAATATCTCATCTTATATTTATTGTACTTTACAAAACTGCATTCTTCTTTTCAAAACATAATTCATATTAAACAACTCATTTCTTGATTTATTATGTTTACACCATTTGCCTGTTGCTGATCCTCGGGCACCTCAAGGGACATAAACTCACTCCCCTTTCTGTCAATTACAAGTTTTCAGTTGATTTTCTGTTATAAATGGAAGCAATATGTCTCTCCTGGGCTTCCTTGGAGATCTGAGCCTTTGCTTTCCAATGCATTTCTTTCCTTATTTGGCGACCATGCATGGATAAGGTATTGGAAATTACAGTTATTACTCAATTTTTATTTGTTTACCAGGTCTTGGTTGGAGACTTCTCTTGATTTTTGCATTATTTGATTATTATTTACTGTGCAGTCTCCAAGCCCCCACTCAGCCCACTCACACTGTTCCAGGAGATCTGTGCAACTGAATGTTCAATTAAAAATTACATATTCTTCCCCTGGACTCAGCACTGCTCAGGCTACACCTTGAGTGCTGTGTCCAGTTCTGGGGCCCTCAATTCAAGAGAGATGTTGAGGTACTGGAAGGTGTCCAGAGAAGGGTGACAAAGCTGGTGAAAGGCCTGGAACACAAACCCTATGAGGAGAGGCTGAGGGAGCTGGGGGTGTGCAGCCTGCAGAAGAGGAGGCTCAGGGCAGACCTCATTGCTGTCTACAACTACCTGAAGGGAGGTTGTAGCCAGGTGGGGTTGGTCTCTTCTCCCAGGCAACCAGCAACAGAACAAGGGGACACAGTCTCAAGTTGTGCCTGGGGAGGTCTAGGCTGGATGTTAGGAGGAAGTTGTTGGCAGAGAGAGTGATTGGCATTGGAATGGGCTGCCCAGGGAGGTGGTGGAGT
>WAAF01016285.1:23507-45260 GCA_013400475.1 Tricholaema leucomelas
TCAAGGTGTGGCCTGACCAGTGTTGAGTACAGGGGAAGAACAACCTCCCTTGTCCTGCTGGCCACATTGTTCCTGACCCAGGCCAGGATGCCATTGGCTCTTTTGGCCACCTGGGCACACTGCTGGCTCATCTTCAGCCTACTATCCACCAGTACCCCCAGGTCCCTTTCTTCCTGGCTGCTCTCAGCCACTCTGTCCCCAGCCTGTAGCACTGCTTGGGGTTGTTGTGACCAAAGTGTAGAACCCTGCACTTGGCCTTGTTAAATTTCATCCCATTGGCCTCTGCCCACCCATCCAGCCTGTCTAGATCCCCCTGCAGGGCTCTTACCTGCAAACTTACTGATGCTGGACTCAATCCCCTCATCTAGATCATCAATAAAAATGTTGAACAGGACTGGGCCCAGCACTGATCCTTGGGGAACACCACTCATGACTGGCTGCCAACTGGATGTGCTCCAGCAGTCCTCTTTGTGGCCCTCCTCTAGATCCACTTCAGCAGGCCCACATCTCTCTTGTGTTGAAGACCTCTGAGGTCCGGTGAGGTCTCACCAGAGCAGAGTGGCAGAATCACCTGTCTTGACCTGCTGACTATGCTCCTTTTGCTGCAGCCCCAGGGGTTATAACACATTTTATCTTACACCTACTACTTTCTAACTTGTCATTACCTACATTTCTCTTATTACCAGCTACTTGATTCCACTCAGTTCTCCACCACAAGAAGCCCACCCTTTGACAAGACAGCACAACCAGCTGCAAGGCTACTCTGGGTGTCTGGACTTCAGCCAAAAAATAAGAGGTAATAGTTTCTCTCTGCCATAAAATAAATCACATCTTTCTCAGTTTTGGGGCAAACATTAAAGGTTGTTCTTACAAATAAAAACCTTACCCACTCTAGGCATAAGACAAGGTGTTTATGTACTCCAATATGGATCTCCTCATAAATGTGTGACTGGAGACTATAACCTCTTTAGGTGCCACTGTCAAAAGAGATATAGTTTTGACAATAAAAAACCTCTTTAAAATTTTATTAGGAATAAATTGTACAGAATTTCAGGGGTTTAGGCTATATTCTTGAGCACAGTATGTGCCCAGAAACTGAAAAAAATTGCCCTAAGTGTGTTCAGATGGAAACAAACAAAACTCAGTGTTTCCGAGGGGCATGCTGAGCTCTTTGCAGGCAAGCACTTGTATCACTCATCACTGAATCACACTTGGAAGGCACTGCCAAAGGTCATCTAGTTCAACCCCTCTGCAGACAGCAGGGACATGCTCCTCTAGAGCAGGTTGCTCAGAGCCTTGTTGAGCCTGACCTTGAATATCTCCATGGATGGGGCCTCAACCGTCTCCCTGGGCAACCTCTTTCAGTGTTCCACTACCCTCATGGTGCAGAACTTCATCCTAATAACAATCTAAATCTGCTCTTCTCTAATTTCAAATCATTGTCCCCTGTCCTATCACTACAGGTCTTTGTAAACAGTTCCTCTGCAGCCTTCCTGTAGGCCCATTTCAGCTACCGGAATAGAATAGAATAGAATAGAATAGAATAGAATAGAACAGAACAGAATAGAATAGAATAGGAGTAGAATCAACCAGGTTGTAAGAGACCTCCAAGATCATCCAGTCCAACCTAGCACCCAGCCCTATCCAGGCAACCAGACCATGGCACTAAGTGCCTCATCCAGGCTTTTCTTGAACACCTCCAGGGAAGGCGACTCCACCACCTCCCTGGGCAGCCCATTCCAATGCCAATCACTCTCTCTGCCAACAACTTCCTCCTAACATCCAGCCTAGACTTCCCCTGACACAACTTGAGGCTGTGTCCCCTTGTTCTGTTGCTGGTTGTCTGGGAGAAGAGACCAACCCCCACCTGGCTACAACCTCCCTTCAGGTAGTTGTAGACAGCAATGAGGTCTGCCTTGAGCCTCCTCTTCTGCAGGCTGCACACTCCCAGCTCCCTCAGCCTCTCCTCATAGGGTTTGTGTTCCAGGTCCTTCGCCAGCCTTGTTGCCCTTCTCTGGATACAGGCACTAGTAAGTCTCCCTGGAGCCTTCTCCAGACTGAACAACCCCAGCTCCTTTAGCTTGTCTCCATAGGGAAGTGCTCCAGCCATGGAGCCCTCCTCTGGACCTGCTCCATGAGGTCCAAGTCCTTCCTGTGGTGAGGCCTCCAGGCAATAATGCAAAAGTCTTTAGTTGTTTACAAAAGCTGCAGACACACTTCAGAGCACAGCCCTGCTATGATCTGGAGGTTGGTAGTTGACTTTTTGTTGATGTTTTCTACATACAGAGACTGAATTGTGGCTGCCAGGAGTAAGGTGAGACAGTGAATATCACATTAGAATAGAATCATAGAATGACCTAGGCTGGAAGAGACTGTAGGGATCATCTAATCCAACCTCTCTGCCACGGGCAGGGACATTTCTGAACTAGACCAGGTTACTTAAGGCCCCATCCAACCTGGCCCTGAAGGTGTACAGGGAGGGGACATCCACAACCTCTCTGGACAATCCACTGCAGAGTCTTGCCACCCTTGTAGTGAATCACAGAATTTCTTGAGCCAGGCACAAAACAGATACACCATGCACTGTATTTTTTTTCCTCCTGACTCCCCTCACACCACAGCCATACACTGGTCAAGGAGGAATCACACAGAGAAGCTGGCTACCTTTTCCCTGAGGTGGCAAAGCTCCAGTGATGTTAAATGGCCCAATGATGGTCTCTCTCTTTCTGCACTCAACAAATTGCAGAGTCTTTTCTAAGTCTTCCAGAGCAGTGTCAAAAGCAAAGCAAATCAGTGAAATTAAACACAATCTTAAGCTCATCCTTTGGAGACACAGATGTTCAAGATTGGCAGCTAGTTGACTGGCTAGGGCTGGGTGCTAGGTTGGACTGGATGATCTTGGAGGTCTCTTCCAACCTGGTTGATTCTATTCTATGATTCTTTTTTAATACCATCCAAAAAAAAAAAAGCCCAAACCGTAGAATGGTTTGGGTTGGAAGGGACCTTAAAAGATCATCTAGCTCCAACCCCCCTGATGTGAGCAGAGACACCCACCGCTACATCAGGTTGCTCAAGGCCTCCTCTAACCTGGCCTGACTCACAGTAAGTACATCTCCAAACTGGAAAAGCAGCTTGGCAATGTGCCCTTGCTTTGTCTGTCTGGATTTTGTCCCTCCCCTCTCCCCTGTCACGTGTAGGATTTGACCATTTCCTACTGTTAAGTTTCAAACCAAACACGACCTCGCAACAGCAAAGTGCTCCCTAACTGGCAGGTTAAATGTTCCTTGGTAGTCCAAGGAAGTCCTGATGTTAATGGGAGAGTCTGACAAATTGCTTTTCTCCATTTGGGTTCCAGTGCTGAATAAAACCCCAGTTTTGCCTCCTCTCCAGATGATGGATTACTTTCTCTCTATCACGTCTCTGAACTAATTGTTTCAGACTAGCTGTGCTACTCTGAAGTGTCTGGGTTCTGATCACATCATTCCTACTCTGGAAGTGTATGGCGTTCAATGGCTCCAAGTGCAGGGGGCTGCACTTTGGCCACAACAACCCCATGCAGAACTACAGGCTGGGGTCGGAGTGGCTGGAGAGCAGCCAAACAGAAAGGGATCTAGGGGTGCTGATTGATACCTGCCTGAACATGAGCCAGCAGTGTGCCCAGGTGGCCAAGAGAGCCAATGGCATCCTGGCCTGCATCAGGAATGGTGTGGCCAGCAGGAGCAGGGAGGTCATTCTGCCCCTGTACTCTGCACCTTGAGTGCTGTGTCCAGTTCTGGGCCCCCCAGTTTAAGAGGGACATTGAGATGCTTGAGCGTGTCCAGAGAAGGGCAACAATGCTGGGTAGAGACCTCGAGCACAGCCCCACGAGCAGAGGCTGAGGGAGCTGGGATTGGTTAGCCTGGAGAAGAGGAGGCTCAAGGGAGACCTCATTGCTGTCTACAACTACCTGAGGGGTGGTTGTAGCCAGGAGGAGGTTGCTCTCTTCTCTCAGGCAGCCAGCACCAGAACAAGAGGACACAGCCTCAAGCTACGCCAGGGGAAATTTAGGCTTGAGGTGAGGAGAAAGTTCTTCAGTGAGAGAGTCATTGGACACTGGAATGGGCTGCCCAGGGAGGTGGTGGAGTCGCCGTCCCTGGAGCTGTTCAAGGCAGGATTGGACGTGGCACTTGGTGCCATGGTCTAGCCTTGAGCTCTGTGCTAACGGCTTGGACTTGATGATCTGTGAGGTCTCTTCCAACCTTGGTGATACTGTGAGACTGTGAAGTATGCAGACTAGTAAGAAACTGTTTTAGGCAGCAGTATTTAAATACATACCCATTAGCTATATCCATTTCAAATGACAAATTGTTCTTTTAATCACCTCCCCAGAACTTTACATTTAATTGCTCAGAGCATTTCCAACAACGCTGCTGCGCTTCCTCAACAGCTGAAAGTGTTTTAAATTGCTTCTTGCCTATAATAATTTTGAGGATAGAAAGATGATAGTTTAGTTTATTGCTCAACTAAAGCAGATCTGATTTCTTCTGGATGTTAAATATTAAGGAGATAAGCTCAAGGAAAAACTAATGGAAATACCCAAGAGTGACTCTGCAAAGGAATGCACTAACGTTTATAGGTGCAAGTTGTGATCAGTGACAAACTTCATTTGGTAGACTTGCACTCATTTAGGAGAAGAGACTTGGTAAATCCCTGTGAAAAACAAAAATTACTTGCAGTAGCCTTGTTAAGAGTGTAATGATCAGCTATGACTGTGTGCTGGGACTGCAGCCATCTCCCTCCTGCCTCTTCCTAATCAATTATCCTGCTTCCAAAGAAAAGCTCAAATATTTTAGTGGAGAAGATAATAAATAGCTGGAGGAGAAAAACCCCACAGCAACAATTTAGGGATAAAAATAATCTTGAGAGAGGGCCAAATCCAGTTATTTCCTCTAATTTTCTTTTCTTTTTCCCAAGGCATGCTTGAGACACCTGGGAGCAGCTAAGTGAAAAGCCTCAATCTGAACTTTTTTTCTGGCAGTTTGGTTCTTCCTAATCTACCTTCCCCTCTTTCTTTCCACCACCCTTGTTTTTGAACAAATAATCCTCCACCAAGAGACACAGCTCTCGGTTGGAGCGTAGGAGAGCCCTGCAGAGGGACAGGCTGGATGGGTGGGCAGAGGCTAATGAGATGAGATTTAACAAGGCCAAGTGCAGGGTTCTGCACTTTGGCCACAACAACCCCAAAAAGCACTACAGGCTGGGGACAGAGTGGCTGAGAGCAGCCAGGAAGAAAGGGACTTTGGAGTACTGGTAGATAGGAGCTGAAGATGAGTCAGCAGTGTGCCCAGGTGGCCAAGAGAGCCAATGGCATCCTGGCCTGGGTCAGGAACAGTGTGGCCAGTAGGACAAGGGAGATTACTCTTCCCTTGTACTCAGCACTGGTCAGGCCACAGCTTGAATTCTGTGTCCAGTTCTGGGCTCCTCAATTCAAGAGAGATGTTGAGGTGCTGGAATGTGTCCAGAGAAGGGTACGAAGCTGGTGAGGGGCCTGGAGCATAACCCTGTGAGGAGAGGCTGAGGGAGCTGGGGTTGTGCAGCCTGGAGAAGAGGAGGCTCAGGGCAGAGCTCATTGCTGTCTACAACTACCTGAAGGGAGGCTGTAGCCAGGTGGGGTTGGTCTCTTCTGCCAGGCTACCAGCAACAGAACAAGGGGACACAGTCTCAAGTTGTGCCTGGGGAGGTCTAGGCTGGATGTTAGGAGGAAGTTGTTGGCAGAGAGAGTGATTGGCATTGGAATGGGCTGCCCAGGGAGGTGGTAGAGTTGCCATCCCTGGAGGTGTTGAAGCAAAGACTGGATGGGGCACTTAGTGCCATGGTCTTGTTGATTGGCTAGGGCTGGGTGCTAGGTTGGACTGGATGATCTCAGAGGTCCCTTCCAACCTGCTTGATTCTATGATTCCAAAACATTCTCGTCCCATATTGCTGCCTCTTGAGTTCATTGAGGTTCAGAAAGCAGGCCAACAAGAGCAGCTATCAGCAATGAAGTGCACATCCCATAGACTTTTGAGGTCTTCTGGAGTGTCCACATTTATTTTGCTAATGAAACTTCTGCATTATACCCACAAAAATCTGGTTTACTCCTTGTTCTCTCACCCTACTCCTACAAGTAAACAGCTGCTAGGAACTCTTCAGTGGAAATCAAATGCTCTGCAACCAGCAGGAGCTGACCCAACCTCATGCAAAAGTCCTCCTTAGGTGATAGGTGCAATTGTATCTCTCACTGCACAGACTATAGGTTCTGACATGCTCTCACCTCCCACTAACAAAAACAACAATCTAGATTTACAGTGTTGGCAGTTAAGGATTTTGTTTTCTGATTTGTACACTTGGGAATGTTACTTGCAAACTACAGAAGTAGACAGAAATGATTGAAGGCTAGAATTTGTCCTTAAAGAAAATGATAAAAAGCTGCAATATTCCCATAATCATTTTGCAATTCAAGAGGTATTGCAAAATTTACAAGAACTAATAGTACTGTTTGCAGGCTTTATGCTCTCCTGACTACCTGGCTGTAAAGCTATATCCTTCCTGATCTACAGATACTCTCTTAAAGTAAGACTGACAGAAGAGATAGAAGACCAAATACTCATTCATAACTTCAGGGTCACAGATTCACAGACTGGGATGTGCATAATGAAACATGAAGTGAACAAAACAGTTCTGTAGGAATCAGAGAACCACAGGATGGCAGAGGTTGGATGGGACCCAAAGAGATTATTGAGTCCAACCACCCTGCCAGAGCAGGGCCATCCAATCTGGCTCAGGTCACACAGGAACACATCCAGACAGGACTTGAAAGGCACCAGAGCCTCTCTGGGCAGCCTGTTCCAGTGCTCTGGGGCACTTACAGTAAAGAAGTTGCCCCTTGTGTTGAGCTGGAACCTCCTGTGCTGCAGCTTCCATCCATTGCTCCTTGTCCTATCCCAGGGAGCAGTGAGCAGAACCTGTCCCCTCCTCCTGACCCCCAGCCCTCAGATATTTACAAGCATTGATTAAATCCCCTCTCAGTCTTCTCTTCTCCAGCCTAAGCAGCCCCAGGTCCCTCAGCCTCTCCTCATCAGGCAGTGTTCCAGTCCCCTCATCACCCTCATAGCCCTCCACTGGACTCTCTCCATTAGATCCTTGTCCGTCTTAAACTGGGGAATCCAAAACTGGATGCAGAAGAGACCTCTGGAGATGGAGTCCAAACCCCCTGCTAAAGCAGGATCACCTTGGGCAGGTCACACAGGAAGGCATCCAGAGTTTTGAAAGTCATAGGATCACAGGATGTCAGGGGTTGGAAGAGATCATTGAGTCCAACTTCCCTACCAGAGCAGGACCATACAATCTACCTCAGGTCACAGAGGAATGCATCCAGACAGGCCTTGAAAGTCTCTAGAGAGGAGACTCTGCAACCTCTGTGGGCAGCCTGTTCCTGTGCTACTTCACCCTTACAGTAAAAAGTTTTTCCTCACATTGGAGTGGAATTTCTTACGTTGTAGTTTCTATCTGTTGCTTCCTATGCTACCACAAGACACCACTGAAAAGAGACTGGCACCTTCTTGACACCCACACTTCAAGTACTTAGAAACATTACTAGGATTTTCTTTTCCAGGCTAAACAGCTCCAGGGCTCTCAACTTCTCCTCATCAGTCTTTTCATCATCCTCATAGTCCCCTGTTGGATTCTGTGCTATTTCCTTGTTCCTCTTGAACTGGGAAGCCCAGAACTGGACACAACAGAATCATAGAATCAAGCAGGTTGGTTGGAAGAGACCCCTAAGATCATCCAGTGCAACCTAGCACCCAGCTCTAGACAGTCATCTAGACCATGGCACTAAGTGCCTCATCCAGGCTTTCCCTGAACACCTCCAGGGATGGTGACTCCACCACCTCCCTGGGCAGCCCATTCCAATGCCAATCACTCTCTCTGCCAACAACTTCCTCCTAACATCCAGCCTATACTTCCCCCGGCACAACTTGAGGCTGTGTCCCCTTGTTCTGTTGCTGGTTGCCTGGCAGAAGAGATCAACCCCCACCTGGCTACAACCTCCCTTCAGGTAGTTGTTGCATGCCAACATCCCATCAGATTTCCTGGGCACAAGAAGGCACATTGCTGGAACTGGGAGTCATACCATGCTTGTCCAATTTGCCCTTTCCCAAACTGGAATAATCCATCTGTCCCTAAAAGTTTCTTAGGCCAATGATACACCTCCATAGCAGCTTAAAATGAGGTACTGTAAGTAGCTGCAGACACTGCACAAATAAGCATACGGCAGCATTGATCTGATTTCCTTCAGCCTGGAATGCAGGTTTGTCACAAAAGGACTTTCAAAAGACAGCATTTGATAAAGTAGAGAGCAACAAGAGTGTCTCTGAAGCATTGGCTTATTATTGGTGGTGAAAATAATGCTCTGACAGATAGAAATCATGGAGAAATCCAACTGTGAATGTGTGTTATTGTCCCTCATATGGGCAAATGTAAGCGTCTCTGGGGCACTGTTTGATTTCAGACTGTCAGCTGAAATTTGTGCAGATGATGATGACGATGACACCAGCAGGGCTGCAGCAAAATGTATTTTTAAATAAAAATACCATTTCTCTTTGGCAGATTGAGAAGAGCTGGAGAACACTGTGGAGCCATTTATAAGGCCATTGCTTTTACAATATTCCACATGCTATTCTCCTTAGAATGCATCTCTGTGAAAAAAAAAACCTCCTAACGTGCCTGCTGCAAGTATGATTTATTCCTCACGCCCAAGGAAGTGTCATCCACAATATGTAACAAAAAGCAGAAAGAGGTGCAAAAATCAGGATGCTTTCCACCTCCTGAAGACACACTGAGGAGCAGCAGAAAAGAAACCAAATTCTGGAGTTCCATCAGTTTGATTTTGCTTTGTTTTTAGGGTATGAAATGATTCCAAAGCCAAACAAGTGAAATCAATTCACTTAAAAAAAAAAAACAAACCAAACCCAGCAGGTTGATATTCAACAGCTGCAGAATAGAAATAATCAAAGCATCAAAATATTCCTGGCACATGAGATACTTTCCATCCCATGTTATTCATGAAGGCACAGTCCTGCTAGAACTTGCTGGCCTCCAAATGGCAATACAAGAGGCATGAGCAAAAATCTGCAAGTCTAAACACTCATTTGCAAGAGACATGACATTATTCACTGAATGATCTGTCACAGCAAACAGTCAGCAATAAACTGGGATCTATTTTTCCATCATCTAATATCATTTCACATCAGCATGTCACAACTTTAAAACAATGTGCTGGAAGCTAAATTGATCCCTCTCTATCAAATATGGTCTTATTTATTGATTAATAGTCTGCATTTTGTCACAGTAAGGCAGAGGACATATTCTTGCTGCTTTAGAGATGTAGAAATATTTTTGCCATACTGCATGAAGCAGGAACACATCTAACATGAGGCTAAACATGAATAGATGACAAATGGAACTTCCTTGCATTTTCCAAGCAACAGCTTGTCAGCTCCATACTGTTTGCTAAAGTTCGTGTGGGTTATGGTCATATTCCACACAGTAACAAGGTAACAGGGACTACATCACAGAATTATCAGGGTTGGAAGGGATCTCAAAGATCATCCATCATAGAATCATCATAGAATCAAGCAGGTTGGAAGAGACCTCCAAAGAGAGGATAGGATAGGATAGAATAGGATAGAATAGAATAGAATAGAATGGAACAGAATAGAATAGAATAGAACAGAACAGAACAGAATATAATAGAATAGAATAGAATAGGAGTAGAGTAGAGTAGAGTAGAGTAGAGTAGAGTAGAATAGAGTAGAATAGAATAGACCAGGTTGGAAGAGACCTCCAAGATCATCCACTCCAACCTAGCCCCCAGTCCTATCCAGTCAACCAGACCATGGCACTAAGTGCCTCATCCAGGCTTTTCTTGAACACCTCCAGGGATGGCAACTCCACCACCTGCCTGGGCAGCCCATTCCAATGCCAATCACTCTCTCTGCCAACAACTTCCTCCTAACATCCAGCCTAGACCTCCTCAGGCACAACTTGAGACTGTGTCCCCTTATTCTGTTGCTGGTTGCCTGGGAGAAGAGACCAATCCCACCTGGCCTCCCTCCAGTTCCAACCCCCCTGCCAGCAACAGAAAGCTAATGCCTCATATTTCCAGGCAAGCCTGAATTTGAAATATCTGAATAACCATCAAACAACAATAACCATCAACCAACCATTCACCTACCACCATTCAAAAGCACCTTTTTCTCTGTGTATATAGCAACTCTGAAACCACCACAACAGAAAAGGACTATGCTTCATTGCTTCCTCCTCTCCCAAAGAGCAGAATATACCTCACAAATCCAAAATCAATGTCAGATTAGTAAAACTGACTGCACTAAACAAATATCAATCACAGTACCTAACAAACAGAAATGGCTGAGGACAAGCCACACGATAATCAAGCTACAGATCCAGTATTAACAGCAGGTAAAACCCTAAAGGAACTTGCGGATTTCCTTTCCTCGTGACTTTGTTGCTCCTTAGATTTTGGAACAAAGTCAGTAGCAGAGAAAAATCATTTTTAGCTCTCCATATGCCCAGCCTTTTCCATTCTTGGCAGAATGGGAAGAAATTAGCCTCGCATGAATGTGTTTTAACCAGCTGCATGTTAAGTGTGTCCAACGTTAAGTTTTGTGTGGTGAGATGTTTGTCGGATCGACAGCTCTTTAAAACCAGCAGAGAGACGCCACAGCAACACAGTCAAAACAGCTGCAGAGAGTTCAGCAGAATTTAATGGTTGTAACAAGTGAAAAAGAGGGCAGGAGATCTCCAAAAATCAATTGCAGGCATCACTTTGTCTTTTGAGTCTGTGGGCGAGATGATGTAGTGGTTTGTGGAGGACACAGGGTATTTTAGCAGATGCCCTTGTAACAGCATTAGAATTTCAGGCAGAAGCATGGTTGTGCAGAACGATGACAGATTACCATCTTCACCTGGGTGGTGAATGGCTGAGAGCAGCCCTGAGGAGAAGGACCTGGGGGTCTGGGTTGACAAAAAGATCAACATGAGCCAACACTGTGCCCATGCAGCCCAGACAGCAACCCTGTGCTGGGCTGCATCAAAAGCAGTATGGGCAGCAGGGCAAGAGAGGTTATTCTCCCCCTTTACTCTGCTCTCCTCAGACCCCACCTGGAGTACTGTGTGCAGTTCTGGAGCCCCCAACACAAGAAGGACATGGAACTGCTGGAGCGGGTCCAGAGGAGAGCCACGAAGATGCTCAGAGGGCTGCAGCAGCTCTGCTATGAGGACAGGCTGAGAGAGTTGGGGCTCTGCAGCCTGGAGAAGAGAAGGCTTCGAGGAGACCTTAGAGTGGCTTTCCAGTATCTGAAGGGAGCCTACAGGAAGGCTGGGGAGGGACTATTGACAAGGTCTGGTAATGTCAGGACGAGGGGGAATGGGTTTAAGCTGGAAGAGGGGAGATTTAGACTGGATGTTAGGAGGAAGTTCTTTACAGTGAGGGTGGTAAGACACTGGCACAGGTTGCCCAGGGAGGTTGTGGATGCTTCCTCCCTGGAGGCGTTTAAGGCCAGGCTGGATGAGGCCTTGAGCAGCCTGCTCTAGTGGGAGGTGTCCCTGCCTATGGCAGGGGGTTGGAGCTGGATGATCCTTGAGGTCCCTTCCAACCTAAACCATTCTATGATTCTATGATTCATGATCCAAAAATCCCTGCTCAAGTACAATACATCTTACAGTACTGAGCATAAACCCCAGACAAATTAGTAAAATATCTGGGGGGAAGTCATTGTAGAATGGTTTAGGTTGGAAGGGACCACAGAGATCATCTACTCCGACCTCCTCACCATGGGCAGGGATGCCTCTCAACTAGACTTGGCTGCCCAAGGCCTCATCCAAACTGGACTTGAACACCTCCCGGGAAGAGGCATCCACAACCTCCCTGGGCAACCCACTCCAGAGTCTCACTACCCTTGTGCTGAGGAACTTCCTCCTAAGATCCAGTCTAAACCTATTCTCCCTGCAGCTCATTAAAACCATTTCTCCTTGTCTCTTCTCTAGAGACCCTTATGAAAAGTCCCTCTCCAGCCTTCCTGTAGGAGCCCTCAGAATCATAAAATCAAACAGGTTGGAAGAGACCTCCAAGCTCATCCAGTCCAACCTAGCACCCAGCCCTGTCCAATCAACCAGACCATGGCACTAAGTGCCCCAGCCAGGCTTGGCTTCAACACCTCCAGGCACAAAGACTCCACCACCTCCCTGGGCAGCCCATTCCAATGCCAATCACTCTCTCTGCCAACAACTTCCTCCTAACATCCAGCCTATGCCTCTCCCAGCACAACCTGAGACTGTGTCCCCTTGTTCTGGTACTGGAAGGCAATTGTAAGGTTCCCCCAGAGTACTCTCCAGCCTGAGCAACCCCAGCTCCCTCAGCCTATCCTCACAGCAGAGGTGATCCAGCCTCCATACATCTATGGAATCTCCCATTCAGTACATCTCAAACAATACTGCCAAATAAAGGGAAAGCCTCAAAGGGGGAAATGTGGTAAGCCCAAAGAAAATATCGGTGTGGTTTGTGAGACAGGTTGTGTTTAATGACAGAAATACAAAACTTATCTGAGCACTCTCAACTGGAAATGCTGATCACTCTCTTCCTCCTCCCATACACCAACATCCATCACAGAGAGAAAGCTAAACTACAAACTCAGCACGTGAGCTCATGTTTATGAAGTTAAATGGAGCTTCATTGTTGGTTTAAATGGTAGATGTCCATATCCTGATGGAACTGAAACTCCAGACTTAGAAAGGACAAAACTGCATGAATAATTTGCTCCCCATAGAAAGGAGACATTCATATTACTCATGTGAAAGATAAGCAAAGAAAAAAAAGATGCCAAATTGTAGAAGGGAAGCAATTTCCCTTATAAACTGGGGTGAACATTGGTTTCTATTGTAATTGGAATGCTACATATGGAGGAATAATCATAATTTAATCAAGTCTCTTCCTGAAGACTCTTTGCAGAGAATGTAAGAACTGAGTGCAATTAAACCAGCAAGAACTTAGAAACTGCACAACATGACAGAACACAAAAGAGTAGCATTTGAGGGGGCTAAAGGGGAAGACAAAACATTTGAGAAGGTTTTCAGAATTAGCATTATCAGAAATAATTTGGTAGCTCAGTGCCACGGAATCAAAGGAAAAAACAAAACCACCAGATCACTGATCTGGAAAGGGCTGAACAGCCCTCAGGCCCTGTCAGCTGTTCCTAAAGCAGCCCTGCTCTTCCTATTTCTGCTTAATGGATGGGTATTTTATCCAAGACTTTCCAACCTGCATCCAACCACAGCAACTCTAGAGGCACCGTATGCCTAATGCCACCATTTTGGTGACGAAGAGGAAGGGTATTTTTCCACCTTGCTCTGTGTCTCCCCAAAACTTCTACTGATCAATCCTCCAGCTGTCAGACACATCCAAGGATTTTACCTAATTCTGGGAGCAGTTCCCAATTCCATTTGATAATTCAGGCAGCCCTCAGCTTTCCTTCTCCTTTTCTTTTTTGCATGAACAACACAATTAGTGTGGGGAGTGTCAATCATATCCCATCTGCTGACTGCAAAAGAAATTCTCACCTCTTCCACGTGTTCATTTGAACCACTGTGCTCAGCAACATGAGCTTGATTGGTCTCACCTCCTGCTTAACACCTCACACTTAAACATTGCAAGAGCCAGGCAGAGTTGGAGTCACTTTGGCAATCACCTCTGGGTGTGCTGCCATGCAAGGGATGTGAGTGTAAGAAAGGCTGGGGCAGTTCAGACCTTGGACTGCACGCAGAAAGAAAATGTAATCATTCTAATTCTTACAGATAGCTGGGAGAATGACCCATTTTCTCAGCAGATGAAAAGACAAAGCTGTTGTAGGGCTATAAAAATGATTTAAGGAGGTGTATCAATTCAGAGAGAGAAAAAATTCTGCAAGCTCAGACAGTTGTAAAATTGCCACTTTATGGCTGTCTCTGCTTGGACTCTGGCAAATCTAAGAATACCTCTATTATTGTACTGAAGGTTTAGTTTACATTACCTTGTCTTTGACATCACAGCCTTTCAGTAATGAGACTCCATATCAATTAGAGAACCCTCCTACTTTCAAATACTGCTTGAGGCTCAATAGACATTAGTCAGATTTGAGACACAGAATGAATGATAACATGGCTGAATGAATGATAGCAGGCAGAACATGAGCCAGCAGTGTGCCCAGGTGGCCAGGAGAGCCAATGGCATCCTGGCCTGGATCAGGAACAGTGTGGCCAGCAGGACAAGGGAGGTTACTCTTCACTTGTACTCCACACTGGTCAGACCACACCAGGCATACTGTGTCCAGTTTGGGGCTCCTTAATTCAAGAGAGATGTTGAGGTACTGAAAAGTGTCCAGAGAAGGGCAATGAAGCTGGTGAAAGGCCTGGAACACAAACCCTATGAGGAGAGGCTGAGGGAGCTGGGGGTGTGCAGCCTGCAGAAGAGGAGGCTCAGGGCAGACCTCATTGNATGAACAACTTTTGATCCACCAAGAAACCACTGCACCCCACTGCAGACAGCAGTGTTTTCAAGGATTATTACACTATCAAATGGGTTGAGTGCAAGAAAGCAGGCAGATAACTAGAATAATTAAAGACAACAATCTGCTCCCTGTAATTATCTAGTCAGACAGAAAACCAGGTTCATAAGGCCTGGGAATTGTGAAACTGGGCAGAATTTAACTCCAGCAGATAATTAATGACTGGAACTACCAAAAAAATCAGCCATGTTAAGCACACAGAAATCACTAGGAGCTAGAAAGGCTTTTCAAGATAAAAGCAAATCCTCCTAAGTACTTCTCTCTACCTCTTTTGGTTTTGTTTTCTCTCTCTGTGTATTTATTCCAAAACCAGGTTTCACACTTGCTCTCTACTGCATTTCCAGGAGACATTCCAGTTTGCAGTCACTCAGCTCTGGCTAAAGCCTGAAGCTGGGAAGCTCTCTTACCTCCTGCCCGAGGGGGTGGTCCGCAGAGCAGCACAACTCCCTGCCCCTCTCGAACCGACACCGCACTTCTCATTTTGGTCCTGGCGTTCTCAAGCTCTGTTTTTGAAAGAAAGGTGAGGTAGGTATTAGGAAGCACAATAGCCTAAACACCCAGGGATTTCCAGTTCTCAAAGCCTGCCATCAGATCTCTTAGGAGGCACCAAAGTTCCGTGATTTCAGTCAGTTGGTTGCAGGAGAAATGGATGCTCAAAATGAGGGAGGGTGACAGAATTAGGACTGAACTAATTTGCAAGAACAATTAAGCAAATTCTGTGATTAATTTTTGTTCTTCTTCTTCTAGGCTTATGCTACCCTAATTTTGACAACCAGAAAGGAGTTGTAAGCATAACTTAAAAATAGGTCTTTAAGCCACTGTTACTTCTGAAACGAAGGTTCTGATGGTAATAACATCAGGATCCTACTGAGCTCCTCCAACCAACTGTAAAATGAGAATAGGAGCAAAGCTAATCAGAAAACAGATACGAATCTTTTCAAACAGAAAGGAAACCCCTCAACCATCTCCCTGTGGCAGAATCCCTTGTAACATCTCTAAGCTGTGCTGAAGACAAGCACTTTGCACCTCAGTGTATTGACCCAGCTCTCTGCTCTGCCTGGCCTCAGGTCTTCTGGGATCTTTTTAAGCTGTGTGAGAGAGGAAACAAATGTTACTGAGTCTCCATAAATGAAAAATCAGAGAGCAGCAGGATTTTATCATAAATTTAAATTAACTTTCCCTCTTAAGTGGTGACTCAAGATCCAGGAAAGTATGGTCTCATTAAATCCTTGAATTGAGCTAGATGTGACATTCGATACAAGCTGAGATGGAGGTTCTAGACAAAGAGAAGTTTCTCCATTAAAAAGCCACCTATTTTTCCATAATCACCCCAAACAATTCAAAAAACCTTTACATTTCTTTTTAACCTTGCACAGGATACCAAAGCAGAGCCTTTAAAACAGGACTGTCTTTATAACCAAGTGTAACAGCAGTAGTAAGTTAGAATCAGAAAATCAGAGAATCAGTCAGGGTTGAAAGGAACCACAAGGATCATCTACTTCCAACCCTCCTGCCATGGCCAAGGACAACCTACCCTAAATCAGACAAGCCACAGCCTCATCCAGCCTGGCCCTAAACACCTCCAGGAATGGGGCCTCAACCACCTCCTTGGGCAACCTATTCTAGGCTCTCACCACTCTCATGATGAAGAACTTTGTCCTCACCTCCAGTCTGACTCTCCCCACCTCCGGCTTTGCTCCATTCCCCCCAGTCCTGTCACCCCCTGATCTCCTAAAAAGTCCCTCCCCATTTTTTTTTGTAGGCCTCCTTTAGATCCTGGAAGGCCACAAGAAGGTCACCTGGGAGTCTCCTCTTCTCCAGACTGAACAACTCCAACTCTTTCAGTCTGTCCTCACAGGAGAGGAGTTCCATCCCTCTGAGCATACTCGTGGCCCTTCTCTGGACACGCTCCAGCATCTCCACATCCCTCTTGCAATAGGGGTTCCAGAACTGGATGCAGTACTGCAGGTGGGGTCTCACCAGAGCGGAGTAGAGGAGGAGAATCACCTCCCTAGCCCTGCTGGCCACACTTCTCCTGATGCAGCCCAGGTTCTGGTTGGCTTCCTGCTGGCTCATGTTGAGCTTCTCGTCCACCAGCACCCCCAAGTCCCTCTCCTCAGGGCTGCTCTCCAGCCACTCACTGCCCAGCCTGCATTTGTGCTTGGGATTGCCTCAACCCAGATGCATGACCTTGCACTTGGTCTTGTTGAACCTCACGAGGTTGGCTTGTGCCCACCTCTCCATCATGTCCAGGTCTCTCTGGATGGCATCCCTGCCCTCCAGCCTGTTGACCAACAGTAGCTAATTCTCCAAATAGATATTTCTCATATTGAAGAGCCACAGCTGTTGCAGTGAGAACACTGAGCAAGATGAGCATTTGAATGCTTCATTTTACAAAACTACATTCAATGTTGGACCATTCCTTGTCACTGCTCATAAAGCTCATAGGAGAGATTCTTTAAAAGGGGCTGTTTGCAGCTTTCCAACTGCCAGTTAATCTCTGTGCAGGCATATCTCAGTGCACAAAGTTTGGATCCTCTCCCTGATGTGTTTTGGAGGTCACGTACAACCCAAAGCAAGCTGATTTCACTGGGAGGGGGAGGGTGCTGAGGGAACTGAAACATCTCTCTTACAAGGAGAGGCTGAGGGTGCTAGGGCTGTTTGGACTGGAGAAGAGCAGGCTAAGAGGAGATCTCTTCAACGCTCAGCAAGAGCTACAGGGTGCAGCTGGCCTCTTTTCAGTGGTGCCCAGTAAAGGGCCAATAGAAAGTGGGTACAAACTAGAACACAGGAAGTGTCACTGCAACATAAAGAAAAACTTCTTCACTGTCAGGGTACCGAAGCCCTAGAGCAGGCTGTCCAGAGATGTTCTTCTCTGGAGACCTTTGAAACCCACCTGGATATCATGGCACTTGGTGCCATGGTCTAGCCTTGAGCTCTGTGGTAACGGGTTGGACTTGATGATCTATGAGGTCTCTTCCAACCTTGGTAATACTGTGAGACTGTGATCATGATCCCAGGCAAGCTGATCTAGGTGATCCTGCCCTGGCAGAGGGTTGGACTAGGTGATTTCCAGAGGTCCCTTCTAACACCTGTTGTTCTGGGATGATTCTGTGAAAATAACATGCCCTGCAATTCGTTTCAGGCTTCTAAACATCCTTCTCTTCCCTCTCTAGCAATGCAGATTCATGACCAATCCCTAACACAATTCTGCTGAGTCATGAAAGCAAGCAGCAAGAGCTGACAGGACCCCAAAGGACAGAGATTATTCTATGTTAGCATGAAACATCTTCATCGATGATACTGATGAGGAGACAGAGTCTGCTCAGCAAGTCTGCTGATGACACCAAGCTGGGAGGCTTGTCTGATATGGCTGAAGGCTGTGCTGCCATCCAGTGAGACCTGGACAGACTGAGAGCTGGGCACAGAGGAACCAAATGAGGTTCAACAAGGACAAGTGCAGAGTCCTGCATCTGGGGAGGAATAACAAACTGCACCAGCACAGGTTAGGAGGTGATCTGCTGGAGAGCAGCCCTGTGGACAGAGACCAGAGAGTGCTGGTGGAGAACATCCATGGGACAGCAATGTGCCCTTGTGGCCAAGAGGGATCCTGGGGTGCACTAAGAAGAGTGTGCCCAGCAAATCAAGGGAGGTTCTCCTCCACCTCTACTCTGCCCTGCTGAGACCTCACTTTGAGTACTGCGTTCAGTTTTGGCTCTCCAGTTTAAGAGGAATAGGGATCTTCTGGAAGAGTCCAGTGGAGGGCTAGGAGGATGGTTAGGGGACTGGAGCACTGTCTGATGAGGAAAGGCTGAGGACCTGGGACTGCTTAGTCTGGAGAAGAGAAGACTGAGAGAGGATTTAATAAATGTCTATAACTATCTGAGGGCTGGGGGTCAGGAGAGGGGGGGGGACAGGCTCTGCTCACTGCTCCCTGGGATAGGACAGGGAGCAATAGATGGAAGCTGCAACACAAGAGGTTCCACCTGAACACAAGGGGGAACTTCTTTCCTGTAAGGGTCCCAGAGCACTGGCACAGGCTGCCCAGAGAGGTTGTGGAGTCTCCTCCTCTGGAGCCTTTCAAGGCCTATCTGGATGTGTTCCTGTGTGACCTGACCTAGATTGTACAGTCCTGCTCTGGCAGGGGGGAGTTGGACTCGATGATCTCTTTGGGTCCCATCCAACTCCTGCCATCCTGTGATCCTGTGAAGGCAGGCAAACCCTTTGAATTTTAAAGTTTACCCCCCCCAAAAATCCCAACACCTTTATTTTACACAGAAAATGAATGCAGACAAAACCCTGCCCCCTCCTGTGACACAGCCACCGCAAGGCATGGATGCAGCGACACAGTTTCTGTAATTGACGTGAAATGGTTCACTGCTGTTTTCTAAGGACCTGTGCTCATTTGTTGCAAGCCTTCAGACACTTGGTTGTCTCTGCTCTGTCCAACTACCTGCACTGGGAAGATGGGGTTGGGCTGAGAACACCATGGGAAGGGACATGACCTGCAGGACATGCCAAGGCACCTAGAAAGCACATCCTCCTTATCTTGCTGGTACCCAGCAGGGACCCACTACAGCTCTGCGGTTCAATCTGTTGCAGTATGGCACTGCAGAAGTTATTACTCACTGATTGCAGATGAAGACTGCTCTCACAGGGGAGTAGTTTTTTGGGAATGGAGAAGCAAAGCAGAATCCATCAGAAAAGGAAGAGTATGAACCATACTACAGTGAAAGAATAATTTCCCACTAATTAGCAGGAAGCTCTCCATCCTACCTTCCAGAGCAGTTTAAGTACCAGACTAATCACACAGCTGCAGAAATATCATCAGTTAAGTAATTTATATGCCTGTATATTCTCTTTAAGCATTGTCTGGTGCCACTTTGAATGTAATTAAAAATTACCATGAAAAATATTAATAGAGTGTTCTATGAGTAATATACAGTGAAATCTACACCTCTGACCTTGGAAAGCGCTTCCCACTTACACAGGAGATTCTGCTCTCATTTGCAGGCTTTTCTGCAGCAGCACTGATGAGGCTGCACCTCAAATATTGAATTTTGGAGCCCTCACTCCAGGAAGGACAGTGAGATGCTGGAATAGGTCCAGGGAAGGGAAATGAAGCTTGTGAAGAATCTAGAGTCCAAGCGTTGTGAGGAGCAGCTGAGGGAAGAGATTGAAGCTTGAAGAGGACAGATTTAAACAGGATACTAAATAGAGATTGCTTAGTTAGGGTGGTGAGACACTGGAACAGGTTGCCCAGGGAGATTGTGGATATCCCCTCCCTGGAGGTATCCAAGGCCAGGGTGGATGAGACCTTGAGCACCCCAGGCCAGTGGAAGGTGTCCCTGTCCATGGAAGGGTGACTGGAACCAGGTGCTCTTCAAGGTTCCTTCTGACCCAAATCATTCTATGAATCTATAACTAGCACTCTTCCACCTGGAGAAAAAGAGGCTCAGAGGAGTCTTGAATCATAGAATCAATCAGGTTGGAAGAGACCTCCAAGATCATCCAGTCCAACCTAGCACCCAGCCCTAGCCAGTCAACCAGACCATGGCACTAAATGCCCCAGCCAGGCTTTTCTTGAACACCTCCAGGAATGGTGACTCCACCACCTCCCTGGGCAGCCCATTTCAATGCCAATCACTCTCTCTGGCAACAACTTCCTCCTAACATCCAATCTGCACCTCCCCCATCACAACTTGAGACTGTCCCACCTTGTTCTGTTGCTGGTTGCTTCACAGAACAGCCCAACCCCACCTGGCTACAGCCTCCCTTCAGGTAGCTGTACACAGCAATGAGGTCACCATTGCAGTCTCCTTTCTCACACTAAGTGACAAGAGGAGATCTGATAACCTCAAGCTGCACCAAAGGAGGTTTAGACATTGAATATCAGGAAAAAATATTTCTCCCTGAAAGAACAGTGAAGCCCTGGGAGAGGTTGCTCAGGAAAGTGGTGGAATCACTGTCACTGGAAGGGTCCAAAAATGTCTGGATGTTACACTCAGGGACATAGCAGGTGGTGGACTTGACTGTGCTGAGTTAATGGCTGGACCTGATGACATAGAATCATTATGTTGGAGAAGACCTTCAGAGTCTTAAAGGTCAAAATCAGCCCTGGATGGTGAAGTAACAAGAGAGAAGGTTTTGGCTTGCTGTTTGTTTGGTATTTTAAAGGTAGGGTTGTTTTTCATTTAATAAAGCCAGTAGCCTAACTGCAAGATCACTGGGGAGTAGTGCTGCATCTTCTCACAGAATCTGCTATTACATGAAATCATTGAGAAGGAACATTAAGTTCTCTGACAACTGACAGAGTAAATAAAACTCTGTAAAAGGTGGGTAAATAATAGAGAGCAGTGTTTATTTTCACAGATCAATTTGAAATCAGAGGCTCTTACCTATTAAGATATTTCAGCAGGATAAAATGTAACTGAAAACAGAAGATGAAGGCACGAACAGGACAGAAGATGGGTTTGAGAAGCAAAGAGAAGATGGGTTTGAGAATAGGATTTGCTATTTAGCACAATGGGATAACAATAGCTCAGTGTTTGAGAGAAAAAAAAGGCAAAGCCAATTTTTTCCTGCATTTTATCTCTTCATCTGTGAGTTGCCTTATTCAGATTTTAAACATGTTCTCTTCCTCCTTCAAATGGTCACCAAAATGAAATGTTTTCACTAGTTTGGCTTGCATAGTTCTCCTTACCTGTATTTATTACACCCAGACAACCAGCAACAGAACAAGGGGACACAGCCTCAAGTTGTGCCAGGGGAAGTATAGGCTGGATGTTAGGAGGAAGTTCTTCACAGAGAGAGTGATTGGCATTGGAATGGGCTGCCCAGGGAGGTGGTGGAGTCTCCATCCCTGGAGGTGTTCAAGCAAAGCCTGGATGAGGCGCTTAGTGCCATGGTCTGGTTGACTGGATAGGGCTGGGTGCTAGGTTGGACTGGATGATCTTGGAGGTCTCTTCCAACCTGGCTGATTCTATTCTATTCTTTCATATGAAATCCTACCATGACAGTAGTGGAGACAGGGAATTAACATGGCCAAGTCAGGAAATACATAAAAATACAGTTATTTTATTTTCCTGAACCCCATCCTCCAAACTACATTAAT
>WAAF01016285.1:45832-90207 GCA_013400475.1 Tricholaema leucomelas
CACTGAGAGAGTCATTGGACACTGGAATGGGCTGCCCAGGGAGGTGGTGGAGTCGCCGTCCCTGGGGCTGTTCAAGGCAAGGTTGGACGTGGCACTTGGTGCCATGGTCTAGCCTTGAGCTCTGTGGTAAAGGGTTGGACTTGATGATCTGTGAGGTCTCTTCCAACCTTGGTGATACTGTGAGACTGTGAGACTGTGAGACTGTGATATCCAATAATAGAGATCTGTGCCACAGAAGTCTGAGACACGTCACAGAGCCACCAAACTCAGAAGTGTCTTGAGCACCACTTCTGAGCGTGATGGTTGCAGGAAGATGCTGCCCTCACAACGGGAAGGGAGAGACAATATTGCTAGGGTCCTCCCCATCTGGGAAGCAGCCAGCAGTTAGCTACTTGGTAGGGCCTAAGAGAGGGCGGTCCAGGTGGTGCTGGCTCTCTGCTTTGAAGAACCCAAGGCTCGTTAAGCCTGTCAGCTTACACAAAAGAGTGTGAAGTTGGGGAGCTGTCCAAAGCACAGACAGTCCTGTCACACCAGGAGCTTGTCCTTCACGGTGCCAGGGGACTCTCTCTGCAGGAGCCATCAAGGTGGGAAGAACTCCCTATTTATACTTGCTCCTAGACAAAGTGTCAACTTACCATTTTCTAGGCACAAAAACACAGCCAATCACCAGCCCGGTTTCAGCGTGGGCATCTGCATGGGTCACCCCACGTGCTGGAAGGGCCCTTGGCTACCACCCTTCAAGCCTGCACAGCAGATTGGGGAGAAGCAGTTTTTTGGTGCCTTTCCTCTCCCATTCAAACCACAGAGTGAGAAGAATTTGGAGTGTCCAGGAGAAGTAGGAAATAGGCAACTTTATTAACTTTACCAAGAAATCTCTGTAATCTCAGTAAAAATGCCACCAAAAACCTGACTGCACAAGGAAAAACAACCCAAAAAATCCAATCTACACCCAATCTAGATCTGTGTAATTTGCAAATGAAAATGTTTTTAGTGCCTGTTTATAGCCTACTGTACAGAAGAAAGTTTAAAATTAGCAATTGAGATTTTCCTGACTCCTGAAACAGCAGATTTTTTTCCCCTTCCCCTGCTAATACACATATTTGCCTTATTGCTTTAGCACCAAGTACATAAAGTTACATCAACTGAAATACACATGCCACTGCAATAAAATGGAGCAAGAAAATGTAATTCAGCTTTATTGAAAAGTCTTTTATTCTACTGGAAAAGAAGAACAAAAACGTGTTCTTGCACATCCAAACAGCAAGGATATGAAAACTGCATATTCCATTGGGTTCTCTCCTTCCACTTCATAAGTTAAGTTTCAAGTCCCAAGCACATTGCTAGGAAATTTTCACCATCTTTTCACTCAAATAAGATGTTTAAAATATGAACTAATTTATTTCCAGATTGCTGGAAAGGGGGACCTTATTGCCCTCTACAACTACCTAAAAGAAGGTTGTAGTGAGGCTGGAGCTGGTCTCTTCTCCTGAATTACTAATGATAGGACAAGAGGAAACAGCCTCAAGTGGCATTAGGGGAGGTTTAGGTTGAGTGTTGGAAGTTCTTTCCTGAGCAGTTGGTCAGGCACTGGAACAGGCTGCTCAGGGAGGTGGTGGAGTCGCCCTCCCTGGAGGTGTTTAAAAGGAGAGTGGATGTGGCACTTCAGGCTATGGTCCAGTGATTAAAGATGCTGGGATGAAGGTTGGACTGGCTGATCCTAGTGGTGAGGAGAAAGTTCTTCACTGAGAGAGTCATTGGCTACTGGAATGGGCTGCCCAGGGAGGTGGTGGAGTCACCATCCCTGGAGCTGTTCAAGGCAGGATTGGACGTGGCACTTGGTGCCATGGTCTAGCCTTGAGCACTGTGGTAACGGCTTGGACTTGATGATCTATGTGGTCTCTTCCAACCTTGGTGATATGGTCCTTTCCAACCATAGCCTTGATCTTGGAGGTCTCTTCCAACCTGGTTGATTCTAGTTGATTCTATGATTCACAGTGATTAGATGTTGTGCTGATGATTTAGTCAAGATGTGCTTGATTTAGTCAAGGACTTGTCAGTATGAAACTAATGATTGGACTCAATGATCTTGAAGGTCTTTTCCAATCTAAGAAATTCTGTGATTCTGTGACTGAATGACCTTCCTTGCCTGACTCCAAGGTTTATTTTTCAGTATTATGATTTTGGTTTTGTTTTGACTGCCAAAAATTTTCCCTGTGGTTTACAGAGAAGTTCCATTTGTGAATAGAAGTAGGTTTACAAATGTATATTCTATCGACACTAACATTTTACCTACTTTGGACTAAGGAGGTTGGTCCTAATTTGAACTAAGAAGAATTCATTCTTTCCAAAGTTGTTCCTGGCATTTCAGAAAAGGGTTTTGATTGCATTATAATTTGGGCATTACTTCATCATATTTAAGCACTAGGATGGACCACCCAGAAGATGGTGCAGTCGCCATCCCCGGAGGTCTTCAAGAAGAGATTGGATGTGGCATTTGGTGGCATGGCTTAGCTGGTGTCATGATGTTAGGTTATAGGCTGGACTTAATGATCTCAGAGGTCTTTTCCAGCCTCAGTGACTCTGTGATTCTGTGAAAGATTTTAAACCACAGAGTGAAAGCAAGATGAGCATCATAGCCTGTAGGAACTGGTTCATGTCTTTGCAACAGAAGCATTTAGAAGTTTATGTGAAAAGCACCACAGTTCAAAGACAGGTTTGTGGATTCATGAGGGAGAGAGAGAACACTTGTGTGAAGTTAAAACAAGATGAGCAGGCAATGGTCACTTGCAGCCCAGAAGCCAACTGTATGTTGGGCTGCATCAAGAGAAGTGTGACCAGCAGGACAAAGGAGGTGATTCTGCCTCTTTGCTCTAGTCAAACCCCAGATGGAGAGCTGCATCCAGTTTTGGTGCCTCCAGCATAAGAGCGACATCAAATGGCTAGAGCAAGTCTATGGGAGGCATGAAGATAATGTGGCCTTTCAGTACCTTAAGGGGGCCTAGAAGAAAGCTGGGAAGGGACTTTCTAGATGTCAGGTAATGATAGGACTGGGGGGAACAGAACAAAACTAGAAATGGGCAGATTCAAAGTGGATGTTAGGAAGAAGTTCTTCAGCATGAGGATGGTGAGAGTCTGGAATGGGTTATCCAGGGAGGTGATGGGAGCCTCATCCCTGGAGGTGTTTAAGGCCAGGCTGGATGAGGCTCTGGCCAGCCTGATCTAGTGTGAGGTGTCCCTGTCCATGGCAGGGGGCTTGGACCTGGATGATCCTTGTGGTCCCTTCCAACCCTGACTGATTCTATGATAACCAAAGGGCTGGATCACCTCCCCTATGGAGATGATCTGAAAGAGTTGGGACTGTTCAGCCTGGAGAGGACTCCAAAGAGACCTTACAGCAGCCTTTCAGCACCTATAAAAAGTCTCTCCCCAGCTTGTTTGTAGGCCTCTTTCAAGGACTTGTAGTGATAAGTTTAGAGGGGATGGATTGAAGCTTGGATGGCAGATTCAGAGTGGAGATTAGAAATTCTGCACAGTGAAGGTGGTGAGGCACTGGAACAGGCTGCCCAGGGAGGCTGTGGATGCTCCCTCCACGGAAGTGTTCAAAGCCAGGCTGGATGAAGCCTTGAGCAACCTGGCTTAGTGGAAGGTGCCCTGGTCTGGTTGATTGGACAGGGCTGGGTGCTAGGTTGGACTGGATGATCTCGGAGGTGTCTCCCAACCTGCTTGGTTCTATGAAAAGACTAGGAGCTGGCATAATTTCTGGCAGTCCCTAACAGTTTTCACTTATTTGAAGTAACACATATGACACAATCTCTCCTTGGAGTCAGCAACATGGTGAATTCTGCTCCTCTCCAAGTGCAATGCTCCCCAAGCATCTCATTCCATTTATTTCAATTGATATTCCTTGTCTGCACATGTTTATTAGCAATGCTTCCATGTTTTGCTAACTGCAGAACAAGGGTCCATGCTCTACGAACGTAATTGTCCCTTAAGAGCCACAAAAATGTTTGTCTCATTACTTCATTAAGCTCATTATTATTATTCAAAGCAGCAGAACTTGTTAAATGTAGTCTATGTGTAAAATCTGCACTGTTATGATGTTCAAGTACCTAAATGAGTCAGACAACCAAATCTTAAATTGTTTTCTTGAATAGGTAATTCTGAAGTGGAGACTCTGATGTCAGCACCTAAGGAAGTACTAATTCACAACTTGCTTAGCCTGGTAGAAGTAACACGGTGAAAAAAAGTCAAAGATCAGTGTCTCAGCTCTTCAGAAAAAGCTGATATTACAGCATGCTCACAGAATCAACCAGGTTGGAAAAGATCTCCAAGATCAGAGAGTCCAACCTATCACCTAACCCTTCTAATTAACTAAACCACGGCACTACATGCCTCATCCCGCCTCCTCTTACACCCCTCCACGGATGGTGACTCCACCACCTCCAGGGACAGCCCATTCCAGTGCCAACCACTCTTTCTGTGAAGAATTTCTTCCTAATGTCCAGCCTAAACCTTCCCTGGCACAGCTTGAGGCTGTGTCCTCTTGTTCTGTCACTGTCTGCTTGAGAGAAGAGACCAACATCCACCTGGCTGCAACCTCCTTTCAGGTAGAGAACTATGAGCTCTGCCCTGAGCCTCCCCTTCTGCAGGCTGCACACCCCCAGCACCCTCAGCATCTCCTCACAGGGCTGTGCTCCAGGCCCCTCCCCAGCCTTAGTGCCCTTCTCTGGACACATTCAAGCACCTCAACATCATTCTTAAGTTAAGGGGCTCAGAACTGGACACACTACTCAAGGTGTGGCCTAACCAGCACTGAGCACAGGGGCAGAAGAGCTTCTCTGGTCCTGCTGGTCACACTACTCCCAGTGCAAGCCAGGAATTAATTGATTTAACAGATACAAGAGACAATGAGGCTATAACAACTTCTATGAGAAGTAAGACAAATTTATTTGTTTGTTTTTTCCTAAACAAGCCAAAACCCACAGAAAAGCTCTTCACCATCACATAAAATCATTTATGTGCACAAGCAAACCATCTTCCCTGCCAGTCCAGATCCCAAAGCTCGCTGTACAAAGGCATTTCCTTAACCATCTTCTTTAGACAAACACCAGAAGGTGACTGTAAGCTTGGCATAGTTTTAAGTCTCTAAGAAACCACAGAATCACAGAATTTTAGGAGCTGGAAGAGATCTCAAAGATGAAGTCCAACCCTCTGCTAAAGCAGGGTTACCTAGGGACGAACACAAAGGAACACATCCAGGCAGGGTTTGAACTTCTCCAGAGGAGACTTCACAACCACTCTGGGCAGCCAGTTCCAGGGTTCTGTCACCCTCACAGTAAAGAAGAGTCTCCTCATGGTGAGGTAGAACCTCCTGTGTTCTAGTTTATACCTGTTCCTTGTTCTATCACTGGGTACCACCCAAAGGAACCTGGCACCTTCTTCTTGGCATCCACCCCTCAGATATTTATAGATAAGATCCCCTTCCACTCTTCTGTGCAGAATAGTTGGGATACTCTGCCTGTTAACTCCATTAGCTGTCTGCAGACATCTAGCCCCTAGAAAAAGGAAAACAGAGCTGCCCACAGGGCAACTGTGACCTTCTGCTGCCTTCCATGGGCTTTGGATCAAACTTGGGAGAACCATACTGGGGTGGGGGACGAGATCAAAAATTGCCTCTGATTGCCAATTATTACTGAGGGTAGAAAAGAAAGTACTGCCAGTGCACAGGTGAACACCATCAAAAGCACACAGGGTTGGGGGGATTTGTCACTCAAGAAGACATTCACTGGCTACTGGAGAACCATCTCCAGTTTTCAGTTGTGTTAGGCTGGTGTGACAGGGAAATCATATCATTTCACAGCAACCTCTACAACAGCTCTTAGTGCTATGACACACTGCTGAACTTTCATTTCACAACACAGCATTTACCTGAAGGTAAGACTACACCAGACTACACTTGCGCACTATGGAGTGGTTCTAAAGCCCATTCCAGATAGAGAAGCAACTCCATCCCTTTTGAGTGTCCTTTACAACCTGTGAGCAGCAGCAATGCTCCTCCAGGCTGAGATCCAGCCATCCTTCTTACAGCCACAGACATCCTGGGGCTATTCATGCTCTACAGGTTCCAGAACAGAGCAAGGAGAAACAACCTCCCACCTTCAAGGCACTTGTTGTTCTGTCCTGATTACGGCTGGAGCAGATCTGATTCTGCTCAGTGCTATGGCAGCTCAGGCTCTGTTCAGTGAGGCACTTTCTGAAGTTCAGGGCACGTCTGCATGGCAAGGAGCTGCTTCTAGCAGAGAGGAGCTGATGGGGAGAGTTCCTAGCAAGGGCTAGGCTGCGGAAAGGTTCTGGCTGAGACTTTGCTCTTGTGCACACCAAGGACACAGCTGCAACCTGTGCACCAACTTGAGGGGACAGGAAGTCAGAGGTGGCACCTGCAAAGAAGCGGCCAGGACCAATGATCCTCAACTGCTCAACAAGTGATGCAGAGCATCTTCAAGAGCAAACTTCTTTCCCTGGCTAGTGCCACAGGAGGACTCTATCTACTCTGCATTTGATTGCAATCTGTGTGCTCCTGAACGTGGCTCCCATCTACCACTCAGTCCAGTCTGGGACTTCCTCAGTGCTCACCCCCAGCACCATTAGTAACAGTGACATAATTGCCATGGAGCATTAGGTTCAATATTGGGTTTGTATACATTTTGTTAGTATTACTTTCATTACAGCTGTCAGTTTCCCAACCCCTCAGTCTCTCTTCTTTACTCCCTTTCTCTCTGGGACAGGTGAGGGTCTGGCACTCGCACTCAGTAGGCAGCCCAGCCCTTACCCTTCACAACTCATGACCCTAAGCACTACTTAGAGAACCTGGAATTTTCAGTTTGAAATGACAGTTCTGGCTCTGGCTCACATTACATTAGTCTTATCTCATTAGTCCATCCATTTCTCACACCCATAGAGATACTGCTAATAAAGTGTAGCAAACTTCTGCACCGTACAGGCAGGTGAGGGAAGAGACCCTGCAGGTTGCTCCCAATGCATGAAAAGCAGAACATTTAATGAGCAAATCACGCAGGGATGAACAGGCTACAGGAATCAGCTGCAAAGAACAGCACCAAACATCAGCACTAAAAACTGACTTACAAAACTCTCAAACTCTTCACCTCCCCTTTGACCACTTGGGGATGCAGCAAAAAAAAAATGAAGCAGTCAAGAATTAAACTCACCAATTAAAAGAGACTCATTTAAAGTCATACAGCAAAGTCTGTGTTACATAAACAGAAATAGGA
Organism: Tricholaema leucomelas; assembly: GCA_013400475.1. Taxonomy (NCBI): domain Eukaryota; kingdom Metazoa; phylum Chordata; class Aves; order Piciformes; family Lybiidae; genus Tricholaema lacrymosa; species Tricholaema leucomelas. The sequence goes on from WAAF01016285.1 coordinate 53,122, forward strand.
AAAGCTAAAAAGGACTTGGCAGGGATGTATAAGTGTGGTGAACATGAGATGCCAGCATGGAATGAGGCAGAAGATTCTGCAGCAACAAAAGAGAAAGGAACAGAGAGAGATGAGACACTTTTGTGGGCTGTGGAACAGACTAGAGACAGGAGGATGAAAAAAAGGAGGCAGAAGAGGAATACTAATAGCAAAAAAAAAATCAAGTCAACATCTGAGGAGCAGGGAAAGTTTTCTTTCTGCAAACATGCTAATGCATTGGCAAAAATGCACTCACAGATCTGGAAAACAGCATAGTAAGGGAAAAGCATGTTTTGAAGGAAAAATTGTCCCATAAATATTTCACAAACTATGCCTTCCATAAATTCATATTATCTAGGAATTATCACTGAACTCAAGGCAAACACAGCAGTGAACAAAGCAATTCAAGTAATTGAAGACATCTCAGGAGGGAAGGATGTTTGCTCAAGGAAATGATCCTACAGCCAAATTCTCAGATGCAAGGTAGGTTTGGGCCCTCTGAAGCTTTCCTAAAAACAAACACTAAGAATATCTTGCCAGTCCATACAGCACTTCCACCACTGAGCACAAAGCAGGTTTAGCATTGAAGAACATCAGGCTATTCATGTTTTTTATAAACAGGTGGCTAAGTGCTTTGCCAGATCCAGGTCTACCTACCTGAAGGATTATTTATTAAAAGATGACATTTCCAAGAAGACTTTCCTCAAATACATCAGTTAAACACTGATGACAACAGGATTTTCCCCCCCCTCCTGCTATTGACTTCACTCCTTTTTCATTCCAAAGACAGCCACCTTCCTTAAAGAAATGGATGGATTCTCCCAGAAATACTACAGAACATAGCTGGGTTGTCACAAGAAAGTATTGCTAGGATACAGGTAACCAAAATCTGTCATCATTCCCCATCTCAGTTGGTATGGAACACCTGGCAAAAAGCCTCACTACTTTGATTAGGGCCATATGGACTATAACAGATGTAATGATGACAAATAACAGATATAGCAGATGAGTGAGTGTCCTATCAACAGATGTCTTACCACAGCTGCTGCTTCACACAAAGATGCACTAACTTATTAGTCAGCACAAAAATGCAGTATTTACAGAACTCCAAAATCTTTCTAATCCTCATCTCAAAATACATGTCCTACCTGGCCTCAGCAGCATAACATGAAATGCACAAGTTTGATCACAGCTGCAAACATAAGGAATGCCATTAACTGCAAGTGAGCTAATCCAAAACAAAGTCCCTGGAGGAAGCTGTTTTATGGAGCTGCTCCAACTCTCCAGACTGAGCCTCCAGCTTTCACAGCCTGCTGACTCCCTCTTTGAGGATCAGGCTCTCCAAAGCTTTGCAGCTGCAAGACTGCATCTCTTGCTGTGGCTACAACTCTGATGTAGCTTTATCTATTAATGCCTGTCCCTCTCCCACCAGCTTTGCAGCCAGCAGGCATGTGCACTGAAACAAGCCATCCCCCCATCCATGAGCTACAAGACAAGAAGACAGCGAACCTTAACCCATGACCTACTCTGACAAAATCACCAATGCCATTTTCTTTCCCCAGATCAGTCAGGTTTTATCTCTGTCTCCAGCTGCTCTTAGGTACTTTGAATTTGATGTCCTGAGGGTCTCAAAGAGCCAATACTAATGGGTTTTTAGTTTTACTTTAATTCTCTAATATACTGCTTCTCAGGTAAAAAACTGATGAGTTTGGCAGGTAAATATCACCCTGGGTCTTTAGTTTCATAAAAAAAAATACAAGAGAAATCTGGCACTATTTCTGTGTAATTCATTTCAGCAGCCTACTTGAAATAAACCACAGAGGGGATGAAAGTGCAAAGAAACTAATACTGTATCAATGTGCACAAATTGGAACCCAGGAAGTTCTACCCAAGTAAGAGGAAAACCTCCTTTCATGTCAGAGCGCTGAAGCCCAGAAGCAGGCTGCCCAGAGAGGTTGTGGAGTCTTCTACCCTGGGGAAATTTCAGACTCACCTGGACATTGTGATCTCAGGCAACCTGCTGTGGCTAAACCCCAAAGATCCCTTTCAATGCCTACCATGCTGGGATTCTGGATCAAGAACAGTATTTACAGAGAAATTTGGAGGAGAATAAAACTTCTGATTAACGGAGTTATAAGTAGAAGGAAAGTGCAGAAGCAGAACTGGAAGGACCACATATTCACAGCAGCACATTTGTTCACAGAGGAGAAGAGCAGTTATTTTACTGTATCAACTATTCACATCACAACATGAAGAAAGAGGTAAGTGAATTTTCACATCTGACAAATACAATAACCCAGCCTTAGTATCCTGATGATAGCTCATGGTACTGACATTAATTGCTTCTGTGATGTTGAAGCTGAACAATTCTGAAGCAAGGCTATAACAGGCTCTTCCTTGGGTACTCCACTACAACTGCAGCAGTATCTAGCTGAGCACAAAGACATTGCCACAGCATAAAACAGATTCTGGAATATTGCTGCAAACATTTATGACTATAAATCCCTTGAGTTACCAGCTAGGATTAGACTGCATTAACAGGCTCAGGAGGACAGCATAGATAAGAAAAATGATCTATTTCCATCCAGGCACCATACAGCAATGCTGAAGTTGTAGCTTGATGGATGTTCAGGAGCACATCAAAGCAAACTAGAATAGATTTTGTTCATTTCCTTTACAGTAGCCCAAAGTGGCTAAAGCAGATGGTCTGTAGTTACTTCCCTTATAGACTTCAGGCAACGGGGAAGCAGTGAAATGCTTTTCTTGCCATTATGTCATTTGCAGCTGACAAGCAAACCGGTATTTTCTGTGGCAGATAAGGTAGGAGAAAAAGAAAAGGGAACAAAAAAGCTAGAGCATTGGGATGCTGACTGGGGAGAGGTTTAAAACAATAAAAATGCCAGGTTCACATAAACATGCAAAAATGAAAAGTGTAACTCTATCTCTAGGGGACAGGACATTGCACAGTCCAAGCAGCAGAAGCATCTCCTGAATTCTGATGATAAAAGGAATTTCCCATGAAGCCACATCTCCAACCTCTGCACAAGCAGGGGTTCCTTAAAAAGAAATTAGTCAAAAGCTAAAACACACTGTAGAAAGCAGGTCAGTATTCTTGGGCAAACATTACCCTGTAGCCTCTAATAAAACTAAAAGAATCACAGAGTTTCTTAGATTGGAAAAGATCTTCAAGCTCATCGAGTCCAATCATTAGTTTAACACTGACAAGTCTTTGACTCAACCAAATCCCTCAGCACCACATCTAATCACTATGAATCCCTATGGTTGGAAAGGACCACCAGGATCATCCAAGTCCAACCTTCACCCAGCATCCTTCATCACTAGACCATAGCCTCAAGTGCCACATCCACTCTCTTTTTAAACACCTCCAGGGATGGCCACTCCACCACCTCCCTAGGCAGCTTGTTCCAGTGCCTGACCACCCACTCAGGAAAGAACTTCCTCTGAACATCCAACCTAAAGAATATACTGTGGTTGCAAATTCAGTTATTTGGAGCTAGAAAATCCTAGAATTAAAAGTTGCCTAAGACCAGAAATATTGGCCAAGATAAAAATAATAAAAGCCCAAGCAGTAGCACTTCAGCATCAACAGCTTGGAAGGGAAGATGCATTGGTCCCTGTTAGCTGGGGACACACCGAAGATGAAGAATGCATCAAGGAACTACTAAGGTGGTTTCAAACATGGGTCACATGAAGCAGTTGTGTAGGCTGAAATCTCCAGACCTAGAACACTTCAGTGCCAGCATCATGTGTTCTCATTAGGACTGAGATGCTTTAGCTTGTGATACAGTTCCTACATGTTTCTGCCATTCCTCACACCACCTCCTATCCTGTCCCTACTCCTCAACAGCTTCCATTCAGTCTTTGCATCCCTACCAGTTTCAGTCTTCTCTTACCAACTGAGGCTCAGCACATCCCTTAACTTTTCTTGCTTCTGAATTAAGATCATGATATCAATTACAATCAAATTCCTCTAGGCCTTCCCTTTTCACTGAGATGGATTTCACAGCTTCTGCTGCTGGCATCTGAACACGAGACAGCAGCAATCCATCAGGTGAGTGTTACAGAGCAATAGCCACAAACAGCAAGAAAGGGGAGCAACAAAGAGTTAGGACATACTCCCACAGTGAGACTTCCTATCTAAGGTAGGACCCAGAAAGGGATTTTCTTGCCTGTATCACAGGATCACAAGATGTTAGGGGTTGGAAGAAACCCAAAGAGATCGAGTTCAACCCCCCTGCCACAACATACAATCTAGCTCAGGTCCACAGAGGAATGCATCCAGACAGGCCTTGAAAGTCCCCAGAGAAGGAGACTCCACAACCTCTCTGGGCAGCCTATGCCAGTGCTCTGGGACCCTTACAGGAAAGAAGTTCCCCCTTGTGTTGAGCTGGAACCTCCTGTGCTGCAGCTTACACCCACTGCTCCTTCTCCTATCCCAGAGAGCAAGTGAGTAGACTCTGTCCCCCTTCTCCTGACCCCCAAAGGGGTACAGGTACAGGGGGAAGGAGACACTGCAGTGAAGCTGGAAAGCAGGATTTGATGGAAGCACTTCGTAAGCAGCAAAGACTAAAAGCCAATTCAACCAAAACAGCCTGAAGGCCATCTGGTCTCATTTGGAGCTGCTCAGTATGAGGAGTTGATGATTCGTACCAGTTTCCAGCTATTAGAGTAGCCAGGTTCTTGTCTTATCTGGAAACCTCAAGTGCCACTGAGTATATTTAATTAGTTTTTGAGAATTTGAATGTTCAGTGGAAGATGTCAAATTATTTTGTGCCTAGAGCGAACTGCAGCCAGCATTGAGTGCATGGCAGCTCTTGCTGAGCAGTGGCTTCGTGCTCCTGGTAAGATGTTTAAGGAGACTTGATGAGCAGTTGCAACTTGCAGTTGCTCCAACATTCACAGCAAGACATTGCAGCAGTGCTACTTATCTACACTAAAATATGTTTTCACTGTAAGCAACTTTCTTATGCTTGTACCTTGCCATCACCACTCTCACAGCAGTCAAAAGAAATCACGTAGAGCAGAGTGAAGGGATACCAGAGGTGTAAACTCCACCATGACCTGCAAAGCTGAAGTTGGCTTTACAGCAGCTCTCAGCAGCATGCTGCCTACTCACCTGCCTATTGCAATTTCACAGCAGTTTCTCCTGCTATCATCCCTCAGGAAGGGCAAACCCAAAAGGTTGGAGCCAGACAAACTCAAGTTAAAATTAAAACTTCAGATGGTTCAAAAGAAGGACAAAGTTACTTGGTTAACACAAAAAAAGGTTACTGAGTAAAATTATCTTGTGCTATCCTGGAGATGAAAACAGATCATGTAACAGTTCCTTCCTGTCATCTTAGGGAGACATGAATAACCCACAGCACAGCTTGCTTTCTCAAATCTGAAGGACTGCAAACACTACCCTTTTATCTTACTGAACAACTGCTATGCTCCTACCAGCTACACAAATGCAGGTTGATCATCCTGGCTGGAACCACAAAGCCTACCTACTGCAATTAAGCCAAAATTCCATTTGCTCTGTCATATCTACTACTGCTCCTTATGTCCTCTATAAAAATCAGAATGCCCTTTCCAGCACATGTGCCAAAATTCCAGCCCTGTTACAAAACCTCTCATCTGATATCAATCATTGCTCTGACCCAGACATAACAGAGAGATGTTAGGAAAGCAAGCAGAATAATCCCCAAGCAGAAAACAAATCCCATGGTTTGGTTTATAAAAGCAGGAACCACAATCATTATGCAATTAAACCAGAAGGATGAAGAGATGATAAAATTGCATTTGGTCTTGCTCAGAAGAAATTGGTGTCTGATACTGCATCATCTAGAGGAAGAACAGGAGACTCTTGCAAGCATGAGTTGGAATAAATTAAACTCATTACACAAAGCAATGACTTGCTCTAAGAACTCCAACTTGATGTACTTGGATCCCTCATATAGTGACAAATCAATGCAATTCAGAGTGTGTGGCAGACAAGCACCACGGCACGGCTCAGTGTCTTGCTCTCAAGTGAACCCAGCTGCAATTCATAGCAGCCCTTTTCCAGCCTCTAGACCAACACTTTCTTCTCATGGGCAGTGGGATATGAGAAATCATTTTTACCTTTGCTGTAAAGTTAGAAAATGCTGGAATCTTTAAGTATGTTTAGGTCCCACAGTATAGACACAAACCTCATAACTGGAATCTCCAGATGGTCTATTTATTTTTTTTTTCTAGTAGAGGAGGATTTAGTATGAGGCAAAAAGGTTTCTAAACAAACCAAGATGGGGATTCAGTGGAATTGCTGTCAGAACAGCTGGGAGAAAGAAAAAAAATACAGGATGGATAAGAGAGAACTGGCTTCAAGAGGGGCTATAGTTACTCCTAAATGGAAGTGAATAAAAGAGTTACACACAAGATTAAAGGGTAGATAAGAGTAATGTATGTCATTATGAGCAACAGTTGCCAAACACTAAGGAGGAAAATGCTAGATTCTAACTGAAGAAGCCCAACATTCCAAGAAGATCTTTTTTAACATTACTACCAAATAAACCCAGAAAGATATGCATGAAGAAATCAGAGGCTCCAAACCAGATGAATGCAAAGTAGTGGAAACAAGTGATAAGGAAATGCAAAACAACTCTTACTATCAGATTATTAATAATCAAAATCACCACCTACACTTATTTAGTACTTGGGAAGGGAGGATGAAGCCTGCTGGTAAATCTCAAACAAACTAAGAGATCAGATGAGAAGCTGTGGCAGTGTAGAACCAGTCTCTAAACCAAGAAACCCAATAAATCACTGACTCGTTTGACTGTTTAAACTTCATTACTGGCTAAAACAGCAGTGCATACAGTAGAACCAATCAATAAAAGAGCACTAGGAAAATACAAATCATTAGACATGACAATGAGTTCATAAAGAGAATCTGCACTCAATGACACGACAGCTGCTGCCTGATGCGCTGAGATTTTGAATAGAAGTCCCCAGACAGCAGTTCCAACCCATCATCTACAAGCTCTCATTCTCTCCATCAGCTCTGCAAGATCAAGGCCATCCACACTGCCTGAAAAGCACTAACACAGTGCAAACATTGACATGATGTTCAGAGGAGGGTATTTGTTTGTTGTTTTAAATGGTTCATTTGTAAACTATATGAATGTCTGTGGACAAAACACCAATTAAGTTCAGGCTTAAGTTATTCCCATACATCATTAATATTATAAACATGGTTTAGTTTGGTTTGGGTTAAGAGGTTTTGACTTGCTTAATGCAATGGTAAGAGTTACTAGAAAAAGATAAATAATTTAAAAGATGTATGAACTGTTAGTAAAAAGCTACAAAAATAAAAGATGTAAAGAAACAAATACAGGCCTTTGAAATTCACGTGGTAAAAAGAGAGTTTCCACCTAACAGGTGAGTTCTTCATTCCAGTTTGCTCCATCAACCGAAAGTTAGTGCAAACACAATCCAGAGAACATTCTCCTTTGCTCATCTTACAGCAAAAGAGTGAAGAAAGAAAGCTCAGGGATCATTTGAGCACATTAACCTCTTTGGAAGAGAAGGGAGCGAGACAAGATCTGTAGAGAATTGCATTCTGTCTGCCTCTGCAGTAATGGCATTACACTTGAATGGAAGCAAAATTATGTGGAAGACTGTTAGTTTACTGAAAGGTCAAAGAGATGACAGCTGTGTCAGGCAGCAGTAAACCTTTAATATGCCATGATGTACCAATGTGCACATCCTCCAGTGCATGAGCAAACGTGGCTGAACAAAGGATTATACCTGAGCAAGCAACCCTACAGAATAACACACTCAGCGTTAGACCATTCCAAAAGAGATGCTGCAGGAGTGGAGAAAAACAACTGCCCAGAGATACCTGTTCTTCTGCTATTCCATTTACAGAAACAAAGACAATCCCAGTGTCACTGAAGAGATTTTAATGGATTGAGGCAACTGCATAAGGAGAAAAGCCCCAAAACGCAGTGGGACCTCAAATCTTTCTGTTGGTGTCTAAGCAGTATCGTTAAGTGAGAGATGCTCTCTGTGCAGATTGATCTCCAGGCTAAGCCAAATTGCTCCACATAGGGTGATGTAATCCTCAGAAGTAAATTGTTAACTACAATTTAATAAAGAGCCATGGGCTGAAAAAAAAATACAGAGTTTCATAAAAAAGAAAGAAACTCTGACTGCACAGGGCTGAGAGGAGAAAATATAACCCAGGTAAGCAATGAGAATTAACCTAGTTATTAAATGAGACTCTTCCCAACTCACAGCCTGTGCTCTCTGTCACTGCTCACCACCATCTTGTTCAGGAAACACTTAGGTAAATGTTGTATCAATAGAGAATGAAAACAGTGTAACAAGAGTAGTTCTGAGTGGTTTGCAGCCTTGGGTTACTTACAGTTAACATTTACTGTACATTCGGATGTTCATGGGTATCATTTGGTACATCACAAGACAGCTGCGCTTGTTACATACCTTTTAGCAACACCACTACTTCTATTCCAGAACTTGCTGCTGCAAAATGCATCCAGAATTATTGTTTTAAGGTATGTACTTCATTTTGAGACAGCTCCAAATCCACGTTTTATTAGCCATGAAGGGTGAAGTACGATACAAACACATCTGTGTTGTCTTCCTTGACTGAAACTGGAGGTGTTTTTTTGGTTTTATCTGATTTTCTAAAGTTGTAAAACTACAGTTGAAAGATCAGAAGTTTTAGATTGCTACTCAACATACCTATCCACTTCAATGGATTTTAGATCAGGCCCTTACTGTGATATTAATGTAAATCTCTTTAATTCATCTTAATATTATCTGTGATATGCTAAATAGGCTAACAAGGCCCCATTAGGTAATACCAGCAAGGAAAATAAGAGCACAAATTCCTTCACTAGCAATAACTTGCTTTGCTTTGGTTTTTTTTTTCAGTAAATAAGCTGTTTCCCCTAAAAAAAACCAAAACAGGAGGGGAAGGAAAATTGATGGTTTTGTTTAGAGCTTTACCAGATGAGAAGGGGGAAGGGGCTGCAGGGAATGCTGAAGTTATTAGTTATAACAATTCTTACACCTACAGACATTAAGGTAGCACTTCAGAGGTCCCTGTTAAAAAGATCTGAGAATATACACATGATGTCTAAATACCCAACACATGATGTCTAGACACCCAACACATCACATTGGCCTATTTTCTATGTATATTCTAGCATTGAAAGACTTCTCTGTGTTTAAAAGCCTCAACTCACTCAACATGAACAACTCCTCCCAACTAAAACCCTTCTCCACAAACCTCCCCACCAAAATCCTTGAAAAGCCTTACAGTGTAAGAAGTGAACACTGTGTCTGAAAGATGATTTCAGCAAACTCATTTCTGCCCTCTGTAGAGTATCTAAATTAACAAAATTATTGTTAAGTCACAAAAAGTCATTGTCAAAATGCAGATAGCTATTGGCAAGGGAGGTTGGACTAGATGATCTCCAGAGATCCATCCCAATTCTTATCATTCTGTGACTGGAGGCATCACAAGGGGGATTAGAAGGATGAAACTCAGGCTGGTAAGAAGTCCATTCCTCACTCATGGGTAGTAAATATGATTTGCCTGCAGTAAGTTTGGCAGCAAAGCTGCTCCCAGCAGGACTCTAGCAGTGACTAACAAAGTGGTGAAAAACTAAATGCAGGTGAACAACAATGTGTAAAGCAAACTGCAGTTCCAGAAGACCCTTATTTCTTAGTGTCAGCACTAAGCCAGTCCCAGTCAGGCTGTATTCCTGTCTCATGACAAGCTGCAGCCATCAGGTTTGAGGCAGCAGACAGCTGAAAGATCTCCATTACAGCAATGGAAGAAAAAATTTGGTGCAGTGAAATCCACAAATCTATCTTCTATTGCACTTCACTTGAAACACTGAAGCAAGTCCCATCAGTGGAATACTTCATGTGAGAAGATGATGGACAGAGACAAAGCAAAAGCTGCTTTGCTCCACCTCATCTAATGCCTTCCAACAGCAAGCAAATGTGACTCACCAAGGGTGTGAATCCTTTTGTACAAACCAATTTTACACTCTGAACTGGGGCAATGATTTTAAGCTGGAGTAAGGTAGATTTAGGCTGGAAGTTATGAGGAAGTTCTTTACAGTGAGAGTGGTGAAATACTGGAAGAGGTTGCTCAGGGATGTGGCCGAGACCTCATCCCTGAAGACATTCAAGGTCAGACTTGATGGAGCCCTGGGCAGCCTGATCTAGTTGGGGATGCCCTACTGACTGAAGGGGGTTTGGACAAAATGACCTTTAAGGCTCCCTCTCAACACGATGCAATCTGTAAAATTCAGTTACATAAGTCATAGAGTTGTAGGCTATTAACTCTGTTTGGGCCCAGTAAAAAATACAATCTACTAAAGCAGCATGAAAGGTTTAGTCTTCATGAAAACACTCCACACTGAAAGTGTTGCAATAAATAGCTTTGGGTAAAAAGAAAAAAAAATGATTTTATCTCTCTATCTCTCCCCAAAATATTTTTTCCCTTATTTCCTACACCAGCAAGCCTCAGCTGTCTGTCCTCAATATTCTCCCTTCCTTCACAAGCTATTCATGCCCAAGCTTTGAAAGATAGAGATGAGCAGATTTACATTTAAAAAAAAGAGAGATATAGATAAGGTTGCTATGGGAATAGGAAGACAAAAACTGTTACTTAATCCAACATAAAAAAAAAGGATGAGAACTGGAGAGAACTTAAATGGAATTGAAACTGTCACCCTAACCAGTAAGGTTATGATCTGCAACAACTGCTTTTTCTCCTTCATTCACTTTATGCTTTTAAGCAATTTTATTTTCTCTTCAGATACTATTTGAAAAATATAATAATTCAAGGTAAGATCCCCAAGAACCCTTTAAAATCCAAAAAGAAAATTGGAATATTTTCCAATCTGCTGCTCGCTGCTGTCGCTCACTTGTAAACTCTTGTAAAAGCTGAAATGTGTCCACCTGGGCTAGTTTGAAGCTAGCTAGAATGTTTTGGTGAGAAGCACTAGATTACAGGCTCTGAAAGGGAAACAAGGGTGATGTCTACTTCACTCATAGGCTTGCTGAGAGGTATGAGAGCAGAAATCCGAACATAGATAAGGGAGTTGCTTTGTCTGGGCTCTGGGCTGCATTTCACTCGTAGGCTTGCTGAGATGTATAGGAACAAGAGTATAAACATAGATAAGGTATTTGCAGTTTGAGCACTGCCTGAGCTTTGAGCTGCACTTTTTTTCTCTAACCTCACCCTCTGTCTCTCTGATTAATCCACTTTGCTTCCTAACCCCCCTGGCCAACTTCCGTTCTTTCTTGGGGCACAAGGCAATGTCTGGAGTAAGGCAGAGGGGTGGGAGAAGGTGGAAGGGCGGTTGGGAGCCCCTCCTGGGGACTTAGGTTTCTGGGAGAGCTGTTGTGTTTCTGTATTACCTTTCACCTTGTATATTGTGCTAAGCTCTAAATATANTGGGCTCTTTTCCCGGGCAACCAGCAACAGAACAAGGGGACACAGCCTCAAGTTGTGCCGAGGGAAGTATAGGCTGGATGTTAGGAGGAAGTTCTTCACAGAGAGAGTGATTGGCATTGGAATGGGCTGCCCAGGGAGGTGGTGGAGTCGCTGTGCCTGGGGGTGTTCAGGAAAAGCCTGGATGAGGCACTTAGTGCCATGGTCTGGTTGACTGGATAGGGCTGGGTGCTAGGTTGGACTGGATGATCTTGGAGGTCTCTTACAACCTGATTGATTCTATTCTATTCTAGTCAGTAAATTTGGACTTCTTTTTTCCACAGTTGCAGTCAAAGGCAATTATTCTAAATTTTGAAGGCAGAAGGAACTGTCACAGCACCCCCTCTCCCCAAAAGTCAAAGCACCATTAATGTCAGCACTTTATCTCAAAAGCCACTGTCTCTTATCAGAGCGTGCTGGAATCGCTTCCCAGCTAGCACAAAACATCAGGGGAAGAAATGAATCTGTCCCCTTTTTAAGCTGTTGATACAGGATAAATGTGTCTTCACGTCTTGAAAAGTGCAGGGAAAATGTATTTCCTGCCATTACAGATCCCCACAGCTGCCTTGCCTCATTAAATAACACACCAGCTAATCTCCCTACACACTGAACCTTCCAAATGAGAGATGTGATGCAACCTTAACAGACCCAATTCATACAGTCACTACCGATGGATGATCATTGGCAACACAAAGACCAGAAAATTCTCTTGCTGCAGCCCAGCACATGGTTGGCTGTTTGGGCTGCACATGTACATTGCTGGCTCATGTTGAGCTTTACTTTGTTGCATAAAGTTACTCCACACCTCCTTCTCTTCATTAAGAATTTCTCTTCTCCTCTGATGAGCTGAAATACCAATTATTCACAATGCTGCTGGAGCGAGTCCAGAGGAGGGCCACGAAGATGCTCAGAGGGCTGCAGCAGCTCTGCTATGAGGACAGGCTGAGAGAGTTGGGGCTCTGCAGCCTGGAGAAGAGAAGGCTTTGAGGACACCTTATAGTGGCTTTCCAGTATCTGAAGGCAGCCTACAGGAAGGCTGGGGAGGGACTATTTACAAGGTCTGGTAATGTCAGGACGAGGGGGAATGGGTTTAAGCTGGAAGAGGGGAGATTTAGACTGGATGTTAGGAGGAAGTTCTTTCCAGTGAGGGTGGTGAGACACTGGCACAGGTTGCCCAGGGAGGTTGTGGCTGCTTCCTCCCTGGAGGCATTTAAGGCCAGGCTGGATGAGGCCTTGAGCAGCCTGCTCTAGTGGGAGGTGTCCCTGCCTATGGCAGGGGGTTGGAGCTGGATGATCCTTGAGGTCCCTTCCAACCTAAACCATTCTATGATTCTATAAGTACAGTGGTTTCTACATTAAAATATGTCTCCACTGAGTTGTCAATTCCTGAACATGGGATCCATGCCTACGCAGGAGTCAAGTACACCTGTGTGTCATCATCTGCTTTCTCTTCCAAGAGAGCAAGAAGCATCTTGAGAAAGGTCTAGTTTCCCACGAAAAGGCAGGCATTTGAAATGCTCTTGACTTTAAGAGGCTCCTAAAAAGTAGTTGAGAAAGTCACAACTATTTGCTCCAAGAAGGAAAAAAGAAATCCCAGCATGCTACATTAGCCAGCTATATTTTAATATTCTGTTTATAGTTAGGGAAATTCAGTTCCTTTTAGCATCAAAAAGTTCTGATTGTGTTAATCAGACGAGAATATAAATGAGTTTCTATTTGCTTAGGTTTTCAAACTTGTATTGTAATATGGTTGAGGTTGAGCTTTTGCTTTACAGCCATATGTTGCTTCTTTAGGGAAAACAGTGTCCTCATCCCTGATAAACACTGATCCCCCCAAAAAAATCTCAACACTGATCCTGTACTTTAAAAGTTAAAGGATATTATGTCATTTATTATTAGGCTAACAGGTTAATGATGGCAAAAATAAAGCTTTCTGTCCAAGAGGCTACCAGCAGCCTATTGAAAACTACCAGAAAGCAAAAATCTGAAGCATTCATTTTGAATGTGAGTAGTAAGTACAATAAAATCAGAACAGTTTCTTCTGGAAGGCTTTTTAAAAATACCAAAGTATTTCTTCTCAGTTCTGTTGTTTTCCAGAACATCTGCCAAATTATCCAGCTTTATACTGCAGTGTCACCTCCCCTGTTTAACTGGCACTCACAACCACTTCTACATGGCTTTCTTCCTCAGTGCCCTGAGTTTCCCCAGTCAGAGGCTGGTACAGCTCATGTTCTGCACAGCAAACTGCTCCCAAAATTCTTTTCTCTTGCATCCCCCCCTCTTCCAAATGCCTTTTACCCTTCTGCTTGCAGAGGGAAGAGGTTTCCCCTCCCCACCCTGGTATTTCCGTAGCATGACTCAACTGTGCATCAGTTGAGGCCCCATCCCTGGAGACATTCAAGATCAGACTCATTGTGGTCTTGAGCAACCTGACCTAGGTAGGGATGTTCCTGCTCACTGCAGGGGTTTGGAGGAGATAACCTTTGAATCTCAGCCCTTGTAAAAAGCAACAAGCACCACTAGATCTGTTTTGCAGGTACAAAATAGAAGATTCAAGGTAGCATGCAAGACTCTGGGAAGTATCACACTAGATCAGGTTACTCATTCATCTTAGTCACCATTTATTCTTCAGCAATAGCCAGTGACAGATACTCCAGAAGGCAATTTAACCAATGAAAAAGGCTGAACAGCAAACCTGGAATGCTCCTGTCTGGCTTGCTATCAAAAGGCAGAAGAAACAATAGGGTGGCTGTTGAGTAGGACACTCAGCAATGAGTGAAAGCTTTATCTTCATTTCATTACACAAACCAGCAGAAGAAAGGCAAAACAGGCAGGCTCTAAGCTTTTATCTCTTCAGTAGGGACAGCCTGGCAAGTAAAGAACAAAGACTTTAATAGTTGCTGCCAGGGGACAAGGAAGAGATAAACTGGTGTTTTAAGCAAGAAGAAAGATGGATCCCAGCTTGCCAAGAGAAGACGATGCAGCCTCTTCTCAACACAGCTCCTAGAGTCCCCTCATATCACAGTATCACCAAGGTTGGAAGAGACCTCATAGGTCATCGACCCATTACCACAGAGCTCAAGGCTAGACCATGGCACCAAGTGCCACGTCCAATCCTGCCTTGAACAGCTCCAGGGACGGCGACTCCACCACCTCCCTGGACAGCCCATTCCAGTGGCCAATGACTCTCTCAGTGAAGAACTTTCTCCTCACCTCAAGCCTAAATTTCCCCTGGCGTAGCTTGAGGCTGTGTCCTCTTGTTCTGATGCTGGTTGCCTGAGAGAAGAGAGCAACCTTCTCCTGGCTACAACCACCCCTCAGGTAGTTGTAGACAGCAATAAGGTCTCCCCTGAGCCTCCTCTTCTCCAGGCTAACCAATCCCAGCTCCCTCAGCCTCTCCTCGTAGGGCTTGTGCTCGAGGCCTCTCACCAGCCTCACTGCCCTTCACCTATGGATGGGAGGGGAGAGTTGTCTGACATTAGCATGGAAACTATTTGTCTCACAACAGCTTCCAAGATCCTGCTTTGCCTAAAACCCTGCACTGCCAATGCTAGGCCATGCTAACCCCCCCAAAACCAGCTGTGGAGATAAAGGTGTACAAGCCTTCATGTTCAGACTATTTGCATTAGACATGTTTTCTTGCAAGATAAAGCACTCAATTTCTTCTTGCTATTTCTTGGAAAAATTTGAATGGTCTCTGTTCAAATGCCATAAAGTCTCTCTGATGAGTTTAATCAAAGATAAAGACAGCATTTGCTTTGACGAAACGAAGCGTGAAGTGTCTAGAGGGGAGGATTCAGCTTTAAGGTTAGACAATATCTGCAGCAAGGAGGAGGTGGCTTTCAAGAAAACAGTATTCTTTGGCTTGGAAAACAAAGCAGAAAATGAGGAGACTCTTCAAAAGCCTTTTAAGGTCTCCCTCCCAAAAGAGTTTTGGTAACACAGCATCTTCCAACTTAAGGAATTAAATATTGTGACTGGTAAGAATGTGCCCAGCATTGAATATAGACTCCTGGAAATGCATCAGACTTGAAGAAAGTCCATCAAAGCAATGACAGCCTCCTCATTGACTTGGGCCTTCCCAGGTTTGCATTAGCTAATTCCAAGTCAGCAGATTAATGTCATTCTCCACTGTCACTGACCTTTATTGCGATATTGAAGAACAACTTAAGCACGCCCTAAAAAGTCTTTCTTGAAATGAGAGTCCTCCACAGATAGACTGTAAAAAAGATAAGGCATGAGGGTACTAGATGGCCATAGAACCTCATAATCTTAAAGGTCTTGCCCAACCAAAACAAAGCCCAACCATTGTCTCACTCCACCAAGCCTGATGCTAAACCATGGTCTGAGACCTCTATGTGTCAAAATTCTAAGTGCAAGAACTGCAGCAGGCAAGCAAAGGCAAGTTTTATACTTGTTCACAGCAAGAAGTGAAACTGGGTCTCCAGTCAGCTACCACCATCTGTCAATTTGCAGGCAGAAGATGCCTGCAGCAGGGCAAATTTCTTGCCTCTCAGATTTTATATACCAGACCATTCTTTACATTTTTCCCCGCACCATAATAGAGAAGTAGCAAGGCTTGGCAGCACGTTGGGTTTAAGTGCAAAGGGATACCTACAACATGAGCCTTCATTGTGGTAGGCCTGATAGGCCCAAAATAGGCTTATACATGTCCTGCCTTGCCTAGGCATGTTTTTCAGCTCCACCAGAGAGGCAAGTGCAGGAAACAGAGACAAAAGAACCTGGAGCCACTGAGTCTGGCCTGTTGTTGTAAAGGGTGGGGGCGTCCAGGGTCCTGTGGTGTAAGGTACACACACTTAGACTGTGCCTGTCTAGTGCAAGGCTGTTCCCAAGTTAGGGAAGAGCAAGCCTCTGGCTTTGCCTAACACAGTATGGTTTGGCTAGCTGCCATTCTGATTGGCTATTCTGTGTCCAAAGGGCAATTAATCTCAGCCCATACTGATAAAAGGAGATATGCAGGCAAACAACCTGCTTTTGCTTCCCTGCTTTGCTCCCCTGCTCTCTGCTGTGCCCAGCCATGCTGCTTTTGCACACAGACTTATTGCTTGCCTGGTAAACTCCACTGCCCCGAGTTACCAGGAGCAGACCCTGGATGCCTGCACGCAATCAGCCTGTGTGGCCAGCGTGACATCGTGCTGAGACTGCACAACATCCTGTCTCTATACCTGAAAAGTCCCACTTAGAAGTCCTAGACATAACAGATTATCCAGAAGCCAGGAGAACAAGGTCAGAGATTGTCTGCCTCTTTCCCCAGAAGCTGGGAAGATCAAGTCTCAACATCTGACAAGACAGAGTTCCCCAAAAGCATTTGGGCACTGTCTGGACTGTGGCTAGCCCCCACGAGTGGGTAATAATAATCTATGAGTAAATGCTCAATGCCTCTTTGTAATTCTCCACTGCCTTCTGCCATAGAGCAGAAAGAGCTTGAGCCCAGCTACTGGGCAAGCAGCATATTGACTGCAAGTGGCATTTGACAGCAGGAACCTTCTCTTCCAGTTCAATTAATGATTATATATTTTGCTGGTTATATTAGATCTAGATATTATCCATAGAATGTTTCCATGACCATGTAAGAACAGAAATATTATTAAAATTAGTGGTCAGGGGTGGTGAGAGAGTTCTGAGTACCAAAATTAATAAACAACATTAATTTGGGGTAAATATCATCTCGCATCAATTTCCCCTCCGTGACAGCCTTTGAAGCCCTACAGCAGCAGTTCTGCTTTCTGATAACACCCTTGATATCAAACAATTCATAGAAAAGCAGAACTCTAAGATTGCTTCCTCATTTTGTAACTAATTCAATAAGCAAACAGAATTGTCCCTCGGTGTAAAGCAGCCTGTTAGCAATACACCAGCGAGCCCAGCTAACCGCTTCTGACAGACGCTATTGGCAGGGCTGCATTTTAGCACTGTGACTGTACATGGGAAATGGACAAGAAAAGGATATCACTATTAATATGCAAACCCATTATGCATTAAGATACAGCCCTGCTCTGGCTGAATGCTGCAACTCTTAATGAAAACTGAATTTCAACAAGAGCAGTGTCACAGTAGTAAGTGATGACAGCTTTTTTATTTCTCCCTACAAATGGATTCTCAGCCATACAGAACAAAAGTCCTCTCTGAAAACTAAAGCAGAAGGATTGCAAGTTTCCAAGAGTTATACCTGGTTTGCACCAGGGGAAGGTATCATTGGAATTCCTCTGATGTCCAAGAAACCTACACTAAGAATTACACATTTATGACTGCAAATATACTCCTAGTTTCGAGTCAAGAATTCACCAGTGTGCTACTTTGAGTCTAGCTGGTATATTTTGGTGAGAGGAATTAGGTGCTAGGCTGTGAAAAGGCAACAATGGTGATGGCTACTGCTCTCATAGGCTTGCTGAGATGGATAAGAACTCTGATCACAAACACAGATAAGGCAGTTGTTTGCTCTCTGTCTTTAGAGCTGCACTTCTCTCTAACCTAACCTGCTGTCTGCTTCCTAACCCCCCTGGTTGACCCTCCAAACTCGCCTTGAGCATAAGGCAAAATGTAGGGTAAAGTAGAGGGGTGGGGAGAAGGCAGAAAGGTGGTTGAGAGCTGTTACTGGGCACTCTGGTTTCTGGGAGTGTTTCTGTATTACTTCTTAACTTGTCTGTTTCTGTCTATAGCTGTATAGATTGTAAATATCTGCTTGTATTTTGTGCTAAGCCGTAAATAAAAAGCTTCATTCACTTTCCAGATCAACTGAGTCCAGTCTGGGTGATTTTTTCAATTGTGGAGGGGTGGGTTACACCCAAACCATCACAACCAGAAACCCATGCATTATTTCCTCATCTACACTGAATCACCTACATATTGATGTTTTGTACATCCCTTGTTTGCAAGAAATAGGGAAGCAAAAACAAAACCACAAAACAACCAATGAAATAATAACCAAAAAAACAACCCCAGCACTCCTATAGCTTCTAGAGATGGTCAGTCACCAGAAAACACCAGCTCAGTACATCAGTGCTTACCAAGAGGAAGATAACAAATGCACCTGTGAATACTGGGTGGGAGACTGAGCTCCAGACAGACTGTTCATACAAGTGCAAGGTAATAGGGATTGAGGCCACACTCATTACTGTGGGTAGTTCCTACAGCAGCACTCAAAATACACATATCCCAGCTTGATGGGAACACATGGACTAGTGCATCTGTAAACAGACCTGGTA
This sequence comes from Tricholaema leucomelas, assembly GCA_013400475.1. Lineage (NCBI taxonomy): Eukaryota > Metazoa > Chordata > Aves > Piciformes > Lybiidae > Tricholaema lacrymosa > Tricholaema leucomelas. Next base: position 71,887 of record WAAF01016285.1, read on the forward strand.
GAGGGGCAAGGGACTAATCTTCCAGATCAGCTGGCTTAGGAAGGATTTGACAGAAGGGGACACAGTCTCAAGTTGTGCTGGGGGAGGTATAGGCTGGATGTTAGGAGGAAGTTCTGCACAGAGAGAGTGATTGGCATTGGAATGGGCTGCCCAGGGAGGTGGTGGAGTTGCCATGCTGGGAGGTGTTCAAGCAAAGCCTGGATGAGGCACTTAGTGCTGTGGTCTGGTTGACTGGACAGGGCTGGGTGCTAGGCTGGACTGGATGAGCTTGGAGGTCTCTTCCAACCTGGTTGATTCTATGAAATTCAACCTGTCTCCACACAGAACCACAACATGAGAGAGGTTGCACGAGACCTCCAGAGATCAAGTCCAACCATCCTATCAAAGCAGGATCACGTAGGGTAGGTCGCACAGGAATGCATCTAGGCAGGTTTTGAAAGTCTCCTGAGACTTCACCAGATGATAGAATGAACAGAAATATTGCTCACTTATCTCACTGATCTTACAAGTTCCTGGTATTTGGGATCCAGGGCAAGTGCAATGAGGCATTGGAACAGGTTGCCCAGGGAGGTGGAGTCATCACTCCCACAGTTGTTCCAAGAGCAAGTAGATGCGGTGCTACAGGGTATGGTCTAGTGGTCAGGGAGGTGTTGGGCAGAACACAGACTTGGTCTTGGAGGTCTTTTCCAACCTTCATTACAAGTAATAGAAATATTAAAAAGTGACCCCATATCACACTGTGGTCAGTGAGATCCCCTTTTTGCCTCTCCAAATCAATACAAGACAGAAGTTGTGGGGTTTAAACAGAAACCTGTCTGAGATCCTTTGCACATCCCCAAGCACACAAATCATCCACCACCTCATAAAGCAGTCCTCTGGGTGTGGAGAGCCAAGAATTTCCTCTGAAGAGGATATTTCTGCTTTCCTCATGGCATGATTTAATAACAGCAATAAACCAGTAAGAACACAGAAGGTTTATCTTCATGCTCTTTCGAAAAATCAAGGAGGAGTAAAAATGTTTTCTCATTTCATAAGTCTCCTAAACCTAATACTAATAAAGAGGAAAGCTGTGCAGCTGATTCAGGACATTGCTGAGCCTGAGGGCTTAGTCTTTTTCCTGCATGAGGCTGAAAAATAAATAAGGTGAAAAAAAGGAAAAAGCAAAAAGAATGAAAATGCATGAAAATGCCAGAATCGACATAAATACTTAGTATGATCTAGTTCTAAGAACCAAATAGACCACTGAATAAAGGATTAGAAGGAAAACATCCCTATCTGCAAACTTTAGTGTAAAGAATCATAGAATCAGCCAGGTTGGAAGAGACCTCCAAGATCATCCAGTCCAACCTAGCACCCAGCCCTAGCCAGGCAACCAGACCATGGCACTAAGTGCCCCATCCAGGCTTTTCTTGAACACGCCCAGGGACGGTGACTCCACCACCTCCCTGGGCAGCCCATTCCAATGCCAATCACTCTCTCTGCCAACAACTTCCTCCTAACATCCAGCCCATACCTCCCCTGGCACAACTTGAGGCTGTGTCCCCTTGTTCTGTTGCTGGTTGCCTGGCAGAAGAGACCAACCCCCACCTGGCTACAGCCTCCCTTCAGGTAAAGGGACAGAACAGGAACCAGGTTTAATGGCCAAATAGTTTCTGTGTGTGAAAACACTGGTTTTAATTGGGGCTCTGTTGGAGTCTTGGTTTGAGAAGGGCTTTTTTTTTGTGGTTGTCTCTTTTTTGGGGGGGAGGTGTTTGCTTATTTTGCTTTGTTGGGTTTTGTTTCTGTCTGAGAGTCTTCTTTTTTTTGCCAAGGTTTGTAATGGCTGGAGGGAAAGGGTTAATTGTAACGGTTTTGTTTGCCTTATTTATGTAAAGTGCAGTCAAGACAGCATTAGGATACCCTCTTTGTGGTGGCAGAGTTAGAGACTTAGCAGAGAGAGTTAGTCCAAGTGAAAGTGAGTCCAAGTCTGGCCCCCGACATGCTGTTTGAAATGTGCCCTTTCATCTCCTGAAGAACAAATATTTCATGCATTTACACACACAGCTCTCCTTGTTTCTTTTCTTTGAACTTTCTCTTCACTCAGAGCTCTTTCCCCTTCAAATGTCCTTCTGAAATAGATTTTCCTCTTAATTCTCAAGAGAAATTTTAAATAAAGATACCTTTTTCTGTGGCAAAAGGAGCAGTCAGCTTTAGCAGGACAAGCCAGGCAAAAACAGCACTGAATTGTGAGCAAAGAAGAGACCCTAATGCCAGTGCTCACGTCAGTACTGCTAGGAAAGGCTGGGGGAGCAACCCTACAGCTGGGACTGGTAGAATCACAGAATCAGTCAGGGTTGGAAGATACCACAAGGATCACCTAGTTCCAATCTCCCTGCCATGGGCAGGGACACCCTTCCCTAGATCAGGCTGGGCACAGCCTCATCCAGCCTGGCCTGAAACACTTCCAGGGATGGGGCCTCATCCATCTCCCTGGGCAACCCATTCCAGGCTCTCACCACTCTCATGCTGAACAACTTCCTCCTCACATCCAGCCTGAACTTACCCCTCTCCAGCTTTGCTCCATTCCCTCTAGTCCTGTCACTCTAGTCCTGATGCCCTGTAAAGTCCCTCTCCAGCTTTTTTGTAGCCCCCCTTCAGATACTGAAAGGCCACAACAAGGTCACTTCGGAGCTCCCCATGGAGCTGACTCCCTCTCTGTAGTTGAGCAGTGCAATGAACTGCAGCAGGGAAATGAAGCCAAAAGCAGTAAGAGTGGTAAGAAAAAGCAGCTGTTGTGTGAACTGCAGAGAAGCAGATTATACACTTCTGTGATGGGTCAGTGCAATCCACAGAGACTGTGACAGGCTTGAGGGCTTGCCCATGAAAAACCTTGTGAAGTTCAAGGAAGCCAAGTGCAAGGTTTTGCACATGGGTTGGGGTAATCCTGTGCACAATTACAAGATGGGAGATGAGTGGATTAAGATATAAACCTTGCTGAGAAGGATTTGGGGATGTTGGTGACTGAAGAATGGAGAGTGAGCCAGCAATGTGCACTTGCAGACCAGAAAAGCAATCATTGGCCAAGAAAGCAAATCGCATCCTGGCCTGGATCAGGAACAGTGTGGCCAGTAGGACAAGGGAGGTTATTCTGCCCCTGTGCTCAGCACTGCTCAGGCCACACCTTGAGTGCTGTGTCCAGTTCTGGGCTCCTCAATTCAAGAGAGATGTTGAGGTGCTGGAAGGTGTCCAGAGAAGGGCAGCAAAGCTTGTGAGGGGCCTGGAACACAAACCCTATGAGGAGAGGCTGAGGGAGCTGGGGGTGTGCAGCCTGAAGAAGAGGAGGCTCAGGGGGGACCTCACTGCTGTCTACAACTACCTGAAGGGAGGCTGTAGCCAGGTGGGGTTGGTTTCTTTTCCCATGCAACCAGCAACAGAACAAGGGGACACAGTCTCAAGTTGCGCTGGGGGAAGTATAGGCTGGATGTTAGGAGGAAGTTGTTGGCAGAGAGAGTGATTGGCATTGGAATGAGCTGCCCAGGGAGGTGGTGGAGTCGCCGTCCCTGGGGGTGTTCGGGGAAAGCCTGGATGAGGCACTTAGTGCCATGGTCTGGTTGATTGGATAGGGCTGGGTGATAGGCTGGACTGGATGATCTTGGAGATCTCTTCCAATCCAGTTGATTCTATTCTATTCTGACCACTTCACCCCTCTGCTCTGTTCTCCTGACATCCCCACTCAGTGTCGTGTCCAACTCTGGGGACTCTGATGCAAGAAAGGCAATGACCTGCCTGAGCAGCTCCAGAAGTGGCCATAAAGACAATTAGGGGGCTGAAGGACCTCTCTTATGAGGAGACTTCCAGGCTGGAAGAGTTGGGTTTGTTCAGCCTGGGGAAGAGAAACCTCCAGGCAAACCTTACAGCAGCCTTACAGTAATTCAAGGAAAGTACTACAGAAAAGATGGAAAAAGACACTTCATCAGCAAGTGCACTGAAAGATAGGGTGTAACAGTTTCAAACTGATTTAGATTAGCTATAAGGGAGAAATTCTTCATTGTGAGGGTGGCAAGGCACTGGAACAAGCTGCTCAGAAAAGCTCTGGACGCCCCATCTCTGTAACTGTTCAAGGCTTTTAGCAACCTGGTCTAGGAGGAGATATCCTTGCCATCACAGGGGGCCTGAAAGGAGATGCTTTAAGGCCACTTCCATCCCAAAGCATTCTGTGAGCCTATGATAGATGTTAACCCTAATTACCTTCAGATGTTCACTGTTTTGACCAGGCACTGCACCAGCAGCCTGCAGTGTGCTTATCCTCCCACATTCTGGAAATGAAGAAAGTGCTCTGCAGTTCACCAAGATTAAGTGAAATCATTCAGGTCACTCAGAAGGGGAGGAAGCTTATACAAGACTCAGAAGCTGTGACACAGATAGAATCAATCCATGATGTCAGCACAGATCATGGCTTAGTTTTGTGCTTTAACTGTTCATATTTTTGGCATATTTTATTCATTTATCTTTGAAGTTACTCTTCAGAGTAATTCAAACATAATGATACTAGAATAGGTGTTTGAAAACTCCTTTCCTAACAAGGTGGACATTATGAAACTCTCTATATATTTAATGCTAACTAATCACCTTTTTGCTCCCCAAGGTAAACAGACAAAAAGACTGCAGGATCATTAGTCACACAGATATAAGCACACATCAACAAACAAACCCCAGGGCCGTTTATACTTTTTCCTCATTAAATGCTCTCCCATCTCCACTTTGATGAACTGTGAAGATTCACATAGGATAAACAAAAAGCAATTCAGTATAGGACAGAGCACCAAGGGAATTAGTTCAAAATATATTATCTGGAAGGACAGAGAATGTCGAAGTTTATAAGCCAAGATCAGCAGCGTCTCCATTTCTGCAGCTACAATGTTATTTCATCACCCTGAACCGCAGGCAGCTCTTTGTTTATAAGCAGAGCACGAGAAAAATTGTTCCCTACAGAATCAGGATACTTGCTGATCTATCTTAATGATGGGTTAAAAGTCATATTCTCAGAATGGTTTAACAACTTGTTTTACAAATCAGCAGTGTGCTCTTGCAAAAAAAAAAACAAAACCAAACTCATGTCTTGAAATAAACTCAGATGCAGCTTTCTCAAGTGGATTTTAGAAGTATGCTGATCCAAAGGTCTCCTGATAACATTCAGGGGAATGAAGCAAACAGTGTTAGCATTATACATGTGGATGACACCAAGCTAGGAGCAGGTGTTGATCTGTTGGAAGGTAGGAGAGACCTGCAGAGGGACCTAGACAGGCTGGATGGGTGGGCAGAGGCCAATGGGATGAGATTTAGAAGGCCAAGTGCAGGGTTCTACACTTTGGCTACAACGACCTCAAGCAGCGCTACAGGCTGGGGACAGAGTGGCTGAGAGCAGCCAGGAAGAAAGGGACCTGGGGGTACTGACAGGTAGTAGCTAAAGATGAGGCATCAGTGTGCCCAGGTGGCCAAGAGAGCCAATGGCATCCTGGCCTGGATCAGGAACAGAGTGGCCAGTAGGACGAGGGAGATTATTCTTCCCCTATACTCAGCACTGCTCAGGCCACCCCTTGAGTACTATGTCCAGTTCTGGGCTCCTCAGTTCAAGAGAGATGTTGAGGTACTGGAAGGTGTCCAGAGAAGGGCAACAAGGCTGGTGAAGGGCCTGGAGCACAAACCCTATGAGGAGAGGCTGAGGAAGCTGGGGGTGTGCAGCCTGCAGAAGAGGAGGCTCAGGGGTGATCTCATTGCTGTCTACAACTACCTGAAGGGAGTTGTACTAGGAGAAGTCTAGGCTGGATGTTAGGATGAAGTTGTTGCCCGAGAGAGTGATTTGCATTGGAATGGGCTGCCCAGGGACGTGGTGGAGTCACCGTCCCTGGAGGTGTTCAAGCAAAGCCTGGATGAGGCACTTAGTGCCATGGTCTGGTTGATTGGACAGGGCTGGGTGCTAGGTTGGACTGGATGAGCTTGGAGGTCTCTTCCAACCTCGTTGCTTCTATTCTGTTCTATTCTATCTCCAAACTACATGTCAGGACTGAGACCTTCTGTTTTGAGTGAGATGAGTTAGGCAGTTGGAAATGCTCAGTTCAGGCTGATTACATCTGGCTTAAATTCTTGCCTCTGCAAGTGCTGACTAACTCCGAGCAACTATCTCACGACGGCACTAGAGCAGCACTAAGCCAGGGATATATATATCAATTATGGGTGCTCAAGGCTTCCAAGCAGTCCTGCTCCATCAACCCATCTAGCTTTTGGCAATGTGAAAAATAGCTTTTTGCTTGACTTCTTACTGGTCCCTCCAATCTACCAACCCCCCAAGGCTACTAAACTGACATTTGGGAAGTATCCTAATTGAAGGGAGATGAACTGAAACAGATGCAAAGAATGGCTAGCAGGATCAACACAGGAAGAGGACAGTCTAACACAGGGCCAGAATCATTTGTACTTCAAAAGATTAGCATCATTCTCCTTGTTACTTCAATGGTCATTGGCAATTCAGTAACCTACCAGTCATTAGCTGAGTAACAAATACTTCTCTATTGGGAAACTTCATGACAGTTAAAACCAACTTTAGCATTAAAATATTCAACTTTGAGAGATGTGAACTGAACTCGCAGCTAAGATCATTCCTTTGATACTGTGTCTCTTGATGCTCTTAGGTTTACATAGAGCTGCATTTATGACTGGATGTTTTCACCAGGAAAAGTGTTTGTTACACTTGGTATTAATACAGTTTAAGGTAAGAAACCTTCACATTATCCTTAAGGCTACCTTCCTTGAATAGGCAGCAAAACAAAACTTGCTTTCATGTAAGTAGCTTTTAAATGTGACGCAAAAGAACCAAGATGACCCTAAATAAAAAGAAGTAGGAAAGATTACAGGATAAGAAGACAAAAGTCCTTCAACAGATGGGTGAGAAATCTTCCATCCTTGTTGAAGGTCATGTCCTTCTCCAAACAAATCACTACTGAGGTCAAAGTGATCTAAGCAAAGCTTTGAGAGACACCAAGAGTTCTGTAGATGTGGCAGCTCACACTCCAGTATCTATTTGCAGCTTTCCATATGGTGATGTTTACAAGTTTCACTCTGATATGGGTCAAGAACTGGCTGGAGGGCCAGGCCCAGAGAGTGGTGGTGAATGGTGCCACATGCAGTTGGCAGCTGGCACTAGTGGTGTGCCCCAAGGATCAGTGCTGGGCCCAGTTCTGTTCAATATCTTTACTGATGATCTGGACCAGGGGATTGAGTCCAGCATCAGTAAGTTTGCAGATGACACCAGGCTAGGAGGAGGTGTGGATCTGTTGGAGGGTAGGAGAGCCCTGCAGAGGGACCTTGCCAGGCTGGATGGGTGGGAAGAGGCCAATAGGATGAGACTGAACAAGGCCAAGTGCAGGGTTCTACACTTTGGCCACAACAACCCCAAGCAGCGCAACAGGCTGGGGACAGAGTGGCTGGAGAGTACACAGTAAGAAAGGGACCTGGGGGTGCTGGTAGAGAGTAGCTGAAGCTGAGCCAGCAGTGTGCCCAGGTGGGCAGGAGAGCCAACGGCATCCTGGCCTGGATCAGGAGCAGTGTGGCCAGTAGGACGAGGGAGGTTCTTCTTCCCCTGTACTCAGGACTGGTCAGGACACATCTGGATTACTGTGTCCAGTTCTGGGCTCTTCAATTCAAGAGCAATGTTAAGGTGCTAGAAGATGTCCAGAGAAGGGTGACAAAGCTGGTGAGGGGCCTGGAACACAAACCCTATGAGGAGAGGCTGAGGGAGCTGGGAGTGTGCAGCCTGGAGAAGAGGAGGCTCAGGGCAGACCTCACTGCTATCTACAGCTACCTGAAGGGAGGCTGTAGCCAGGTGGGGTTGGTCTCTTCTGCCAGGCAACCAACAACAGAACAAGGGGACACAGTCTCAAGATGTGCCGAGGGAGGTCTAGGCTGGATGTTAGCTGAAAGTTCTTCCCAGAGAGTGACTGGCATTGGAATGGGCTGCCCAGGGAGGTGGTGGAGTTGCTGTCACTGGAGGTGTTGAAGCAAAGCCTGGATGAGGCACTTAGTGTCATGGTCTGGTTGATTGGCTAGGGCTGGGTGCTAGCTTGGACTGAATGATCTTAGAGGTCTCTTCCAAACTGGTTGATTCTTAGATCCTATAAAGTTTCTCCATATTATTGCTCATAACAGCAGCAAAGATGAAGCTTGTATTGTTCAAGAGTTAGCCTACCCTCCTGGCTCTGGCCGTTACCTCATGTAGCATCTCCAAGTTCCTCCCCTCCATTTAAAATAAAATTACCTATTTAAATTCAATACATCAAACCAGAAGATTTGCATACTCTGCAGTTTAAAAAGACACAACTTCAGGGTAAAGTGATTGTTGTCTTTCAAAAGAAGTTTTTACTGTAGATTATCCAAAATGAATATTGGAGTTTGAGTCTTCCTCTCTTATGCACTGAATAGTAACAAATATTTGAATTAGCACTCACATAAAAGAACCCCCATGTTTCACAACCTTAAGTAAAAACTACAGCAAAGAAAAGAGTATTAGCCCTTATCTCCCTTACCAAGTGAAAAATAACAACCTTTTTAACAGGCTGTTTGTTTTCAGCATCAGTGCTCATCTAACACCAACACAATCACAGACATAATGAAGTCGTTGGATCCACTACAATACCATAGAATCATAGGATTACTAAGGTTGGAAAAGACCTTTAAGATCAAGTCCAACCCTAACCCAGCTAACCTATGACCACTAAACCATATCCTGGAGCACCACTTCTTCAACATTTCCAGGGATGGCAAAGCCACCACCTCTCTGAGCAGCCTGTTCCAACTCCTCACTGCTCTCTCAGTAAATAGTCTTCCTAATGTCCAGTCTACATCTCCCCTGGCACAGCTTAAACCCATTTCCTCTCACCCTATCACTGGTTACCAACACCAGCCTCATTACAATCTCTTTTCAGGTAGTTACAGAGAGCAGTAAGATCTCCCCTCAGCCCTCTGTTCTCCAGACCAAAACAACTCCAACTCCCTCAGGCACATTTGTATGATGGATGCCCTCCAAACCCCTCACCAGCCTCCTTGCTAGTCTTCGGACATGCTCCAGGACCTCAGTGTTTTCCCTACACTGTGGCTCCTACAACTGAACACAGCATTCAAGCTGTGGCCTTCACCAGGGCCTGGTACAAAGGCACCATCACTGCCCTACTCTCCTGCTGGACACAATGTTTTTGATCCAGGTCAGGATGCTATTGTCTTTCTTGGTCACCTGAACACACTACTGGCTTACAAGTCAGCTGCTGAGGACAGAACTCTTCCATCCTTTCTTTCTCACACACCCCTTGGATTTACTAAGGATGCTCAAGCAGAATGGATGTTGAATGAAGACGTCACCAAGTGAGGGACTTCTGCTGCTGTGAACATTGACCTTGGAAAAAGGACGCTTGGAGCTAGTGTGGCAGGGGAAAGACCCAAACAGCTGTACAAGCTCCAAACCCTGAGAATTAGCTGGGTTACTGTCTGGCAGAGTGGGAAATGCAAGCTTCTGAATTGGTGCAGTGATAACATAGCACTACTCCTCATGAATAAACCCATTCTGACGTACACCAAGTTGTGACAAGCTGCAGCTGATTTCTCCAAGGACAGGAAGAATTTACAGTTCCTAGTTAGAGAACAAGGCACATTGCAGCTCTTAAATCAGCATACCTACAATGCATGCATCACTAACAGCATCCTTCACACAGTCAAGTATCTTCTGCTTGCTTTGAAAGCACAGCCTGGCGCAGTAACTTTGGAGGTAAGTATCTTACTTGCATTCATTCACTGTTAATACTGCATATTATTTAAGGTATGTATTGTATGCTCGGTTTCTAAACTCTGTGCATTCACATTTCAACAGCTCCAAGGCTTTGTTCCTCAAGTGCAGTTCAAATCTGGAATCTGAAGACAAACTTCAGTAGAAACTACAGCCAGAAAAAGAATTTAGCTCTTCTCTCCCTTACCTTTGCATCAAGGTATTTTTAACAGGCCTCTTGTTTTAAGCGTCAATACTTGTCCAGCTCAAAGACAACCACAAATATAATGAACAGATGATGTCAATGCTATTGACATCATAGCTCAAAACTACAACTTAGACATAATTGTGTATTATTACCTCCAAGACATCCAACAAACGATACCAGGAACAGCTGTTTCCACAGCAGCAGCATCTTCAGTCACCTAAATTCAGTAACTGTGGTTGGGTCTCAGGTGAACTGTATCTTTAGTCTTCCAGGTGGCACAGTTTAACCTGTTAAAAGAACAAACATAAAAGGGAATCCCATGATGATCCTTAAGAACCAGCTTCCTTGTTAATGCACTTCTTAACAAACATAAAGCTGTCAGATTCTCTAATGTTCCTCTTCTTTTTTTTCCTGTGACTTAACTCTTTATAGAAGGTTCCATGTATTACATTTAGAATATCTAGGTGGTGATATGAGTTATAGAAGTCAGCAGCAGCACTGATGGATAAGTTCATTTTTTAGTGCCTCCTCCTCACCAACCTCTAACCTTCATGTATTTGTAGGAAACTGTAGTTTTAAAGAGAGAGAGAGAGAGTCCATGAGGTGCAATCACACACAAAATGCAGTAGTTTAATGCCTTTGTTACAAGAGCTTGCATTGCACTCGTCTTGTATAAACCCTGCTAGCAACAATCTGAACAAGTGCAATAGCTGATTTAATTAAAGCCCTGTCCAACCCTTTACTCTCTTGCTTGTTCTCCATACTCAACCTGTACTCAGTATGAGTAACAGCACTGCAGAAATCTAAAGAGGGATATCTAGAAATCAAAACACCCCAAAACCCTCTAGTGAATACACTGCACCCAAGTGCATTAGGTGCAATGCTATGAACTCATCTGCTCATACCTTTGTTACTGGCTAGATTATAACCAGTTTACCAAGGTCTACCTAGCCTTACTATGGCATTACTGTTTTACTCTCTCTTCTCCTAAAGAAGCTTTACAGGAAAGTTTCTGGGAGTTGTGTCACAACTGTGACATTTTGTGCATGTCACTTCTGCTGCTCCTCTTTCTTCAGAGAAAGAGGAGCTGGGCAAAATCTGAGGTTCTGCAGTGCACTGACCGGACCGAATGGGTCCTTCTGGAACCAGATTACAACCACAGCACAAAAGTAAAAGCAAAAAAACACAGCAACTACTAATTGAGGAACCAAATCTGAGATGTCTGAACCTGCTTCTTCCATGTGAACTGTGTGGAGTTGCTAAAGAGGTCTGAATTTCAAGCTAAGCATTCCCAAAGTTACGAGGCAAGGATGCATCAGAGTGTGTGATGATTCACCAGGCAAATATAAGCATCCCTGAAAAACATCCCATGGACTTTTGCCACAAGAACTGTATTTCTTCTCATCCTGCAATCCCAGCTCACACAGGAGCCAGCTTCTGCAGCAACACAGTACTGACAGTGGCATCCTCTCCTCTGCACTCTCCAAAGTGCTGCTTCTTTGTATATTTCTAAATCAAAAGCTAATCAAACCCAAACCCTCCTTGCCTTTTATCAGGTAATAGGCATTGATCACTCAGCAGGTATCTGCTGCCAGCAAAGCTGGTACAAGAGGGATGCTTCCTGTAGGGCTACAGCAATTTTCAAGTATCTAAAAATAGGGGTACACTGACACATCTCACCCCTAGGCAGCTCTCTGGATCAGACAGTTTGAGGAATTGCAACCAATTCTCTTAGCCCTTACCATCTGAAGAAGTTTATCATATGCAGCTAAAGTGTAACAGCTTTCTGAGAGGAATCATGGAAGTATAACAAATTGCTGCCAAGTCTCCCTGTTTATAAAACCCCAAAAAACACATACACAACATTTTAATCCTTCCTATCATAGAATCATAGAATGGTTTAGGTTGGAAGGGACCTCAAGGATCATCCAGCTCCAACCCCCTGCCATAGGCAGGGACACCTCCCACTAGAGCAGGTTGCTCAAGGCCTCATCCAGCCTGGCCTTAAACGCCTCCAGGGAGGAAGCATCCACAACCTCCCTGGGCAACCTGTGCCAGTGTCTCACCACCCTCACTGTAAAGAACTTCCTCCTAACATCCAGTCTAAATCTCCCCTCTTCCAGCTTAAACCCATTCCCCCTCGTCCTGACATTACTAGACCTTGTCAATAGTCCCTCCCCAGCCTTCCTGTAGGCTCCCTTCAGATACTGGAAAGCCACTCTAAGGTCTCCTCGAAGCCTTCTCTTCTCCAGGCTGCAGAGCCCCAACTCTCTCAGCCTGTCCTCATAGCAGAGCTGCTGCAGCCCTCTGAGCATCTTTGTGGCTCTCCTCTGGACCCGCTCCAGCAGTTCCACATCCTTCTTGTGCTGGGGGCTCCAGAACTGCACACAGTACTCCAGGTGGGGTCTGAGGAGAGCAGAGTAAAGGGGCAGAATCCCCTCCCTTGCCCTGCTGCCCACACTGCTCTTGATGCAGCCCAGCACAGGGTTGCTGTCTGGGCTGCATGTGCACACTGCCGGCTCATGTTGAGCTTGTCATCAACCCAGACCCCCAGGTCCTTTTCCTCAGGGCTGCTCTCAGCCATTCACCACCCAGCCTGTATCTGTGCCTGGGATTAAAAATCCTGGAGCTAAAAAACCCTAGGGTCAGATGAACATACTAAGGAGGTCATATAAAGGGGAGGTGGAAATGTTTTGCAACACATCAGCAGTTCATGGACTTTTTTAATAGTAATTATTAAAGACAAAACCAAAATAGAATCCCCAGACAGACAAAACCCAATCAAGTGAAAAAAAAACCTTTTTGTTGAAACTTAGAACTTTGAATTAGTCTCAGTCACCACCTCGTGTTTCCAAGGGCCATCTGCAAAGCCATCCCCTAAGGAACAACAGTTATTCATAAGCAGCCACAGACCAGAGACAGGACAACCAGACATTAGTCCAGGATACAGTCCTGGCTGTGCTGCTTCACAGAATGGCAGGGCTGGAAAGGACCTCAAAAGCTCATCCAGTCCAACACCCCCTGCCAGAACAGGATCTCCAATACCAGATCACACAGGAACACATGCAGACAGGGCTTGAATGCCTCCACAACCCCCTGGGCAGCCTACTCCAGTGTTCTGTCATCCTCATAGGGAAACAAAAACAAACTCTTCATGTTTACATGAAACTTCCCATGTCTCAGCTGCCACCCATTGCCCCTTGCCCTGTCATCCAGCCTCTTGGCACTCACCCTGCACATACTGATAAACATGGATAGAATAGAATAGAATCAATCCGGTTGGAAGAGACCTCCAAGATCATCCACTCCAACCTATCACCCAGCCCTATCCAGTCAACTAGACCATGGCACTAAGTGCCTCATCCAGGCTTTTCCTGAACACCCCCAGGGACGGTGACTCCACCACCTCCCTGGGCAGCCCATTCCAATGCCAATCACTCTCTCTGTGAAGAACTTCCTCCTAACATCCAGCCTATACTTCCCTCGGCACAACTTGAGGCTGTGTCCCCTTGTCCTGTTGCTGGTTGCCTGGGAGAAGAGACCAACCCCCACCTGGCTACAACCTCCCTTCAGGTAGTTGTAGACAGCAATGAGGTCTGCCCTGAGCCTCCTCTTCTCCAGGCTAAACAACCCCAGCTCCCTCAGCCTCTCCTCATAGGGTTTGTGTTCCAGGCCCCTCACCAGCTTTGTTGCCCTTCTCTGGACACGTTCCAGCACCTCAACATCTCTCTTGAGTTGAGGAGCCCAGAACTGGACACAGTACTCAAGGTGTGGCCTGACCACTGTTGAGTACAGGGGCAGAATAACCTCCCTCATCCTACTGGCCACACTGTTCCTGATACAGGCCAGGATGCCATTGGCCCTCTTGGCCACCTGGGCACACTGCTGGCTCATCTTCAGCCTACTATCCACCAGTACCCCCAGGTCTCTTTCCTCCTGGCTGCTCTCCAGTGGTCACCTTTCAGCCTCCTCTTCTCCAAGCGGCACAGCCCCAGCTCCCTCAGGCTCTCCTCATTACAGACATGTTCCATTCCCTTCATCATCTTTATGGGTCTGTGCTGGACTCTCTCAAGCAGTTCTACATCCCTCTTGAACTGGAGGGCTTGAGGACCAGCTGCTTCCATAGTAATCAAAAGCCACAACTGTGCTAGTGCCACCCTAGCACAGCAAAGCAACATCTCAAGACACCCTCATCTTTGGGTTGCAAAGCAAACTCTTGCTTAAGCATCCCCATCCCAGTCCATGGAAGCCAGTGATTTTATCTCTTCAATGATTACCCCAAGCATTAAGGGCAACCAGAAGGGCAGGGAGGGAAAGGGAAGGAGATGGCGAAAGAATACTAAAGTAGGTCACTCATTCTGCTAAGTCAGCTTCCTTGCGGTCTTGCAAGGGAGGGGGAGAAAAAAAAGGAAAAGCTAAATTAATTTGATTTTCTTCAACTGCTCAGGGTGAAGTAGAAGATGATAGATCTCTTTCAGACCAGAAAAAAAAAAACAACCAAAGAACAAAGGCTTTAGCAGAACCTAAGAAAAGGGAAAAGTTTTAGTTGTGGGTTTAATAAAAACACATCCCATTGCCTGCATTGTATTTTAACAGATGTTAGTATCTAAAAGAGAGCAGGGTAGTTAGCAACTTGCTAAGCTTGTGGGATTTCAATTACTTGAAATGCTCCATTTTCCTCTGTTCTCTAAGAGTTTGCTATTCTAGGATCTGCTTCTCAACACCCAAAACTTCATTTGTAAAACGTGACAGTTGGTAGCGTTCAAATTCATAGCTTTAAGCCAGACAAACATTTCTTTGTGCTCATTAACATGTCAGTTCTTTACAAAGGAAGACGTAAATTCATATGCACACACATTTAATACCAGAAGTATCTTGAAACTTCTCCTCAGTTCATTGTTGGGCAAGAGCCTTCCCATTAAAAAACAGAAGCTGAAAGAAGGTTTTTCTCTGCTGACAGCATCCCTGTGTGCAGCTGGAGGGTACAGGAAGCATGAGATCCAGCAAGGACTCTCTGCCCCCCGCTTTGACACTGGAGTTGTCTCTGCCAAAATACTCCAAAAGTCAAGTATTAGGCTGTTTATAGATCCTCAGTGCATACCTGGCAGTGGAGCAAGCTTGTTGCTCTTGAAGTTGTTTCAAAACCAAGTACTATTGGGTAGGACTGCAGCTCAGCTTTACTGTGTTAATCTAAGATGATTGCATTAACCTAAAAATTAGATCCCCATCAGAGGTAACAAATCAAAATGCATTACATTAAAAAGGTTGCAATGAGTTGCTTTTCCTAATATACATACTCCAATTATCTCTGCCATGCAAATAATCTGTGAAGGGATTAAAAAATAATCAGGTGACACTGCTGAGCATCTCTGTCACCTTCAGAGCTCCTAGATAACCAGGGTTGGTTTTCAGATCAACCACAAATGGAGAAGAAAGTCAGAAAGACTATAAAAACCCCAATCTTGTTGCCATGTTTCACACCTAACACATAGAGAACAATGTAATATTAATACTAAAGAATAAGTTTTACCTCCCCCTCGTTTTTCAGAAGCAAAAGGGCAAATCTACATCATGGCTTTGGTGCTTCTGGAAATCATAGAATCAGTCAGGTTTGGAAGGCACCACATGGATCATCTAGTTCCAAAACCCTTGCCATGCCCAGGGACACCCTACCCTAGATCAGGCTGGCCAGAGCCTCATCCAGCCTGGCCTTAAACACTGACAGGGATGGGGCCTCAACCATCTCCCTGGGCAGCCCATTCCAGGCTCCCACCACTCTCATGCTGAAGAGCTTCCTCCTCACGCCCATCCTGAACCTACTCACCTCCAGCTTTGCTCAATACCTGGACTTAAATTTTATCTCCAAAACAAGTCCAGTACTTTCTACACAAAAGCCCTAAAAGAAAAGCAGGCAGCATCTGCTGTGGTTGGAAAAGATGGAACAGACTAATAGCCACACAATATGTAAAAAGGACACATATATATTTATAACCAGAAAGCTTCCTAGTTTTACTGCTCCAATTTCAGGAGAAGCCAAACCTACTTCAAAACCATAAGAAGATGGAACCTGAAGAGATGGGAGCACATCAAGAAAAAAAAACAAAACAAAGCCAAAGGCATAGGACTAATTCAGTAGTGAGATTAAAACAGTTAGGAAGTTCCAACTAAACACAAGAAGGAGCTTCTTTACTTTGAAGGTGAAAGAGCACTGGAACAGGCTGCCCAGAAAGGTGGTGGAGTCTTCATCTCTGAAGTCATTCAAAACACACTTGGACACCATCCCATGTAACCTGCTCTAAGTGAATGTTCTCTGGCAGGGAGGTAGGATTAGATGACCTCGAGGAGGTCCATTCCAACTCCTGTCATGCTGTGATTTCTTTATTATACACATCTTTGCCTTTCAGAGATAATTAAGTTTCTCTGAAAAGCCTGTTGAAGACCACTGCAAGATTCACAGATTCACAGATTGCACTGGGTTGGAAGGGACCCTCAAAGGGCATCTTGTCCAACCCCCCTGCAGTCAGCAGGGACACATCCAACTAGAGCAGACTGCCCAGGACCACATCAAGTTTGATCTTGAATGTCTCCAAGGATGGGGCCTCTCAAACATGTGCTGGTTTGAGGCTTATTAGATCAAATTAGACCATTTGGTGTAAAAGGATAATAATGCTAAAGTCTGTATCATTCATTGGGTTGCCAAAAGGGATAAAAAGCCAAAGAGTGAACAATTTGTTGTTCTTCTGATTCAGAGCCCTTGCTCCTTTCACTTCTCCTTTGTCTGCTCTGCTCTACAAGGGATGCCAGCCCATGGATGTCATGTTTGGTGTGAAGCTGAGAGGTCACCAGGGTCAAGCCTCTTCTCCAACAACCAATGTCTGAGGAGGACCCTGTCCCTTCTGCCTTCAATCCCAATCCATGAGTTCCTAAGGTAAAACCTCAACCAGCCAAACAAATTCCATAGGAAAGCAGACACCAAAAAAGAGAAAACCCAAAAATCAATCAACTTGATTCTCCTTCCTTCAGAATTAGCTTCCCAGAACCTTTCAGATCATGTCACACAGCAAGCAATGGACAAGAAAGTCTGAAAGAGAGAGCAAGTTAGGGAGAGGTTCAAGAGTTGGTGATTTTAGGCAGTGACCTTAATTTTACTACCTAGAGCCAAGTGTAAAAAGCAGTAGTTGCCCAAAGGTGGAATTTTTATTGCAGTCTATCAAAATGGAACTTGTCAGATCTGGCTGACAAGTTCAAGGTAAATTTTAGGAGGAGCTGAGAGAATTTGTGGTGTCACCCAGACTAAATTAATCAGAAATTCCTAGAACTTAGGAGAGTACAAAGACCTAGAACTCACTTTTCTGTATTGATCACAGACCACGCAGGAGAAAACGAGCTGATGTGCTGTCACTAGAGGTCAGCATACCTTTGCAAAGGAAAAGAATTAGCAGACTCTCATCTCGATAAATTATGAGATTACTTCTGCAGCTAATGATAAAGTCATTTCCACAGGGCATTGTAAAGAGAAGACGCACTGATGAGTGTGGGATAGCCCTCAGCAACATCAAGTAGCCCATTCCTTGAAGGAGGAGAAATATCCATTTCTCATTTCCCTCAAAATGAAATTACTAGCTGTGAAAAATTACTGTTATCTTCTGCATCATTAATTCAAGCTTCTGCCTCTTACAGTGCTCACTCTATAAACCCAGAACGTTTTCATCATGGCACTGCTTTCTTTCAGTCTTAAAGAAACTACATGAAGAAAAACAACACAACAACCACCCACAATTACAAGAAAAAAAACCCCAACCCCACGAAGACCAAAACCTCTACACAAGTAGTAGATTTGCACATAATTTAACCAAGCTGGTCTAATACTACCTGGTCTCTAGATGTTGCTTCATGTTCAGGATAGTTCAGCTCCCTGAAATCTGTCTCTTTTGCTATCAACCCAGAAGTGCTAAAGGCATACTGCAGTAACAAGTCAAGGATCTACCCAGTTCCAGAGATGATCACAAATTCTGGTACTCTAATATGTAAAATAATTATTTGTCCCTGTGCTAGTTTGAGCCTAGCTAGAATGTTTTGATGGGAAGGATTAGATCACAGGCTGTGAAAGAGAAAACAATGGTGATATCCACTTCACTCATAGGCTTGCTGAGATGTATAAGAACAAGAATCAAAACATAGATAAGGCACTTCTTCTGCCCAGGAGCTCCAAGCTGCATTTCTCTCTCTAGCCTCTCTGCCNCTTTTCTCTCTCTAGCCTCTCTGCCGTCTCTCTGATTAATCCACTTTGTTTTCTAAGCCCCTTGGCCAAACCTCCATTCTTCCT